>CM075808.1:49786089-50082089 GCA_037975025.1 Excoecaria agallocha | reverse complement strand
TAAGATTGAGTGTGAAAGAAAATAAAAGACAGTTGAAAAAATAAAAGAAAAAAAAAATCTCTTGGTGGGAAGCAGGACAAGATATTTATGACTTCAATGCTAAATGGCTAAGAACAAATTTCAACATCACGCGCACAAATTAATTATCTGAACTTGGAACAATATGCAATTAAATCCCTGAACTAAAAATTTATTCAAGTCAGCCCTTTAATCTCTATTATATCATAATTTCACCCTGGAATTAAAAAGTTATTCAATTAAAAAAGAAAAAAAAACTAATCATATCAAGTTAAATTACAACTTAATAATAGAATAATAACCTCATCATAATATAATTGAATGAAGTTTAAAGTTGAAAGTTTAATTAACAATGAAATTAAAAAATAAAAAGTGCATTCAATATTTTAAACATTGAACCCAAAGCACATTGGATTCTTCTCCACATGAATGGTTAATACACAGTTGAATCCCCTTGCCAACCCAAACCATAATTAACAGACAACTAAGGCAATTGAAACGTAATCTGCAGAGAACTAAATAAACAAAAATAGAAATTAAGAAATCTGAACAAAAATTTCCATAATTTTACATCCACATACTTGCGTTTCTGTACAAAATTAATCCATCTTCGACAAACCAGGAAATTACTCAAGAAAAAAAAGAAAACATGGAGAATCAAGGAAGAAAGGCAACAAAAGGAACAGGAGCAGAGAATTGGGATTGTAGCCGAGGAGAAGAGTTTTGGTGGATTACCATCCCGATAGCTTCAGCAACAAGCATTACAAACTCCACAGCCAATTTCACTAACGCTATACACATCTCCAATCTTTGAATCACCATTTTTGCTCTCTTTTCTCCGCGCCTCTCTCTTTTCAAATCTATTATTTATAGGTCGACAGCGCAAAGACTTGGAATCCTCGAGCTGTGGAAAGAAGGCGAGGAACTTAGCTTTTGGACAAAGGGGGGCTTTTGGAAAAGGGGAAGGACAGCAGAGCAGGACATATATACTGCAGTGGATGAGATTGAGACGGTAGCACGAAAACCTTCCTCAAGTCCTTCATGTTTCCACTTTTATTTATTAAATCCTCTAACTTTTATTTATTCAATATATCATTATCTTCAACCCCGATAATAAATCCCTGGGAAAATGAATTGGATTGGAAAATTTGTGCCACGTCAGGATGAATTAAGTTAAAAATATATGGAATTATAATGAAATAAAATTTTAAATTTTATAAATGAATTTAGTTGTAATATTCTATTGGATCACAAATTTGATTACATTTTATAATTTTTTTAAAAGAATTAATATATAACATATAAAATTAAATATATTTTTGGCAATATAAAAGTATTAAATATTTTTATTTTTATATTTACATTTACTAAAAATGTTATAAAATTATAATAATATAAACAGATAATAAATAGAATATTGCAAATGATCGAGTCATATAAATAGCATAATAGATTAGATCATTTTATGGATTAAATAGGTCTGATCATCTAGAATTTGAATTGAATTTAGTTAAAATTCTTGTGAAATAGTTAGATCGAGTTACATACTATTATTTCATGGTAAATATGTAATAAACTAACAACTGCATTGAAAAAATTTGGAAGACCCAAAATGTATTAAAATAATAATATTAGTTATTAAATAAATGAGATTAATATTATATAAAAAAAGATTTAATGTGTATTAGAAATAATATTTAGGGTTTTGATTAAAAGAAACATGAGGATAATATTATTATTTCCATCCTATTAAATTTTCTCTTATTATATAAATTATTAATATTAATATCAAATTTAATACAAAATTATAATAAATATAATAAAATCTCTCATTTGAATTTAAATTATTATAATATAATATAATAAAAAAGAAATATTAATTAGGGTGTTAAATATCTTAGTGATATCATATAAAAAAAATTAAATAAGTATTATTACTAATATATCAAAATAATACTATATTCGTTTTTTTTTATCTGTCACTTTTATTATTTTCACTATAATTAAGAAATAATAAATAAATTTAAATTTAATATTAAATTATATGGTTAAAATTAAATTATTAAATTTAATTAATTCTAATTTTATTAAAAAAAATAAATTAAATTATATTAAAAATATAAAAATAATAAATAAATAAAATTTAAATTTTATTAACAAATAACAGATAAAAAAAAATGATAGAGTGAATAATTAAATAGGATAAATTTTTGAAAAGCAACAATTTAATGTGAGGAAGGGATAACTTTTAGTAATATTAAAGTAAAAAATGCCACTCCCTCTGTTTCATTTGAAAAATAATTTTTTTATTTTAATTTATTTCATTTTAAATATTTTTTTTAAAATTTAAAAATATATTTTTATGTATACTTTTATTTATTATATAACTTATTAAATATTTTTTTATTAATCTTTATTTTTAATTAAAATTAAATAAAATTGTTGAAAATATAAAAAAAATATTTTCATTAATTATTATAATTTTTTTATAAAATTAAATTATTTTAATAATTTTTTAATTTTCGTAAAAATAAAAAAATATCCCTTAAAATAAAATTTACGATGTAAAATTTATGAATCCCAAATATGCATTTTGTTCTAACATGTCATCATTAGTATTTATGTGGAAAGCGATTAAAGCTCATATCACATCAAAATTTATTTCTCGTGATTGCGTGAGAGGAATAACGACGGTCGGCCTAACCGCATGTAAACATATAATTATTAATTGGGAAACAAAACAAACCTCCACTATTAACACAGCCCACAGGTAAGGGTCAGAAAAAAATATCTAAAACATAATTAATCCATAAAACATAATTATCCAAATATCAATCTAAAATTGAAATAATTTTTTCAATTAAATTATTTAATAGATTAGATTATAATTTATAATTTTTAATTTTTATTATGATTTTAATTTTAGATATCGATTAATCGTTAGCATATGATTAGCCGATATATATATATATAGTTATATATATAGTATATATATATTTATAATATATATATATATTATAATATATTATATATATATATATATTATATATATTTATATATATATATAATATATATATATATATAATTTTTATTTTTATATTTTTTATATAATTTATATAATATTTTAAAGTAAATTTATGTTATGTCATTTTCTTAATATATATAGTAATATTTATATATAATAACCGATTAATTTTTATATATATATTTTTACTATATATTGATATTTATATTTTATTTAATAGTATTTAATTATATTTTTTATATTTTAGAGTTTATGTTTAATATTTAATATTATTCAAAATTTTATATGACTTAAATTAAATATATTAATTTTTCAATAAATATCAAATATATTTTATAATATTTAACTATTAATGTTGTTAAACATGAATTTTGGTATAGTAAATTATGTTTATTTTATGATTTTTTAAATTACTTTACATATTTAAAAATTTAATTAAATTTTGTTTAGTTTTATTTATATAATTTTTATGTTATAAATTTCAATGGTTAATTAAAAAATATTGATTAATCAAATTGAAAAATCGAAATCGATAGACTGATTAACATAATATAAATGGACTTGGTTAATGATTAGTACTTTTTAAAAAATCGATATTAATAGATTATTTTTTTTTCTCATGAACTAGTTAATCGATTCATTTTCACCTCTATCAACACAAGTGGCCATGCTTTGTTCTCTTTTCTTGTTATCCCGTTATGCTTGATTCATAATTTCATTCAATACTTCACCGCATAATTGAATATTTAAATTTTAATAATAATTTGTTAAAATATTTATGTTTATCATTATTGTAGATAATAAATATACACTCATATTACTTTTATGAAACTAAAATATATGATAATCAAATATATTGATGTAATATTTAAATTATTATAATAAGTACATGTGTTCCATGTATATAGTAGGTAATGAGCAAAAAAAAAATGAAAATATGGTTAACCGTAAAATTAATTTAAAATTGAATTAATTTTTTTGATTAATCTATCCGATTGACTTGATTATAATTTTTAATTTTTATATTTTTAAATTTTTTAATTACGATTTTAATTTTTAGGTACCGGTTAACCGTAAGTTAACAAATTAACCGGTTTATATATAATATATATATATATATATATATATATATATATATATATATATATATATATATATAATATATATATATATATATATATAATATATATATACCTTAAAATTTTTCCTTTTTTATATTTTTTATAAAATTTATATAATATTTTAAAATAAATTTATATTATATCATTTTCTTTAATTATATATTAATATTTACATGTAGTATCCGATTAACTTTTAGATATATATTTTTAATCATATATTGGGTGTTCATATTTTACTTAATAACATTTAATTATATTTTTTATATTTTATAATTTATATTTTAACATTTAATGTTATTCAAAATTTTATATTACTTAAAACCAAAGATGTTAATTTTCAATAAAATATCAAATTTATTTTATTAATACTAGCTATTAATTTTTGAATGTGAATTTTTAACTTGTAAATTATGTTTATTTTGTGATTTTTATTTTGAATTATTTTGTACATTTGAAATTAAATTAAATTTTATTTTTTTATATAATTTTATATTATAAGTTTTAATGATTAACTAAAAAATATTAGTTAATCAAACCAAAAAATCGAAATCGATAAACTAGTTAACCAAATATAACAGACTTATTAATAGTTAGTGATTTTAAGCTCATGTAATTTAAGAACAATTAAGTACATTTTTAAGAAATCATTTACACCAATTTACGTGTGAAGTTTTGTGTAACATCCTTATACCACTGTACCGAATGTACAGTGATCGGATGTCACAATAGAATAGTGATAACAAAAATGTCTACCTTAAACAATCTGCTAAAATATTTTTTTATTAAAACAAAAATACATTCGTTCCATGTAATATATCCATATGAAAAACATAACTACAATCAAATATTACACAAGTACAGTTCATACCTCCACAGTGGAGGTTTGTCTCAACTTCTGAAATTTCTTCTACTACATCCAGATCTTCCCCTTCTCTAAATCTGTCATGTAAGGCCCTAGCAAACTCTTCCCAAGTGACCCCCTCTTGGTTCCTTCCCCAGTTCAGATACCATGCTTCAGCCTTTCCTACTAACAAGAGGCTGATAAGATCTACTTGTCTATCAGCTTGTAACTCATAGATCTGAAAATATTTTCGACATTTGCTGATCCAGGAACTAGCATCCCCTCCTTCAAAGGTGGGTAAATCACATTTAGGGATGAGCTTATTGAAATAAGAGCACAAAATTTTTATGCATATGCCTTAATTGAAAGGAAACTGATGGGTTATTAAATAAGTGCATTGAAGTGAGGATAAATGGGATGTTCAGGGAAGGATGACATGGATTAGAACTAGTCAGGGTAAGTAAACATTAAGGAAAGTAAGTGGAGAAATGCAAGTGTACATGCCAAAATAAGCACTGAAAGAAAATGTGATTTGGAAGTAAAACCCCTTTATCACAATGATGGATTTAATGTTGGTATGACATTATGTCAATAATCATGACTCGCGGTTAATAAGAGTTCCTACAAAGTGGTACCTACCGAAGAGCTATGGGATAATAAGTATGTAAGTGCTGACTTATTAGAGATTGTCTTCAAACTGTCAAATGATTACCCCAAATACATATAGATGAATTTTTATGAATATGAGATGTGGAAAGAGAAGCAGTTGTCTAGAGATAATGAAATGGATATTATGCTATGTCCCCCAAATCCATTAATGAGATTTGGACTCTCCGTCAACTCAGAGATTATAACTCATATAATACTTCCAGAAGTTTCTCTACACATGTATTGGGATATATCTGAAGAATGTAGTATCGATTGAGATCTTAGAAGTAAATAGAAATAATAGATGACATTAGTGGTGTAATGGCCTAATTATCAGGCTAGTCGAAAATAGCATTTTTCGAGGATAAATAGTGACATCGGGATGAATAATACCTCCAGGAGTCGAAAAATATTTTATTTGATCATTGAAAAGAGTAAATCAGCAGGAGTCCAAAAATATAATTTGAACTGAAAATGAGATCAAATGGACCATCAAAAGTCAAAAATAAGGAAAAAGTTATAGTTCCACTTCAAAGGGTGCTCGGATTGACTAGAGTTTGATCGGGACCTTAATAATAGTTAATGACCTTTAAAAAATATCATAATTTCCAGATCTACATTAAATACGATGTAAAAACATATGATAATGAAAAAGTAATTTTACGGCAACTTTGAAAATTGGAGTATCAAACTGGTAAAAATGAACCAGATCGAAAAATAGTCTCTGAATGACACAAAAATATTCATGGAGCCTAATGAATATATTTTGAGTAATGAATTATTTTTAAGGAGGTTTGATCTCAAGAAATAAGAGAAAAATAATAATTTCGAATTAAATAGTAACCGGGTGTCCGTGGGATGATCAAAACTTTAAAAATAGTAAGTAATTTTCAAAAATTATAGAAATTTTTAGTTGGCATTTAAATGAGATGTAGAATCATTTGGTAGAAAAAATTAATTTTTCAGTATTTTTCAGTAACACTGAAAATTTGTTAATCGAATCGATTGGAGTGAACCTAATTTTGAGAATTATGGAATTGATTTTGAGTAAAATTGAGCTTTGAAAGTGAGAGAAATAAATGGTGGAGGCTTATTGCACTTAAAAGGAAAATTGGGTTAGAGTTAGCCCAACTATCTTGGTTGGACCAGGCCCAGCCCAACCAATCCCTTTAATTACCTTGAAACTCCACCATTTTTCCAGAATCATCACCAGCCTTCACGATTTCTCTTTTCCTTTCTTCTTGGACGAACACTTTTCTTTTATTTCCATGGAAGTTCTTTATTTTTCTCTCTCACTCCCATCAAATCAAACCTTCTCAAGTAAATTTCAGCTCCTCTATTAGCTTATGAAGGTCTCAAGAGATCAATTAAGCTGCTGAAAGTGTAAGAAATCAAGAAGAGAAAATTATATCTCAAAATTAAGGTATGTAAAATTGATAGTTTTAATTTGATTTAAGGATTTGTATAGGTAAATTTAAGGTTGTAGAGTAAGAATTTATAGTTAAATTGAGCAAAGAAAGCAAGGAACTAATGAATTTTTCCCTTTGTAATTTTGGCCACTTAAGGAATTTTATGGAGAAAAGGTATTTTCATGGATTAAGGCTAAGAAGAGAAAGATTAAGGTGTGGAGAAAATGAATTCAAGGTTAGTGGATACATTATCTCTCAATTTTCATAATTTTTACATGAAAATTTACTTATGTATATATGTGATTATGTATGATAAATTAAAAATAATGTGATATATATGGAATTGGAGATTTTAATTGATGAGTAAAATGTTTATTTGGAAGAATTAAATTTGGAATGCCCAAATTATGGTTTGGTTGAAATAGGGGTGTGTGTGTGTGTGTGTGTGTTTATTTTGGTTAAATTGTGAAGAAAATATGATAAATTGAAAGTAGGTATAATTTTAATGCTATACTAATTTAATGGGAATTTTTGGAATTTAATAGAATATTTTTAAGTTAAATTTTATATTATGTTATAGTGAAAATATTGAATTTTAATGAAATAAATTGAATTTATTGTATAAATAACCATAATATTAGTCAATTAATTAATTGAAATTAAAAGAAAATAAAAAGAATGGAAAATGATATATTAGAGTGAGAAAAAGACTTAATTGAAAGGAATTAAAAGTTTAGGGGTAAAATCATAATATTACCAAACATTGAGGAAAAAAATAGTTTAAGTAAACTAAAGATTTAATTAGAAAAAAATGATAAATGAAATGAGAATTTAGACATGAAATGAAAATCAAGGACCAAATTGAAATTTTACCAATGAATATGGAGTTAGTAGTATAAAAATGTACAAGTGATGGTAATTTTGTAAATAAGATGCAATGAAGGGTATTTTCATAATTTAGGAGAATTTGAAGAACAAAATGAAAATTTTAAGGGCAAATAGTGAATTAATGGTATTAATTAGGTAAGTACGGCATTTTAGTAAATAAATTAAAAACAGAGGGCATAACCGTAATTTGATGAAAATTTAAAGGATTAATATGTAAATTATACCCAATAATGATAAATAAAAGATTAATATGTAAAATAATTAATAATACGTAAAATAAAATATTTGTTAAGAAAATTTAAGATTTAATGTCCAGATAGTAATAAATAATAAGCTTAATAATTAAAATTAGTAATAAGGATATTAAGTCATAAATTAATATAGCAATCGTTAAATAAATTATTCAATATGTTAGATGTAATTGAATATTTGTATTTATATAAAAATATGTAAGGTATATGCACAAGTATATGTATGGCTTGTAGGAATAATGTGTATATTATACATGAATATGCAAACAAGTATGTGATAATTATGATTATGCAAAAGTAATTATGCATGTACTGAAATATTGTCCTTAGTAGTCTGGTAGTAAATCTAGTTGAAGATATAGTTGGTTAGCCATAGGGACACTTATATCGCAGTTCGGGTCATGATGGTTCGATTTGGTAGGCTAATCATGGTCTACACCATGTCACAGATTCACATATTACAATGTTCATTGTTTGTGATCCTTCGGGGTCACCTCACTGTTGGGACTTTCGAATCCCTATCCTGTATATCCAGTCCGAGATTTCTATTGGACTATCATTGGGCACAATTTAATGAAACAAAGAAATATATGTATATAAATGTAACTATGTATGTATGTATGTATGTAAATATAAACAGGTATGTATATGTAAATGTAAATGCATGCCTATGTAATGTATGTATATGTGTATGTATGTATAGGTGTATAGATGTACGTATGTGAATGTGTATGTATATGTTTGTGAATGTATGTATGTGGACACGTATGCATATATGTATGAATGTATGTATACAAGTATATATGCAAGTATATGTATGCATATGTATATTTATGCATGAAAGGTATGTATATGTATGCATGTAAGGTATGTATATGTATATGTATGCATGTAAGGTATTTATATGTATGTATGTATATGTATGCATGTAAGATATGTATATGTATGCGTGTAAGGCATGTATATATATGTATACATGTAAGGTATGTATAAGTATATGTATGTATATGTATGCATGTAAGATATGTATAGGTATGCGTGTAAGGTATGTATATGTATATATATACATGTAAGTTATGTATATGTATATGTATATGTATATGTATATGTATATGTATATATATATGTATATGTATATGTATATGTATATGTATGCATGTATCTTATGTATATGTATGTATACATATGTGAACGTATGTATGCATGTGTACGCATTTATAATGGCCTGAATGCCGGATTAGCCGTGAATAGTATTTTTCGATAATGAATAGTGAATTCGATTGAAAATTACACCCGAAAGTGAAAAATATTTTATTGGTTATTGAAAAATATGAGTCAGGGGTAGTTCAGAGTTAAAATTTAAAGTGAAATTGAAATCAAATAGGCCTCCAAAAATTAGAAACACGAAAAACAAAGCGAATCAGTTTTAGGTTAATTATGTTAATCAAAGTTTGATCTAACCTTTAAAAATAGCAAATTAAGTCTAAAAATTACAAAATTGCAAATATGTCTAAAATAATGTGTAGATTATTTTGGTTGTAAAAAGTAAATTTTTCGGTAAAATTGATATTTTTAAATTGGACCGATTTAATCTAATCGAATAGGAAATGGATCCCCAATTGGGCTAAAATTTTGTATACAGCCTATTTTTGATATGATAAAAATGATGGAATCAATTTCGGAGTAATTTGAAATTGAAAAGTAGGAGAAATTAATTAAAATTGCTTAATGGGTAATTAATGGGCTTTGGTTATTTGATTTGGGCACACATTTAAGCCCAAACCCAAGCCCAGCCCAAAGTCACATATATAAGGATGGGAGAACAGATCCTTCATGTGGCATTCACCTTCTTCTTCAGCTGTTCTTCCTCCATGAGTGGCCGAACCACTCTTTCTCCTTCTCTCTCAAAATTTCTTTATTTTTTCTTCACTTTTTCCCTTTGATCCAAGCACAAGAAGTCATCTTTAGCCTTTCTAGTTGCTGGATCAACCTTCAAACTACTGATTAAAGGAAGAGAAGCAAGAAAAAACATGTGAAAATAGCTTAGGGGTTAAAATGAAATAAGAGAAATTGTTGATTTTAATTTTATTTTAAGGTACCTACTACTAGGTTTAAGTGTCTAAAATCCATTTTTTATGTTAATTTTAGCAAAAGAAATATTTTTTTATAGGTTTTCTTTGATGAAGATTTTGGCCAAGGTTGGGGGTTTTGAAGAGGAATGATTTTCTTTGGTTCAAAGCTTGAAAAATGAAGCTTATGGAAGGATATACACAAAGAAATAGACAAGTGACTATGAAATCTTATAATTTTTCATTAATTAAGGTTTCTTCTATGAAATGCTCTCTCTATTTCGCTTTTATTCTCATTTCCTCCATTTGTTGAGTAAGTTAATGCCCTGAATACGAATCTTATAGATTTACATTTCGTAAAATTGCTAAGCTTCTTAACTCACAAACTTAAGATCACTTCCTCAGAAATAGCAAATTCTAAATATAAATATACTGACAATAAAATAAAACTTTGAGCTACGGTTTTTCCTAAATTATGAATTAAAAAAGTTAAATTTCTAAAAGCACAATAATTGAGCACAAGCATCAAATATAACATGAGTATACATGGAAAGGTAGCAATTAATACTAAATAATCTATAATTCCAAATCCAGCATCATTGCTCTAATTGTAGGCACTTGCAATCCAAAAACAAAGATATATATATATATATATATATATATATATATATATATATATATATATATATATATATATATATATATATATATATATATATATATATATATAGAGAGAGAGAGAGAGAGAGAGAGAGTGTTTAAAATGACAACAGATGTGCAATACATTGAATCTCTTGCTAGAAAGAGAACAGCAATAGCTAAAATTACCTAGCTAATTTCTCCAATTATTTCAATGAATTATGAAGTTAATAATAAATTATCTATTCTAATAAATTAATAGTAGCAAATTAGGATTAGAACATGACTATCTGTAAGCATTTGTAAAGAAATATAAAGATATACAGGAACAGGAAATAAATAAATGAAAGAGACAAAGAATTTTCTGCTAGTAAATTTTTATCACTCAATAAAGAACTGATGAATAGATTAAAAGTGATTTCTATAAATACAAAAATTTTTCCTAAAAGATCAACTAACAGTAACTTTGTGAGATTATTTTGCAAGATAATGCTCCTAAATAAAAGCAAAGTAAAACAATAAAGATTTAGTTTGAAATATGCCAGTTGTCCAAGTATACCAGCTGTTCAAGTAACATAGTTGTCAAAGTAAGTTTCACTAATTTACAACACTCTCTTTTAGTGCAAACTTACTGTCAACAACACCAAGACCACTTCGAAAAACTTCAAACTTTGGTTTTCAGAGTGCTTTGGTAAATATGTCAGCAACTTGGTCTTCAATTCGTATTTTTTGCAGTTGAATGTCTTGAGTCAAAACTTTCTCTCGAACAAAATGATAATGTGTTTCAATATGTTTTGTACGAGCATGAAACACTGGATTTCCTGCAAGCTTAATTGCATTTTCGTTGTCATAATGAATAGGAACTGAATAATCCAAAGCACAAAACATTTCTTCAATAAGCCTCTTAAGCCACATACACTCTTGAGTAGCCATAGTAGTTGCTATGTATTCAGCTTCACAACTAGAGAGGGCAACAACAACTTACTTCTTACTGCACCATGACACTGCTGCTGAACCTGTATTAAAACAATACCCTGTTGTGGAGTGCCTATCATTTACATCACCTACCCAATCAGCATCTACAAAACCATTTAAAGAAAATGGCATATGCTACTTATAAAATAATCCAAAATTCAGAGTGCCTTTTATATAACAAAGAATCTTCTTTCCTGTAATTAAATGACTCTCACAAGGTTTGTCCATAAATTGAGAAATGACTCCTACAGAATATGAAATGTCTGACCATGTGATGGTTAAATAGAACAAGCTGCCAACAAGTTGTTGAAAAAATGTTGTATCTTCTAATATTTTTCCTCCATCTCTAGTTAGCTTTAGACGGGGCTCCATAGGAGTAGGCATTGCTTTTGACTCCTCCATACGAAAATGATTCAATAAACTTATTGCATATCTTTTTTGAGAAATAAAATATCCATCTAACTTTTTGACCTCCAAGCCAAGAAAATAACTAGCTTCTCCCAAACTCTTCATTTCAAAATGAACAGACAAAGCATCTTGAAGTTGAGTTATCTCAGCATCATTACCTCCGGTGAGGATCATATCATCCACATAGAGAAGAAGTATTATACACATAGAGGATATCTTCCTTACAAATAAGCTGGAATCTACATTTGAAGACTTGAAACCACAAAATGTAAGATATTAAGCAATCTTACCATACCAAGCACGTGGTGCTTGCTTGAGTCCATACAACACCTTTTTGAGCCTACACACATGATTAGGATACTTTTTGGATGTGAAACTGGGTGGCTGCTCCATAAAAATATCATGATCCAACTCTCCATGTAAAAATGCATTCTTCACATCCAGTTGCCATAATTTCCAATTATTGTAGACAGCAAATGAAATAATTGTTCGAATGGTCACCATTTTAGGAACTAGACTAAAGGTCACTTCATAATCTAACCCATATTGTTGAGAGAAACCGCGAGCAATAAGGCGAGCTTTATGCTTATCAATAGCGCCATCAACTTCTTTCTTTAATTTATACACCCATTTGCATGTAATTAAATTAGCATTTTTTGGTTTGGGAACAAGATCCCATGTGCAATTCTTGTTTAAAGCTAATATTTCCTCCTGCATTACCTTTTTCCATTCAAGAATGTCTTTTGCTTCATTGTAGGATTTTGGCTCATTGTCAAATAAATCACCTGTTAGAAATCAAGACATAATTGAATAATGATTTAGCTGAACTTCATAATCAGTTAGATATTTAGATCGTTTTCTTTGTCTAGAAGAATGCTATGGTGCTGGCCTAATGGCTTCATCATGTTGTTGAATATTTTCTGCAGAAGTGATATTGGTGCTCCTTTCACTAGAGACATCATCAACAAACAAAGGTGAAAGATCAGCCATGCCTCTATCTCCATTTGCATCAACTTAATGGGATGAAACTTCATCAAACACCACATGACGTGATACAACAATTTGCTTTGTTTTTGGATCCATACATTTCCATCCTTTCCTGTGAGTGTCATAACCAACAAACATACAAAGCCTTGCTTTTGGGTTAAGTTTATTTCGATTTGTTTTTAGAATATGGACATAACAAATTGAACCAAAAACTCGAAAATAACTCACATTAGGTTTATGGTGGTATATAGCTTCAAATGGAGATGGTTTTATTCCAGGCCATGGAGGTAATGTAACATCCTTTTGAACAGTCTGACTGAATATGAGATAACCTGAATTTTTTTTTTCTCTTTTTAACTACTCTGTCTACTGCAGACTTGCCCACCATGCCATACTTATAAATTAACTACATTGATTAATCTATATTATCCAATTAACTAATTTCCAAATAAAAATTCGGCAATATAATGCCTTAAAACTTATCTAACCCACCTGCAAATCAAACAATTTCTCAGCCCTTTAAGGGCACCACAAATCATAAATAATTTTCCACATAAATCTCATTCATCCATTCTCATTATTAATCATATTTCCTAAGACAAATCATTATTACATATTACATTCTAAAACTATTAGAATACTCCAAAATAAAGAACAATTTATATTAAAAGTTCCTTGTTACATTTATACACCTCAAAGGTGATCAGTCCACACTAGATCCCTTCTTCTGATGGAGAACCGAAGCAGCTGTCCAACCAAGGACAAACCTATCCTGATACCTACACGGATAATAAAACTCGTGCTAAGCTATAAAGCTTAGTGGGGAACAATATAATCTAAAGATACTCTTTACAACACAGTACATACCTCAATTATAAAAATATAAAGTTTAATAATATTGTCGTTAATACCTCTAATTACCTTGGATCCAAGCTTTTCATTTAGCAATAATCACAAACATAAAAGAACATCATTAATTGTTACCACAGAAAACGTTTAGCATAATTCCTACATATCTATATATATGCATCAGTAAAATATAGTATGCAATATAATTTCATTTTCATGTAATCATTAAAACAATCTTAGTTAGGTTCATTATATATTACATGCCCCACATCATATCACATATTATGCACTTGACCTATAACAGAGTTGTATACATACTCACAAATATAACCAATTAAGAAATTAGCTTATGACTTTCAGAAACTATATAAGTGAAGACAAATTTCTCGTATACTATACGTACTCATAATATACAGATACATAATGTAAATATATAGAATTATTGATTCACATGCTTATCAATATTATAACTTTGCAATTTATTATCCATTTGATGTACTTATACAAGAGGATAATTTGTATGCATATTAGCTCTGAACTATAACATTTCTTATCTTTTATACTTTTTAACTTATTTTCATATTAATGCCCCTAGAACAGTACCAACAGAAATACTCAGATTGGATATACGGGATGTGGACCCCATGGGCCACAACAGAATGAGAAATGACCTCCAGAATCATTTCTCATATAACATATGAACATATGACAGTACGTATAATATATATACTATGGAGATCAACGATTCAACCATAGTAAAGCAAGTCACCATGACTTGCACCGCGGTATAGAATCCCTATGGCTAACCAATTATATCCTGAGCTAGTTTTTACTGCCAGACTATTTTCTAAGGGCGTAAAAGATCACTTGCTTTCAGTACATTTATCAACTTTATCAGTATTTCAATCCAGATAATACAGTTATTCAGAACATTCAATATTTTTGTACAGTTTGTGAACCATCATTCACTTTAGTCAGGAATTATTTCACAATAATTCAGCAAATTATCTTTAAAACATGTTTTAGTCATCTGAGAAATCTCTTTTATACATATTCTTTCAATTTACTTTACACAAGCTAATAATTATATGTAAACAATACTTGTACTAGTCATGATAGTTCATTTCTAACTATGTTATGTTCATTACAAATAAATTCCTATACCATTATTTAAACTATTGATGCGAGAATCAACTTATAAACACAATCACGATAAAAGGACATACCTGTATCGTTCTTCATAATCATTTCCATTGTTCCACTGTACTTAATTTAATCATTAAACATTCATACTCTAATACTATATTTGATACATGCAGTCAATGCTTCACTTTTAATAGAAATATCTATATAAGCATATAAATTTCATATTATACACTAAGGCAACAACATATATGAGTAGAGCATTTTTAACAGTGTCTTATTAGAATCCATATGTTTTTGCATCAAGTTTAAATAACTATGAAAATCATATTGCTTATGATATTTACTAAATCATTTCAAAATAAGTTCACATTCCAGAAGTAAACCTCCATCATCTAACACATACAATCCTTAAAATATCCGTAACTAACTTTAATATTAATAACCTACTAAATCTCAACTTATATCAGAAATTCCAATTGACTTGTAATTAAAATCTACCTCTTAAGCATATTGTTAAATAATAGCTTCTTAATAACATATAACCATACCTTAGCAACCAAATGCTTATAATTAGTGCTTATCAAAATTCAAGGCTGCTATAAGGGTAATTACACAAGAAAACTATACTTTTCCTCAATTCAGCTTATAAACTCCAAATATGATCGTTTACTTATAACCACTAATTTCCAATATTGTTTTCTCTTACTATCTATAAAATTTCCCTTGATTAACGTTTTAAACCTTCAACTATAACTTATTTGGATATTAATCACAAGAATTAATCAAGACAACATTACAAGTTTCAAGAGTAAGTAAAGTATTTTATTTATTTTTCAGCAAGTTTCACCCATACTACCATTAAATAATCGCAACTTCAATCTTAATAATCAATACAATTCATTACTCTTTAATTATCTTATAAACACTTTATGACAAATAAATCTCAAATACTAACATGCATACTCCATCTTAATTTTTAATTGAAAATCCTACTAAATTCACATCTTAAGTTCACTATCAAATATTGATTTCAGGAGCTGTCAATAACTCTCACATACCATTAATATGTATTAATAATCCTCCTGACCATATAACGTGCAATCAACTCAAATTAATTTCACCATTTACCTTCAATCAAGCTTAATTCCCAGTAACAATTCATACATACATTTAGGATCAATATGGCACTTACAGTCATAAAACTTTCTTGCATTCCCAGGCTAATAATTATATTGCAACATATAATTCAGGCAGACACAATTTAGTGCTGGTTACTTAGTCCTTTATATAATCTTAGTAATGCAAAACTTATTTTGTTTTTCTTATCATAACCTCATACAAATTAACCAAAGCTTGCAGTAATATTGTACATAAAATCAAATTCTTAGTATTATTTTTATATCAATCAAACACATATAAAATCAAAGGAGTTCCCGAACCTGTTAGTCAAATTTGCTACGATCTGCCTGTCATCAAGCTCGTCGGACCGGTCACTGAAGCTCGTCGGACCGGTCATCGGAGACTCATTAAAGCTACCCATTGGTAGCTAGGACCACCGGTGGTTGCCAGATACCGCTCACGCGCCCCAACACCGTCGCACTTGGTCGGAATCGAAGCTGGAAGGTCCTGCTTCGCCGGAGGCCGATCTACCTGCTGCCAGCGAGTGGGGATGATCGGCGACCACCAAAAGAGCCGCCTCAACCTCACGAGTCCACCGGTGTTGTCAATCGCCTCCAGCGCCGTCAAGATCGCCGGAAAACAAAGAAAAAGGGAGAAGAGGAGAGCTTGAGCTAAAGTGGTAAACAAATCGGAAAAACCCACAGAAGAACGGCGCCGTTTTGGAAGGCGGTGGAGGCGGCGATCTGCGCCCCTTCACCGGCGTCGAGCAGGCGGTCCGTCCCCCTCCCTTCCCCGCTTCTCTCTTCCCCGATCCTCTCTTCTTTTTTTTTAATCATAATAATAATAATAATAATCATACTAATAATCATAATAATAAGACTACTAATAACAAGAATACCCCCCAGTTCTCGTTCTTTTTATTTTTTTACCCAAACCTATTTGTTTTATTTACACATACTCACCAATATTTGTTCTTTAAATTTAAACCCCACTTTTCTTTTAAAATCTCACCTTTTACAATTATTATTATTATTCTTTTTTAGTATGTTATCGGAATTATCATAATATTATTTAATTCACACTTATTAATTAAAATCTTCATTTTTGACCCTTGCAAAACTGGTACCAAAAGGTACTATTTACCAAATATAATCAATTCAAATTTTTGGGGCGTTACAGGTAAGCCAGTTGATGACATGACAAGTTGAATTAATTGCTGCTGCCCATAACTCTCTTGGAAGGTTCTTAGCATGCAACCATGATAAACACATAGATGTAAGATGTGCCAATTTTCACTCAGCAACTCCATTTTGTTGCGGAGTTTTTAGACATGTCATTTGATGCTGAATACCATATTTCTTGCAATAATCCAAGAACTGAGTAGATATGTATTCACCTCCATTGTCAGTGCGTAGATATTTAATGGGCAGCCCAAATTCTTTCTCTACTTACTCCTTGAACTGAATAAATTTGGAGAGAGCTTCATTTTTATGTTTCAAGAAGTACACCCAAGTGAACCGTGAAAAATCATCCATAATGATCATCACATATTGAAAACTAGCATAGCTTGGTGTTTTTATAGGTCCCATGAGATTTGAATGGACTAGCTTTAGAGCAATAGAAGCTCTATTATTTGAATTTGGGAAAGGAAATCGATGTGATTTTCCATATTGGCAACCAGGACAAACCACATCTGATGAATTTCCTTAAAGAGAGGCACTCCACCAAGAAGCTTTTTCGTAGAGATTTTTTGCAGTAATTGATAGCCAACATAACCTAATCGAGCATGCCAAAGGGCAACACTTGCATTCTGACCTCTCTTTTCAACATAGGCTTCACTTGCTGACAACATATATAGTGATTGTTTTTTTTTCCAATAAATAAAACATCATCAGCAATATGTTTTATATTAGCAAGAATTTAAACATCATTTGGACCAAAAAGGACATGCCTTTGAGAGTCAGTTAACCGAGAAACTAAGGCGAGATTCTTTCTTAAGCTTGGGATATGATAAACATCTTCTAAAGAAATGTTTCCAACATCAGCCTTGATATGGAAGTGCCCTTCTTTTCATTATCGGATGTAATGAATTGTCAACTATTGCAATAATCTTCTTTTCGTAATGTGAATGAACACCAGACAGTAAAGAAACATTTCTAGTTGCATCATGAGAGCAACCGGAATCAACTATCCATTCTTTGTTGTAGTCTATAAATGCGTTAGCATTAACATCTGCTTTAGCTTGGTGCACAAGAGAAGTCATACTTGGTGGTTGATCACGAACTTCAAAGGATATGCATTGTTTCCATATGGGTTGGTCAGATCCACTATTTACATGTACAATATTTGCTTATACTTCTGTAATATTGACACAATAATTTTTCTTAAAATGACCTGATTTCCCACACCGATTGCACACCCACCTTCACCCAGCAATCACGCTTTAAATGTCCCAGTTTTTCACACCTATAATAGCCTTTTGATTTGCCTTTGAACTTATCCCCATTTCTAGACTACTTGTTGTCACTTGATGTGTGCTTGAAGGAATTATGTTTTGCTTTGTCCTTTTAATAAAGAACATCTTCCACTTGAGAAAGAGAAGGTTTGCTAATGTTAGCCATCTGTTTCACTAGTGCCTCTTGATTTGAAAGCAAATTTTTCAGATCAACAATTAAAGGTTGACTTACCCATCCCTGTATTGAAGAGATAAAGGGCATGAACTCCTTTCGTAGTCTATATATAAGGTAACGCCGTAAACTATTTTCACTCACAGGCTCCTCCCAATCCAATTTTGAAATTTCAGCATATAAAGTTTTAATTTTTAAAAAATATTCAGGAATGGAAGATTCACCTTGAGTTAATCCAGCAAGTTCATTTTCCAAATACTGCACGCTCGTTATATTCTTTCGAGTGAACAATCTTTCAAGTGTAATGGCCTCAACACCGGGTTAGCCGTGAACAGTACTTTCCGATGGTGAATAGTATTTTTCAGGCCCGAAAGGATACCCGAAAGTCAAAAATATTTTATTGAACCATCGGAAAGTATTGGTCATAGTGTGTCTGGAGTTAAAATTTGAAGTGAAATTGAGGTCAATTGGGCCTCCAAAGATCAAAAATACTAAATAGTTAGCGAGTCAATTTCCCTGGTAGGAAGGTGACTTGATTTTGCGTAAACAATTAAAAATAGTAAACGAACTCTGAATATTGCCATATTTTTCATGCCTACATGAATTTTTGTGTAGAATATTTTAGTGATGAGAATGAAATTTTTCGGTGACACCGGCAGTTATCGAATCGGACCGATAAGTTTGAATCGGACCGATAACGAACTCCGATTGAGCCGAAAATTTGCGTGCTAGCTATTTTTGATGTAATAAGAGTGATGGAATTATTTTTGGAGTGATTTGATGGCTGGAAGAGAGAGAATTTTAATTGGGCCTTTAGGGGCCTAAATTGGGCCTTTTAAGTTAAATGGGCAAAGCCCATCACTTTGGCCCAAATTTGGGCCCATTAGGGAGGGTATAAGAGCTAGAATTCTGGAGAAAATTCCAGAAAACCAGCTCATCTTCCTCCTCCCTCTCACTTGGCCGAAACCCCTCTCTTTTCTTCTCCCTTTCTTTTACTTCATGGCTACTCAAAATTTCTCCCAAATTCCAACTTAGGAATTGTAGTCCCATCCCTCTAATATACTAAAATAGCTTCACTTGATTGTTTTGGGGTAAAGAAAGGGAAGAAATCAAGGAAAGAAAGAAAGAAGGGTAAGTTGGAGCTTGAGAATTTTAATGTTTTAAATTGATTTCTTAGTGGTTTTTCATAGATTTTTGGGTGTAGATTATGATTATGAGGTTGGTTTTTTGCATTTGAGAACAAAAAAATGAAGAAATCTAAGCTTAAATGGGCTGACCTATGTAGATGAGCAAATAGAGGGGAGTTTTTTCAAGAAAAAAAGCAAGGAAAAGGAAGCCTAGACTCCCTAATTCAAGAAAAAATTGTAAGTGACTAATAAATCTTTACATTTTCTAAGTTTATGAATTTTTCTTAATTATGTAATTAGGACAAAAATGTTTAAAGTTGTTAATTGATGTAAATATGTTAGGGTAATTGTAATTAAGTGAGAGAAATGATGAATGGAAGATGAAAATAAAAGAAATAAAATTTTTAGGAAGAGGAAGTTGGGTTGGCCGAATTTAATCACTAGGGTATATAGTGAGAAATTGCATAAAAATAATAATTGTTAGCTTAAATTAATAGTAGACATGAAAATTAATGTCCATGAATTTTTAGAGAATATTTGGAATTAATTTGGAAATTTTTAAGATTATTTATAGTGTATGTATATAGTAAAAGTTATGATTTAGAGTGAATTAATTGATTATTTTAATGAAAAATGATAATCAATAATAAATAATGTATAAATAAATTTTATTGGCAATTATTGAAATTATTGTGATTTTTTTAGAATTTAATGTTAATATGTATATTGAAAATAATTGAATTATTGATTAATAATTGCATAAAAATGGTGAAATTGGTTAATTTATATGAAATTAAATTAATGTCAACGAAAAGAAATAAAAAGTCAATTATTGAATTTTTCGGACTTGAAAAGAATTAATAAAGTAATTATTATTGTGCCCTTAGAATTAGTCTGGCAGTAAAAACTAGTTCTGGATATAGTTGGCTAGCCATAGGAACACCCTTTATCGCGGTGCAGGTCATGGCGACTTGCTTTGTTATGGGTAGGATCATTGATCTCCATAGTTTAAGTGTTAATGTGACAGTGAAAAGTGCAGTGTTCTGAGAATGGTTCCTTGGGAATCATTTCTCTTTTTAGTGGGGCCCGTGGGGTCCATGTTCCGTGTATCCGGTCTGAGGATTTTTGCCGGGTCTGTACTAGGGGCATAATGGTAATAAAATTGAGAAAGAAATGAAAAGACAATAAAAAGTAGGAAAAGAAAGTGAAGAAGGACCATAATGAAAGAAAAAGAAAGTTTAGGGGTAAAATGGTAATTTTCCCAAAAAGTGTAAAAAGATAGTAAATTAAGTGAGAATTGATTAATTAAGGATAAAACAGTCAGATAATAGTTAAATTAATAAAAAAGTAAATTTTATGGACAACAAGGACTAAAATGTAATTTTGCTCATAATTGACAAATTAAGTGTAAAGAAATGTAAATGACTTTAGTTATCAGTTTAAAGATTATCATTGAGCCTATAATGACAAAATTGTAATTATGTGACTAAATTGAATAATCTTATAGAAAACGTTAAGTTATTGTTTAAAGGTGATAATAATTGATTTTATAATTATGTTTATATTTATATGCTAATACTTAAGAATAATAATGGAAATGTTAGGAAATGTATCGATTATTAGTCACCACTGAGCATCTTGAGTGCTCAGCCTGTAGTTTTACTGCGCGCAGGTAAACAGGAGCTGGAGCAAGAATTCAGATTGCAGGATTTCTTTTAGATTGCTCTAGTTGTATAATTTTGGCATGTATATATGAGTACAAGTTTTATTTATGGTTATGTAATGTAAACAGAAGTTATTGTACTAAGGAGTGTTGGATTGTGAACAAATGAAATTGATGGAATGAATGTATATTGTTATTATTTTTGATTGTTGTGCCTCTGAGAGGCTGTGTGGTTTGTCTGCTTTTCAGGGGGCTAGTACTATGTACAGCCGTTATATTGCAAAATTTTTATTAAGTGCATAGTAAATTGGACAGTTATAAGTCAGCGGCGAAAGGTAGTTTTTGATTAAGTAAATGTCGATAAGGTTTTTAGGTATAGAAGTTAAGGAAAAAAATTTTTTCGATCTTCGGTACGCCGGTACAGTTTAAGGAGGGATAAGAGTGTTACATCAAGTGTCTCCCACACTTCCTTTGGTGAGGTTACATCTCAAATATGCTCAATGTACTCTTTACTGACTGATGTTTGCAAAGCAAATAATCCTTTCCCGCACCTGACCTTCCACTTCCTTCGCAATTCTGCTTTTTGTGGTGTATCCTCTAGAACTACTGCATCTTTACTAGAAATAAGATCCCAAAGATCCTGCCCTTGCAGAAAAGCTTTCATGCATAGCTTCCAATAATTATAGTTGTTACCAACAAGCTTGTCTACAAAAGCACTTGGGCTACTGCTACCACCATTCATCCTTTTTGAGTAATAAAATCAAACACTTTGTGGGCAAACTGGCTCTGATACCATGTAAAGAAATATAAAGATATACAGGACTAGGAAATAAAGAAATGAAAGAGATAAAGAATTTTCTGCTAGTAAACTTTTATTACTCAATGAAGAACTAATGAATACATTAAAAGTGATCTCTATAAATACTAAAATTTTTCTTAACGTTGTGAGATTATTTTGCAAGATAATGCTCCTAAATAAAAGCAAAGTAAAACAATAAAGATTTAGTTTGAAATATGCCAGCTGTCCAAGTATACCAGCTATTCAAGTAACACAGTTGTCAAAGTAAGTTTCACTAATTTACAACAACATTATCTATTCTAACAACCCAAACCCCTAAAATCCAAATCACAGTTAAATTTCCAGCTAAACAAATTAACATAGAGGTGGATACAACAGAATTTGTTTTAGGCAAAGAAAAAAATACCTTAAGGGCATAAACTAATCACAACCTTAAAGATACAATTTTATTCATATAATGCCAAATTTAACACATTTAACTCGTTTACTAACAAGCTAAGTATTTATTAATTCACCGCTTTCAACACATCTAGACATAAAGATTGAAGGAAAAGCAAATTTAGTGGAGTACTTACTAGTTGAAGTCAAAATCTACATCTTTTTCCTCATTTCTATCCATCTTTATACTCGCCAAACAGATCGTTGGAGCTTTGCCGGAGTCTTACTAACGTGAACTGAGAGCACTTGGAGGTAGCTGACATTAGTGGGAGTCCAACGACAATAGTCATGTGCTCAATTGCCGTTTGGTTTGGCCAGGATCTTACTAGAATAGTAGGTGGCTTCTTTTCTCCGATCCATCCATTGTCAGTAAGTGGGAAGGAGCGGTGGACACCAGAGTGATCATCTCACCGTTGGGTTCTCACCAGTGCAAGTCTTGTCCCTAGGTGCCATCGTCAATAGCCGAAAAAAGGAGATGAAACTTTCAAACGAAAAGAGAGAAATTGAGGAAGAACGATCGAATGAACCAACGGAAGAAAATGGGAACGTCATGGTGGAGGACGACGCTGGCAAAGAAGGCATCGGTAAAGTGAACCAACGGCGGCGATAGCGTCGTTACGCCGCTGACCGAATCTTGATGGTGGTAAACCTTGCCCTTGTTCTGCCTCTCTTCCCTCTCGTGTCTCTCCCCTCTACCTTCTATTTCTTTACCTTTTCTTTCTTTATTTTCTTTTGTTCTCTTTATTTAATTGCCCTTTGCCCCTATTCTGCCTCTCTTCCCTCTTTAATTTCTTATTATTATTATTATTATTATTATTATTATTATTATTATTATTATTATTATATCGTCATTATTTTTATCAAAAAAATTAAAAAATATATTCTAATAATTTTATTAATTTCATACATTTTATGTATTTTAAAATTTTAAAATTTATTTATATTTTATAGGTTTATTTTTTATATTATTAGTGAAAATTTAATTTGTATTAGAAAAAAATACTAACACAATAATATTATTGTAGTTAATGTGTTTAGTCATATAAACGATCGGATTTTTTATATTATTTAATTATTTTTTTTGTGATTTTAATACTCAATTGTTTGAAATAATTTTTAATATCAATTAGTAACAATAAATATGCATTTATATTTTTCATTTATATTATAATGCTTGGAATAATAGAAATTATAAATTTTTGATAAATTTAAATGAAAATAGGCAAATAAGATCATATAAAATATTTTTAAAAATTATTAATATAATTAGTAATCATAAATATGTATGTATTTTTTATTAATATTATAATTTTTCGTGAAATCAATAATCAAAATTAAAAATTTTTGATAAAATTTAATTGAAAATACACAATTAATATAGTAAATTAGCGGCTAAATTCCCGTCGCTATTCCATCGCTAGATTTTAATTTCAATTAACTAAATTTCCGCCCCTATGTTTTGGAAAATTAATTTCCTAAATAAAAGTATTTCCGTCCCTATTTTAGTAGCAAAAAATGGTACCATTCATTGTCGCCAATATTTAGCCACTGTTTTTCATTGTCCGTCGCTATTTCATTACTAAAAGTATCCCCAAGGTTAACATATACATTTTCAAGATTGATTTTTAAAACTGTCGCTAAATAGCGACAAAAAATATAACGTCGCTAAATTTTATCGCTAATTCAACTTTTTTATATTTTTATTTAGGACCTGCTTGGAATAAAATGATTGAAATTGTGAAATTTATTTACAAATAAATTCTTGAAATTCATTTGTAAATGAATTCTTATACTTAAAATAAAATAACTAAAATATATAATTGAAAATTAATTTTTTATTTTTATCTTGAAATAAATGAATAAAAAATACATTTCTATTTTATTTTCTAAAATATTCTCAATATCAATTTAATGCATTTTTTGATTATAACCCCCAATAATAAGCAAAAAAAATTAGATAAAATTCTCATGCTACCAAATTAATTTTATATTTATGGAATAAATTGCAGGTATTTTTAACATTAAATCAAATTTATAACAGACAAGTAACCTGCTATAATAAAATAATATCCTTTTTTGATATTTGAATCAATTTACAATCAAAATTTTATTAATTTAAAATGTAATAATATTAGACTTAATATTTTTTAAGCATTTCAATTAAATAATTTTATTTATAATTCTATTAGAACTAACTAAAATATCCATTTTTATTAAAAAAATTAATAATAAGTTGTTATTATTGCTATTATTATTTAGGATTATTTTATTTATTTTTTTATTACTTTGAATAATAATAATAACAATAAAAATAATGATGATGATATTTATTATATATAACTATGTTAATAATAATTACTTAAAATAAATAAAATTAAAAAATATTTATATCTTTAAAAATCAATAAAAATTGATTTTAAAAAATAAACACCGAATTGTTATTCTAAAAAATGCATAAACAAAAAATATAAATTTTAAAATATATATATTTGAGTAGTATACGTTGACAAAATTTAAAAATAACAATTTAATATATATATTGCAATAACCAATAAGAGTATTATATTCTTTCAAAATTTAGTTTCTTAAAAATGCATAATTCATTTGCCTTTTTTCCTTATTTTTATCCCAAAGTACTTACTATCTACAGGTATTAATTTTTTTACAAAAAAAAAATAAAAATAATAAAAAATTTGCTTCTTCTCTTTTTTCCCTCTTTTGGGTGCATACATTCAGCAGAAGAGGCTGCATATTCGATGATGGGCCTATCAACCTTCCATCTATACCCATTTTCGCCCATGCAGTTTTCATATATAACGTGCAAGCTTAACCCCGATAGAGGTAAGCGCATTACCATGTAAGCTATAAATAAAAACGAAAAACTAAAATTAAAGGAAAAAAAAAATGATGCCAATCCGTTTACTTTTATATACATATAGTTACATCATTATGATAGAGTGTTCCAATAGAATTAAACTTTTAATATTAAAAAATAATTAAAGAGCTCTGAAGATTTTAACTTGAATTCTGCATGCTTATTTAATATACAGATTCCTAAATCATTTTAATTATTTTAATTAGTGATAAAGCTAGAAATGTCTTATCTTGTAAGAAGAGCAGCTGGCAGTTTGAAGGCCTGGTGGAAGTAAGGACCTGCAAAAAATGGAGTGCCGGTCGGACCCAGGCGTTAGCACTCCGAAGTTTAAGTCAATAACTTGAGAGTAAGTGCTAAAAGGAGGGAAATAGTCTCCAAAATTTAATAACTGGTGCCATTGTATTTTTGGTCATTTATAAGAGATCTTTTGGGAGAGAGATACTTGAGTACTTTGAGGAGATGATAACCGGCAGTCAGAATAGCTGAGCGGCAATGTGACTGAAAGTAGGTGAAAAATATAAGCGTTGGCTTGTGTTAGTGGGCTGACAGGACAAGACGTCCCATCAGTCCGATCGGAGATCACGCTTCTTTGTGTTATCTTTTAACTAACGCTACTCTTTCCTGTTAGCAGATTTGAGCCGTCTTAAATACTATTGAACTAAAATAACTAGATTTTTAGTGATGTAATTTCTATAGTTATCAATTAAATAATTACATATTAGTTATTTCAATTATTGAAGATAATAACAATTCTGTAATTCCATTTGTAGGACATTAGAAAGTTTAAGTTTTGAGGAATATAATTGAGGTTTATGCCTTATCTGGTTCACTGGGTGTGAAACGAGTAGAAAAAGAAATGAAGCATAAAGGCAAACGCTCAATTTCAATTTCGTATCTCATCTCCCTTCTGGCTATAGTATATGGCTCATCAAATTGTCTTCACAGCAAACACTTTGTACTCATACATGGATCTTGCCA
The DNA here is from genome assembly GCA_037975025.1 of Excoecaria agallocha. Classification (NCBI taxonomy): domain Eukaryota; kingdom Viridiplantae; phylum Streptophyta; class Magnoliopsida; order Malpighiales; family Euphorbiaceae; genus Excoecaria; species Excoecaria agallocha. Next base: position 50,055,189 of record CM075808.1, on the reverse strand, counting down.
TGGTGCTTGGTCTTGGTATAAACTTGTAGCCCTATTAAAATCATCAGGTCACAATGTTACGGCAATCGACTTAGCTGCTTCTGGGATTGATCTGCAACCGGTCAACACACTCCGATCGGTTTCCGATTACCATCGGCCGCTGATGGAGCTGATGAAATCTTTGCTGCCGCGGGAGAAAGTGATAGTTGTGGGTCATAGCTTAGGTGGATTGGCAATTTCTCAAGCCATGGAAAGTTTTCCACATCAAATTTCTGTAGCTGTTTTTGTCACCGCCCTAATGCCTGGCCCATCCCTCAACATTTCTGCACTCAGCCACGAGGTTCTTATCTATTTTAGTCTTTTTTTTTTACTAAAAAAACTAATAACAGTAGTAATTTGGTGCGCAAATATCTAAACCGTGGAATTGCGCATATTTTGGTAATATGATGGTTTAGATCAAAAATTGGATTGAAAATAATAAATAAAATAATAATAAAAAAATTTATTTGCTTCAATAGCGTACATAAGTTAATTTCAGAATTTATATATCATAATAATAATTCGATCTAAAAAATTCGCTTAAATTAAGTTAACTTAAAAATCATATTGAAATGTTGACATAGATAGAAATGTTATGCAAAACCTTTCACCGCGTATATGTTTGAAGTTATCGTTACGTCAGTGTTCCTTGCTAGATTTGTATCAAAATAATTTTAATAATAATTTTTTAATTAAGTCAATATTAATTAACCAGAAATTAAATTAATTTTAATATAGTGCATTATTGATACAAAATGATTTTTTTTTTACCCAATAGTGTCTATCAGCGAACACGTCGTGCACCTGCATGCTATGAGATTTTATTGTCAATAAAAAAACTGACTTGCATTTCTGTTTTCTTGTCATAAAAAAAATGAATTGCCTTTTTTTGTTTTTTTTAAGTCATTCAGCAGAACAGGTTCCCTGATAGACAGCCAATATATATACGATGATGGGCCTAACAAACCTCCGACTGCACTCATTCTCGGCCCATTGTACCTATCATCGATAATGTACGAGCTTAGCCCAATTGAGGTAAGTAAGCACAGTGCTACCTATCTTAACCTATAGCGCCTAATAGTATCGTAAGTTGATCTAAACTTCTAAATTTATGTTCTAACTAAAATGTAGCCCTACAGGATCTGGCATTGGCAACAACGTTAGTGAGACCATTACGTTTGTTTAATATTGAAGAAGAATCAAAGGAGATTGTGCTAACAAGTGAGAATTATGGATCGGTTCGTCGAGTTTTCATTATGTCGGAGAAAGATGAGGTATCCACGAGAGATTTTCAGCTGTGGATGATAGAGAAAAATCCACCAGATGAAGTTATAGAAATATTAGGATCTGACCACATGGTAATGACGTCCAAGCCAAATGAACTCTTTGCTCATCTTTTAAGCATTGCTAGCAAATATTAACCACCGTATCTCTATCGCCAATAATTTGTAGCCTTTCCGATTTTGAAAATATGAACTTTATTTTGTTCATCAAACTACTAATAAAATCTTATTTAGACTTCTGTTTAGGTGATAAGGATATAGTATCAAAAATTTTATTAAGGCTATGTTTGATAAGATACAATGGATTATAATGTATTTGATAATGTAATTGATTAAGAAATGTAATGTAATGCAATATAATTGTAACATTACTATGGTTGGTTACATTAGTAATATAACGTAAATACTAATACATTTTTATATTTAGTTGAAAATATGAGTGAAAAAAGGTTGAAAATTTCAAACGTATAATGTTTATATATGGCTTGATCAATAACCATGAATTGATTATCAAGTTTTTTATCTAATAGCTATGATTAATCCACTTGTCCACTTATGATTGGTCCAATTGATTTTGTTATCAAATTTTTATCAAAATTATTCAAAAATTATCCAAAAATATTATTTAGGTTGGTTTTAAAATTTCAGCCAAAAACGAGTTCGTTTTGATATATTTTAGAGTTCAAAATTAAATTATCGGTCCGAAAGTTAATTTTTCGGATTTATCTAAAAATTAATTTTGCGCTTTTAAAAATTTATTTACATTATTTTAAAAGATTATATGCGATCATAATAATTTTTTAAGATTTGTAAGATATTTTTTAGCCGATCAAAATTTTGGTTAACTCTTTACTGTTTCGCTACTTATTTTTATTTTTGACTTTTGATGGCCTAAATGAATTCATTTTTACCTCAAATTATATCACCGTACTCGTCATAAATAATACTTTCCAGTGGTATAATAAAAATTTTACAGTTTCCGTCGACCCTCGTATAATATTAGTTACCCCGATCATGTTAAAACTAGCATTAAAAAATTAATTCATGTTAAAAATTTATTAATTCATTAAAATAAAAAAAATTAGCATTAACACTCCAATATCATGTTAAAAATAATTTACAAAATTTTTGAACTCGTAAAAATAATGTAATGAGAAATACAAAACAAAATTGAAGGATTTAAAAATATATTAGTAAATGTATTCACAATTAATACATTTGTAAATATGATTATATTACATTGTTAAAAATTTGTGTTAACAAATAAATGATTAATTTTACTTTGAATTACATTACATTACAATCCATCCTACGAAACATAATCAAAAATGTTTGAAAAAAAAAGTATAATGATGCGGTTTAGTAAATTTTTGATAAAGTAAAAAATAATTCTTTTTTTTTTTTTTGCTAAAAAAACCAAAACTATATGATTTATGGATTCAAGTTAAAAAATTAAAATTATATTGGAATATTAATGGACATTGGACTGGGCCTGTTTTGAGACATCAATATATATATAATGAAATCGTTGATAAATACCAAATTTATTAAAGTTCATATCAAGTTGAGTAAATGTATATCAAAGAAGGATTTATTAGTAAAATTACAATATAAAGACTTAATTTCTATATTTGCATCTCAAAAAGCAAGAAAAGTAAATTTTAAATAACCGTTTATCTTTGGTTTTTTACATAATTTATTATTATTATTATTTGTTTGTCAAGGGTACAAAAATGATTATAAAATTTGGTATCAGAGAAAAGAGAGAAGCGAGTAGGAAGATAAAAGAGGAATAGAGGAGAGGATGATACATGATAATTCGTTGAAAATAGAACATATTGTCACATCATCACAATGAGAGATGGGTGAGTCAGAAAATGACACATGGCAAAATTTTATTAGTAACAGGTCCACATCATATGAGCAAAGGAAAAAATGACAGGTGACGGGTGTGAATGTACTCTACTACTAAATAGGGACTTTTTTAAATATAATATTTTTTTAATTTTTATTTTGAAAAATGGTGTTTGGGTAAAAGTATTTGGGAAAGTGGAGTGTTTTTTAATTCCCGCAACCAGTTGTTGCGGGAATGAATCTCTCTCTCTCTCTCTCTCTCTCTCTCTCTATATATATATATATATATATATATATATATATATATATATATATATATATATTATAATTAAAAATAATACACACGCATGCACTATATGGTCTGATCGTTGTTGTGCGTACAATCGGACACTAAAAATATGATGCTCATGATCTAATATTTATACAGTTTTTTTCCTTTTAGATAGAAATTCAAAGAGAAAAAAATATTTGCAATTAATTAAAAAGTACAGCCAATAATAGATTGGTCCTGAAGAGTAAAAGATAGGCTTAATAGTAAAATAGTTTCCTTAATTTGAAATAATAACTAATAACCTTATCTTATTTTAATTTGTTAATACCTTTAAAATATTCGACACAATTTCAATTATTGATTATTTTGCTCATAAAAATTTATTTCACTCCATTTTAATTCTCCCTTTGTTTCTTGTTGGAAACCTGTGATTTACAGGATTGACCCTAAAATTTAATTGGAGGTTGTACAAAGAATTTTTACGTAATGACTTATTTAATTTTATGAGCAAAATAGTCAATAACTGAAATTATGTCGAATTAAAATTTCTAATTAAAAAAATATCATGATATTAGCATATTATTGTATAACAAATAAATAAAATATTTTGTCTAATTTAATTTTGCTTTTTTTTTTTAAATATGTTCACCATATTTTAAATTTTCAAAGATGAAATTAACAAATTAAAATAAGATAGGGTTATTAGTTATCATGACAAATTAAGGGAACTATTTTACTATTAAGCCTATCTTTTTCTCCCCAAGACCAATCTATTATTGGCTATATCTTTTAATTAATTGCAAGTATTTTTTTCTCTTTGAATTTCTATTTAAAAGGAAAAAAACTGTATAAATATTAGATCATGAGCATCATATTTTTAGTGTCCGATTGTACGCACAACAACGATCGGACCATATAGTGCATGCGTGTGTATTATTTTTAATTATAATATATATATATATATATATATATATATATATATATATATATATATATATATATATATATATATATATATATATATATATATATATATATATATATATATATATATATGAGAGAGAGAGAGAGAGAGAGAGAGGGGCTGGATAAAGAGAGAGAGAGAGAGAGAGGGAGGGGGGCTGGGTCAACGAGAGAGAGAGAGAGAGAGAGAGAGATTCATTCCCGCAACAACTGGTTGCGGGAATGAAAAAACACCCCACTTTCCCAAATACTTTTACCCAAACACCATTTTTCAAAATAAAAATTAAAAAAACACTATATTTAAAAAAGTCCCCTACTAAATACACAAAAGGAATTTGTAACACTCTTACTTTAGCAGTCTTATTGATTAAGCAATCGTAAAAAAATGTTTTTATTAACTTAAACTTCATATTTTTAACCACACAAATTCTTTACTTGTTAATGCTTATCAATTATTTATTTTATAAGTTCAGCTTGCCTCTGATCTATAACTATCAAATTTTACCATTCACTTTATAAAAATACGGCAATATAATGGTTATAAGTTTAACTAGCCCTCTAAAATACAGACAATTTTTACAGTCTTTCAGGAACACAATAGTTTAAAAATAATATATACGTCTTGTCCATATACTCAATTTCATTTCAATCATACACAAACCATTTACACTAACCAACCACATATTTACATATATACCGTCATTATACTAATACATATCAATTATTTTACTTCAATTACTACAAAATCATACATACCAATACAAAATAAAAAACTTCTATTCCTTCAAAATTCTTCATCCAAGTGTACTATTACTCCAGCTTATCTTCTATACCTGTACGCAGTAAATCATACGTGCTAAGTATTAAATATAACAAGTGGTGACTAAAACTCATAGTATTTTTCAACATACATAATTGCGTTAATTATGCAAAATTATCAAATTTTCCTTATCAAAATACACTTTTCGATATTTCCAACCGTATTTTCAATTCAATACAAATACTTTGATAAACTTTTTACTTTAGTTCTTAATTTTTTATTTTATTACAAAAATACCCTTTTTACACTTTAATTACAAAATTGTCATTAGCTTTCTTATCTTCACTTCACATTTAAGTTTTGGCATTCAAAACTACCAATTGGTCCTTATTTTAATTTTTTATGCAAAATTATATTTTGGTTATTTTTCTTCTTAAAAACTTATTTTTGGACTGTTTGTTCATTAAATTATCATTTTACGCTTCCTATTTATTTCTTCATCACTTTTGCTCATTAAAGTAAACCTTTTGAAAAAATTATTATTTTATCACTGAACTTTTTATTTCTTTTCAATTAGGCCCTTTTTTACTTTCAATTTCAATTTCACTTTTAGCTTTTCTTTTACACTTTTAGCTTATTTTTATTACAATGGCCCTGGTACAATCCCAACAGAAATTTTTTAGACCGGATATATGGGATATAGATCCCACAGGACCATATACAGACTGAAAATGATCATTTCTCACAGAACAAATAACAGAACAAGCAGATACTATGAGAGATCAGTGATCTTATCATAACAAAGCAAGTCTCCATGACTTGCACCGTGGTATAGATGTCTTTATGGCTAGCCAATTATATCCTGAACTAGATTTCGACTGGCTAACTATTGCTAAAGGCAAAAATTCACACATTTCCAACTTATTTTTCAGATTTTTGACAATTTTATTTACTTTTTCAGTATAGTACATTTGTCAGTAAACTTTTTCATTACTTTTATACATTTTGTAAATTATTTCAGACTAATTCACCATTTTCTCATTAAATTATGAATTATTTCACAATAATTCAACAATTTCATTTAATACATAATCAAATTCCTTCTCAAAATTATTCAATTAATTTTCATAAATTCTACAAAAAGTCATGGACACATTATTTCATTTCTATAGTCATTTTATGGCTTAATTTATCACAAATACACAAAATACACATTAATTCTCTTTGGAATACCATTCGGCCATCAAAGGAGTTCAACCTTACACATATTTTTAAATCAAATTAAGCTTTTTAATAGTCTTATTGAAGATCATATTTCAATATTCTATTGTCAATTTCAATTATACACATTTTTTCTAAATTTTTTCTAAGTTATATAAAAGAAAATCATGCAAAATTAAGGAAAATAGGAAGATTTATTAGTCACTAATTTTTTTCTTGGCTCAAGTTTGCCTAGAGTTTCTTTTCCTTTCCTTCGGCCTTAGAAGCTTCTCCCTCTCCTTGTGAAACTACCATGGCCGAATTTTCTTTTCATTAAAATCCTAATTTTTTGATCTTGAAAGCTTAAAATGATCACATAAATGAGCTTTATGCACTCTAAAATACTTATAGGCATCTTAAAATCAATTTAAACCCATGAATTTCACTTACCTCACTTTCACACCTAAAGCTTTATCACTTGATTTTTCTTGCTTCTTTTTCTCAAATCAAATGATAAAGGCTTAGATAATGAACTAGAGAGGCAAAATATTATTTCTTATGCTTGGATTGTGAGAGAAAATGAGAGAAAGCTTGAAGAAAAATGAATAAACAATGGCTATGGTGGTTTCGGCCTTGAAGGGAGAAAGAGGAGCTGAAGGAGATAAGGTGACTGGCCAAAATATCTCATATGCCTCAGATTTTATATGGATGTTTGGTGGGTTGAACCAAGCCCCACTCACTTAAGGTCTAAAATCTATATTTAAGCCCATTATGCCATTTTCGTATAATTCTTTCACTTTCCAAATCTAAATCATTTCAAAATTAATTTTATCATTCTTATCATATAAAAAATAGGCTATACACAAAATTTCAATTCAATCGGAGTAATTTTCAGATCCGATTCAATCAGATCGGTCTGGTTCAACCACTACCGGTGTTACCGAAAAATTTACTTTTTTCAATCAAAATATTATACACATCATTTTAAAAATATCTATAATTTCTGGTAATTTTTAGACTTCATTTGTTATTTTTAATGGTTCGATTAAATTTAGATCAATCTAATTACTATTCAAATAAAATTGCTTCGTTTTTCATAATTTTGACTTTTGAAAGTCTTTTTTACCTTAATTTCACTTCAAATTTTAACCTCGGATTATTCGTGACCAATATTTTTCGATAATCAAATAAAATATTTTTTACCGTCGGATGTACTTTTCAGCCTGAAAGCACTATCCACTATCAGAAAATACTATTCACGATTGATCTGGTGTTGATGCCATTATAAAATTAGTCAAAATTAATGAAATTCTTCACTAAAGATAAAAGAGCTACAATTTTAAAATATCGATGGTAACATTGCCTCAAAGTAAGTATTAGAGACAATTGCATATTTTACCAAATTTTAAGGATATTTTTGCACTTTTGGCCAAATTCTTTTTTTTTTTTTGGCAAATTCTTTTAAATCTATGTAATTTTATAATACATGTATAATTTTTTTTTACTTAAAAAGGCTTTTTTTTCAAAACTTTCTTCAAGTTTGAGCCGAACTTATTAATAGATTAAAGTTTTTAATTTAGAAAAAGGTAATAAACGATAATAAATAGGAAAAATTATGATAAATCATAAATTACCAATCCCATATTATCCCTAGCCATAATCCTAACAAGGATCAAAGACATTTAATAATAAGTAATCAAATTTGATTCCTATATATAATTTGATCGAGGGTGCTACTCTTTTTTTTTTTAGTCATGCGGTAGATTGGAGGTATTTAAGCCATACCAGGCACGACAAAACTCTACCATCAAGTATTTAATACTGCTGCATTCTCAGAATTCGAACTCGAGATCACTGATTAAATTAGCAGAGATCCCTATCAACTCAGCTACGTGCTTGATGGTATTGAGGGTGCTACTTTTGATCACTTAGACTTTGATTTAGTCAGTATCTAATAAATTAAAATGAGGCCAATATGTCTCTCATTTGACAATTAAGAGTAGACATAAACTAGTTAAGTAGTATATAATTTATTTTTTAAGTGCAATCCATTAAAGTCATGTTTTTAAAATTAAGTTATGAGTCAAGTCTATTAAAAACCGATTGGCTACAAAATAAATTAGTCATTATTAACCATTAGTTAACCATTACAAAAAAATATAAAACTTTATATAAAAAAATCAATTTAATGTAAAATGGATTATAGCTATTAAAAATAAAAATAACTTGGAAATCACGTATATTTCAAATGGTAGAGAATCTCTCTACTTTTTCGATTAACTAGCCTCCAAAAATGTATTTAGGGATGATCACGGGACGGGTGGGGCCGGGAAATTCTCCTCCAGTCACTCCCCCGCCAGTGGAGGGGATTCCCCGCCCTGCCCCGCTCCCGCCACCAATTTCAGAGAGGAAATTTCCCCTGTCCCCGCCCCACGGGGATCCCCATCCCCCATTTTTTTTAAATTTTAAAATATATTATTTTATAAATAATTAAAATTAAAATATAATATTTAATAAATAAAAAATTTAAAATCAATAATAATTTAAAATTAAGTATAATTTAAAACTTAATAATTATAAAATTAAGTTATATTTTAATTTTAATTATTTATAAAATATTATATTTTAAAATTAAAAAAAAAATTTTGCGGGGCGGATACTCCATTTTCCGTCCCCGTCCCCGATTTTAGAACGGAAAATTTTTTCTCCCCGCCCCCGTCCCCGTTGGGGGAAATTTTGGGAATTTCCTGCTCAGAACGAGGCGAGTCCCCGCCGGGGCCGAAGAATTCCCGCCCGGTGATCATCCCTAAATGTATTATAAAAAAACAATAATTCATTTTTATGTGTAATTTGAATTCTATATAAAAAAAACTCGTTAACAAAGTATTATACAAGATAATTAGATCATTAAAAAAAAGAAAATTACCTTAATCAATAATTTTAATAATATTATAAATAACTTGATCTAAAACTCAATTTATTTTTTTTAAAAGACTCAAATTGAACTGAATCAAATCAGGATAGGAAAGTGAAAACAATATGACTCGACTTGCTTGTTCTTATCGGATTACAATATCTAATACACATGATAGAAAAATTTATTGCTAAAATTATTGACTTGAAATTTTAAGTAGGAAAAAAAAAAAGAAAAAAGGAATATAAGAGTACATTGAAAAAAGGCTTAGTAATTATCAAGTAAAACAAAGATTCGCTATAGTGCGAAAAGTCATAAATTTAGGTAAATTTTATAAATCAAACTATTATCTTTATGAAATTAGTTAAAGAATAGATATAGATGAAATGGTATTTAACATGATAGCTATATACTAAAAAGTTGGTCCATTTAATTATCAATAGAAAGAAAGCAATACGTGCTGCTATATTATGATTGAGGTTAATAAATTTCTATCCTCAAATTATGGAGCTACTCTAAAATAGTATCCAACTAAATCTAATATAGCCGTTGAAATTTGAATTCAGGAAAAATTGATTTTGACCAAAAAGCCCCCGTCCCATTTCAAATCTCAAAACCGCCACAACCAAGCTCCTCCTTCATTTTCAATTCCAGCCGTTCATTTCCAAAATCGACCCTTTTTTTCCCCATCAAACTTCATACCGCAATTTTTCAAATTCTGAAAACTAAGATCCAGAGAGAGTGAGAGGGAGACATGTTTCCTCTAAACCCAGATTCACTATATTGCCAGTTATCATTGTAAACCCCAAAAGTTCCAGCTGAAATTAATCATCTGTTTCAGCACTGACTCGAAATCTACAGATTTTATTCTTCAATTCCACTTTCAGGTATGCTTTTTGCTTTTTTCCATCCAATTTCAACTACCACAACCTGGAAATTTGTTTATTGTATTTTTTGTTCGTCATTTTTTTTGTTGCTCGCTTTCAGGATGTTGAGAGATTTCAAATTCCTGCGCCGGAATTCCGGGAGGAATAATGAGGGAATAGAGAATGTACCTCAGAATCCAAGGGATTCTTTGGTCAGTCAAGCCAGCACTGACTCATCTAGGCCTCCATTAAACACGATTCAAGACCCTACTAACCCTAAATTGGAACAAGAAGCAACTATAAGTCGAAGTAAGATTGAGAGAACTCCAACCAAGCCCAAAACCAACTCGAACTTGCCTCTCCGTACTCCTGATAAGCATGGAGGAGCGTCATTTCTTGGAAAGAACCGGTATGGTTGGGCTCAGAGGAACGAGTCGAACTCAACTCCCAGTGAATCGCATGATGAAGTGAGGACCGATATCAATAACTATTCAATGCACCTGGGTCGAGGGGGTTTGCCTAACATGACTCCAAGGTCTACTAGGGCAGCTGGAAAGGCTACTTCCAGTTATTCTGAGACTAATTCCACGCAGAGCACACCAACCAAGAGTGTCTCTAAGCCTCAGAGTTCCGGGTTTAGGAGTAAGGTTGATGGCAACAACGGAAGTGGGCGTGCTGGGAATTTTCCTGCATTGTACAGGGGAATTCCAGTTTCTGGTTCCAGTGCTACGGTAGTTAATACTGTTGAGGTGCCTCATTTTGATCTAAAGGAGGATCCATCATTTTGGATGGATCATAATGTACAGGTACTTCCTCAATTTGGTAAAATTTTTTTTAATTATTTTTTTTATTTCACTTATTCATAGTTCGGTGCCTAGAATTAATTAAGAAAAAATTTTGCCAAATACTAATGATGTTTCTTTGAGACTGAGCAATTACAGGTTGGCATCAATGTACATTGCCTAATGATGTTTTGACTTCAATGGTTGCTTACAAATTTCAAATTAAGTTTACAAATTACAAAGCTTTCTGATTTGCCAGATTAACTTCTATTGATAGTTGCTCAATTTATGTAGGTTGTTATACGCGTGCGTCCTCTCAATAGCATGGAGAAAAGTATTAATGGTTACAACAGATGTTTGAAACAAGAAAGTGTCCAAAGCATCACATGGATTGGGCAACCGGAAACTCGCTTCACATTTGACCATGTAGCATGCGAAACAGTAGATCAGGTCTGGTTAGAAAGATAAAAATTGTTAATCGTACTGGTTGTGCATTTCTTTTTTCCTTTCAAACATTGTTTTTAAATGGTCATTTGCAGGAGATGCTATTTAGGATGGCTTGTCTCCCAATGGTGGAGAACTGCTTGTCTGGATATAATAGCTGTATGTTTGCCTATGGTCAGGTAATCTGCTATGTTTTTAATCTCACCACTGAGTTGGGTTTAATAATAGTAATGATGGCAATGTAAATATTGACTTGCATACAATGCTTGCATATTTTGACTTAATTTGTCATTTATGTAATTTATATGAACAACACTACTTTTTTACTACATTGATGTTAGAAACTTCGAATGAAGAAACATAATGGTTTTACATATTGAGAATGTATTCTTCTTCCTCTTATATGTACTGGAGGTGATCCTAGGAGTGCTTTTGTTAATTCTGTTCCCATTTTTCTATTCTTTTTCTTTAACCCCTATAAGGAACATCTCTCTTGGCTCATGTCTGAGAGAGAATCCCGTTTTAACAACTACTATTTCAGTTTTTTAACTATGGTTATGGTGCATGTGCCAAATGGAAGGCCTAGTCATGTTCCTTATAGGTATTCGAGGTTGAGCTTCCTTCTTTAGATTCGAGGTTGAGCTTCCTTCTTTAGGTTAATTCTTCTCCTGGACCGTTCTTTGTAACCACAACTAAGTTAAAGCAGCAATATGGTGGACGATGCGATATTTCTTCAACTTTGCCTTCTAATTCCATATGAAATTAAATGGAATTAAAGCTATAAGGCTTGAAGTGAATGAAATAATGTGGCACTCTTTTTGAAATTCCATATGGATATAAAGGCTAATTTAACAAGGCAAAGTTTGATCATGCAGACAGGAAGTGGGAAGACATACACAATGCTTGGTGAAATTGATGATTTAGAAGTCAAGCCCAGCCTGCATCGTGGAATGACACCGAGGATATTCGAATTCTTGTTCGCTAGGATTCAAGCTGTATGGCACTCTTTGCTTGATCTTGCCTTTTCACTTCCTGACATGCAAATATTGACACATTCAGTTTTAAGTTATACTTGCATAACGGCCCTTGCAAATTTTAATTGTCTAAGTTGTATTCCTTTTATATTTACATGTTCAATTTCTTTCATTTTTGTTCAGGAAGAAGAAAGTCGGAGAGATGAAATGCTCAAATATAATTGCAAGTGTTCTTTCTTGGAGATCTACAATGAACAGATAACTGATCTCCTTGATCCCTCCTCAACCAATTTGCATGTGAGTTTGATTATTCCATAACTGATTGGAGCCTGGAATGTTTTGAGGTGACTTAACTCATCTATTTTTTTCGGTTATAGCTGAGGGAGGATATCAAGAAGGGTGTCCATGTGGAGAATCTCTCAGAATTTGAAGTTCAAACTGTGGGTGACATTCTGAAGCTATTGACTCAGGTTCCTGTCCTTATTACTTCTCTTGCTTTCCATCTATCTGCTTTCTGTGTGTACATGCATGTGTTCACTTAAAAAATCCTTTTTGAATTCTCTCTCTTTTCCTATGTGCATGTGATGTATTCACTTGCAACACTGAGTTTTGATGAACAAAAACTTTATTGCCTGTAGGGTTCTCTAAATAGGAAAGTTGCAGCAACAAACATGAATAGAGAGAGCAGTCGGTCGCATAGTGTCTTTACATGTGTAATTGAGAGCAGGTGGGAAAAGGATTCCACAACTAACTTAAGGTTTGCTAGATTGAACCTGGTTGATCTTGCTGGTTCAGAAAGGTAGGCAAATTACTTTCTAAGTATGATGGGTTATGTTACATATTATTTTCGATTATTTCTGATTTATGTCGTATCACCATCCACTTTAGACAGAAAAGTTCAGGTGCTGAAGGTGAGCGTCTTAAAGAAGCTGCAAACATTAACAAATCATTGTCCACATTAGGGTATTGCTTTTTTTTTTCTTTTTTTTACTGTTTCTTTTTTTTTTTAAATTATCATTTAATGGAAAAAGCTGCTTTGCAGTCATGTAATTATGATTCTAGTAGATGTGGCAAATGGTAGGCCAAGACACGTTCCTTATAGGGATTCAAGGTTGACCTTCCTTCTCCAGGTTAAATCCTTTCTTATTTCTCTCTTTTTAGGTATTATGTCCACCAATTGTGATGTGATGTGTGGTAGACGATATTGTGCAGGATTCACTCGGAGGGAATTCAAAAACAATGATCATAGCTAATGTCAGCCCTTCTATCTGGTCAGTTCACTTGTTTGAAAAAGCTTTCTTTTTGTTTCATTTTTGCAGTTGCTAACTGAACTACACTGACAGATCTCTTTCCTTGAACTTGTTTGCAGCTGTGCAGCAGAGACACTAAACACATTAAAGTTTGCTCAGCGAGCGAAACTTATTCGGAACAATGTAAGCTTGATTATGGATTTGTGCATTACAGCTGACAATGTTTCTTGAATCGATCAGTTTCACTAATTGGTAAATTCTATCATGGTATAGGCTGTGGTGAATGAAGATTCCACCGGGGATGTCATTGCATTGCAGCACCAAATACGACTTCTAAAGGTGTGCCATCAAATCTGACAAATGTTTGATCACTACTTTTGCTAATAACTATAACTAAAATTATAATTGCTTAATCTTTTGTGAAATAGGAGGAGCTATCTCTCCTAAAACGTCAAAACGTGTCGAGGTCTTTGTTATTTGGTTCAACTATCAGAGATACAACTCATATGAAAGATGCTGCTAACACAGAGAACTTGTATGAGATAGATCAGCGACAGGTTGAAGGCTCACTTGGATTTGAACCAAAAGGCAGTCTTAGGATCTCCACTAAGCGGGTATAATTAGAATTTTAGTTGTTGTTTGATATATTGTGGAAATAGTATCTAAAGAGAACCGGTTGGCTTTATAGATGACATAGAATATAAGCATCACAGGCTGTCAAGCGATATGATGAGTCACCTCTTGTTTTCCCCATGCATAGATGTCCGAAGTGAAGCATTGTGTTTAGATATAGTTCACTTTTGGATATTAAAGTACCGTCATTGCTAAGTTGATTTCAATACCTTCATTTGGGGTGTTGTTCTTGATTTTCCTCAATCATGCGCTGAATTGCATCTTACTGGAAAAAAATGATGCTAAAACAGTTGAAATCTCTGGAGGCAACACTTGCTGGTGCATTGAGAAGAGAGCAAATGGCAGAAACTTGCATCAAGAAACTTGAAGCTGAAATTGAGCAGTTGAATCGATTGGTATTCTCTGTTCTATTACAAAATTCTATTGTACAATGGTGTTCTTTTTTTGCATTTTCTTTGTCTTCTGATCTCTAGTTAAGCTATCTAGCATTGACTGAATCACAGGTTCGCCAAAGAGAGGAAGACACCAGGAGCACAAAAATGATGCTTAGATTTCGTGAAGACAAAATTCATAGAATGGAGTCACTGCTTGCTGGTTCATTGCCTCAGGATTCTTACTTGATTGAAGAGAACAAAGCACTCAGTGAAGAGATTCAGTTGCTTCAAGCTAAAGTAGATAAAAATCCTGAAGTAACTCGCTTTGCATTGGAGAATATAAGGCTTTTGGACCAACTCAGAAGGTAATTTCCTTTTCTTTTACAATGGACTATGTTTCTGAGAAGTTCCACTCTGTACTAATCTTTCACCGTGCCATTTATAGTTATCAAGAATTCTATGAAGAAGGGGAGAGAGAGATACTATTGGATGAAGCATTCAAACTTCGTGAACAGGTTTTTTTGGAATACAATGCTAAACCAATATTCTGTGTTGCTTAATTTGTTATCAGAAGGTGGGAAAGTTCAAAAAAAAATATATTTTTTGCAGCTGCTTCATCACCTTGATGGAAATTTAGTGCAGCATAACTATCCAAATTTGAATGACCAAACTCAGGTTAAGATTTAAATTTTTCTGATTTAACTCTTTCAATAGAACCTAGTTGATAGGGCAGGACAAGGGATAACTTAGCTTGCACTTTCACTTCGTTATACACTGCTTTAGCTCTTCTAATGCACTGCCAAAATTTTGATGTGATTTGACAAGTAGCTAGGTTTTTTTACCATTTCTTATTGGTTTGTTTACTTTTTTCCTTAGGAAGCTGTGCACATCAGCAATCGGGACAATTCTCTCCACTTAGAGGTTGCTTACGAGTTTTCTTGAAAAACTGCTTTTCTTCATGAATTTATTAAACTCATGTCAGGCTCATATTTTAATTTTTCAGTTGAAGAAGACCCTCAATGAACTAGAGGAGTGCAGGCATAATCTAAATTCTTGCTTAGAGGAGAACCACAAACTGAGTAGGTAAGGGAATTTCAATCCTATTTTCGCTTCCATTTGCCATCCTGTTTTGATGTGTATTTGTTTTCCTGAATACCTGCAGTCAGTTTTGTTTTAATTACTGACGATTTTGTGATTCTTCTATCGTTGCAGGGAAATAGGTGATCTAAAGATTATGATGGACAGTCTCAAAACTGCTGCCCAGGGTGAAGATACTGACATTGTAACCAATGAGGTAGTTTAAACTTCAGAAAAACTAGGGTAATAAATATGAAAGAAAAATAATAGAGTGAGAAATGTTTAAGAGAAAGATGAATAATAATTTAATAAAATCTGCTATGTTGTATTTTTAAGTATATAGTCTCAGTTTCTTGTGGCGTCTATAATGTTCCCTGCATATTTTGAAGCTGTTCATGACTTTTAGGATTTTCAATTGGAGGCTCAACCTTCTGAACTAGGCATTAAGGGCGTTCAGAGTGAGTTGAAGAGCATAGATTCTCTGATGAAACATGCAGAAGGAGTCCTGGAATTGGACATCTTGAAGATTATTCTCAAAGAAGAGAGATCATCTCGTGTTGAATTGGAGGAAAGAACAATATGCTTGGGTAAAGAACTTGAGCTGGAAAAGGAAAGACTTCTGTTTGTCAGCAAACAATGTGAGGATGCAACTAGTGAACTAAAGGAAACAAAGTCAGTTGTTGAAGCCCTGGAGTCCGAGCAAATACTAGCAGTACAAGATGTCGAAGACCTGAAGAAAAGTGACAGCCATCATGTAGAACTTTTGAGTGAAAGGGAGCTTGAAATAATTGCTTTGAAGGAGCAACTTTCTAGAAGAGATTTAAATGATTACCAATCTGACCACTCAACGGGAGAGGAATCTATATTGCAGAGAAAGTTGAAGAGGATGCAAGATTCTCTTGCGAAGGCCAAGAGACTGAATATGTGGTATCAAAATGACCGTACCTTTCAGGCATCCAATGAAGAAGAAGTGGATGAAATCCGTAGGCAGGCAGAAGCTGAAACTGCAGAGGTTATAGTTTGTATGCAGGAAGAACTATCCGCTCTTCAGCAGCAAGTCCATGATTATCATTTGAAAGAGATGGAGGCCAAAAATGTTCTGATGGTTCGAGAAACTGAATTGGAGGAGCTGCAAGGAAAGTTGCAGCTTTTAACTGCAGACAACAAAAAGTTACATGAAAAGCTAGAGGATAACAGTGAGGAGCTAAAGAAATTATCTGAAGAATGGGAGTTGTTGGTCTCAGAAATGTCAGAAGTTCTAGTGGATGGGCAAGATGCACTTACAGATGCCACTGATCAGCTTGATCTTATCTCCAGCACATTCCCACAGAAAAGAATTTGGATCTCTGAACAAGTGGGCAGGTTAACACGAATCATCTCTGAAAAGGAACTGCTGATTGAAGAACTTGGTAACTGTTTAGAAGTTGCAAACAATAAAAGAAGTGATGTTGAGTGCATGCTTAAGTCTCTGAGAGGAGCAGCATTAGTAATCAATGAAGCACATCAGCAAGAGTGCTATGAAAAGGAGGAAGAAATTTTATGCCTGAAGTCTCTGTTAAAAGAGAAAACATCTACCATCACAAAGATGGAGGACAAGATGAAGGTGGCAGAACAGGATGCCAGTAGAGCAGTAATTTGTACAACTGCTGCATTTGTGATTGTGAATAGGCTGTCAGAAGTGAATATCGAAAATCTCAATGAACTGAAGTTCAAGGACATCCAACTTAGTGAATCAACGGAAAATAGTCAGAGGAAAGAGGCCCTCCTCAAATATCAGTCTGCTGCTATCAAGGATGCAGAGGAAGAGAGTCTGTCTTTAAGAATAGAACTAATGGCAATGAAGGAAATGTGTGTTGAACTTCAACAAAGACTTTCAGAGGAGGAGAAACATGCCAATGGTATGAAACAAAAGCTTGCAGATCTTGAAGAGAAAGACATTTTGCAGGCAAGATAGAAACTAACTGAGCTCAAAACTGGCATTTCCTCTCTTAGGTCATGCATGAGCACTTCTTTCAAGCATGTCAAAAGCTCTGAAATCAATGAAAAAAATGGAGCTCGTGCACCTTTTGACAGTAGAAAAGGACAGGTAAGCTAATGATCTTATCTGCTGCTCATCTGGTATCCTATACTTTCACGTTTATTTTGGAGTTTTCTCTAGAAGGAGTATGGTTTAACTATTAAATCTGGAAATTGTTGCAGATGGAAAGTGGAGAGCAATCAAGAGCCAATGTCTTTGACTATTTACTCACAATAGGAGAGAGTTCACATGGCACTTCATGTGATGAAACATCTAAGGAGTGTGAAAGAACCTCCAAGGATGCGTGTGATCGAGATTTTACTATTATACTTCTCAAAAAGGAAATAGAATCTGCCGTTGAAAGCTTGCAAGAGGTTCAAGAAGAGATGTGTAAACTACGTAGCGAGAAAGAAGAGATGTGGATTTCTGAGAAAAATAGGCAGGAGAGCTTGAAATGCCTCAAACCTCACATTCTTTCACTTCAAGAAGCTATGGATATTATGGAAAACCAGTTTGAACTAAAGATAACTAGTCTTAATCAAAAGTTACAGTCATTCGAGCAAATTGTTCAAGAAGCTGGAATTCAATGGTGCCACACAAAAGAGGTGACAAGCTTTATTTTTTAACCAGTTTTATCAAAACAACAGCTTTAACTTATTTCTAGAATGAGTTTATTCAAGAATATTATTATTCTCTTACAGATGTCAGTCCCTATCTGAATTAGGTATGCTTGAAATTAATTTTTCTTTTTTTTTTTTGGCATTTTTACTGCAGTTTCTTGAGATGGAAGTTGGTGATGCAAAGCTAGTTGCAGCACAGAAGGCAGCTGAGGCTTCTTGTATTTTTGCCAAATTTGATGAGGCCCAAGATACCATGAGAGAAGCAGATATCATGATCAATGAACTAATGATAACTAAGGAGACAATGAAACTTGATATTGAAAGGCTGAAGGAAAAAGAAATTATCTTGGTTAATGAAAGGGATATGCTAATGGATGAGGTTAAGAGCTTGAAATCTATCAACTCTCTCAGGGAACTGCAAGTTGAAGACCTTGAAAAGCAGTTTAACTTGAACTTCTTGGAAACCAATGATCTTGTTGTGGAGCTGGAGGGTATTATTTCACAGGTCCAGACTACTTTTACTGAAAACTTCATGTTTATGGTGAGAGATTTTCAGTCCATTAAAGCTCTATTTTTGGACTCAAGAAAGCTGGTGCATTCCTGGCTTGAAGATA
Source organism: Excoecaria agallocha (assembly GCA_037975025.1). NCBI lineage: Eukaryota > Viridiplantae > Streptophyta > Magnoliopsida > Malpighiales > Euphorbiaceae > Excoecaria > Excoecaria agallocha. The sequence continues at coordinate 50,036,275 of CM075808.1, read as the reverse complement.
TCTGGTCTGAGATAATTGTGAAGGATTGTGCTGTATCAGTGTTACATCTCTGTCACATGGGCATTTTGTTAGAATCAGTAACTGGGCTGAATGCAGAAAATGGTTTTCTTCAACATGGCTTGTGTGAATCAAACACAATTATGGTTGACCTTAGAGAGCGCAATTTGAAGTCCAATAAAGAGCTCCAGATGTGCAGAAATCTGAAGGGGAAATTATTGGTGGACATCAAGAACAGTTTTGACGGAATCTTGAGGAAAGAAGAGGAAACAGGAGAGCTTACCACTAAGTTAACCAATTTTGAGAAAAAAATATTTGACCTGCAGTTACAAGAGGAGTTGATGTTAAAAAGGTCTAACTACATGGGAGCCCAACTTTCTATTCTAATGAAGGATTTAGAATTCAGTAACGGAAATATTGCTGAATCCCTGTTTGATCAAGAAAAATTGCTGAAAGAAAACCAGGAGCTTCTAGCTTCTCAGGCCGAGCTTTCCTTGATAGACATCGGCTCGAAAGAGATTGAGTCACTTGTTTTGGCATCACAGCTAAAACAAATATCCCTCGATAAAGATGCAGCTGAGAAAGAGTATATCACTTGCTCTTCTGTCCTTGAGATTTTGAAGGAGAAAATGATTCTTTTGATGGTAGATAAAGCGTTGAAAGAAGAAATTTTAGTTCTCAAGGATGCTGAGATTTCTTTTTTACAAAAAGAAGTTGAAGGAGCACAAAGGGAGGTCCAATGCCTTTTTTCAAGGTTGGACCAAGATCATTTAATAATTATGGAGATCAATGAGGCAAACAGGACTCTTGAAGGGGAAATTCAGATACTGAAAGATGTTGCTTGTTCGAATGATGCATTGAAGTTTGAACTGGTTGAGGCTATGGAAACGAAGACGAGACTGTCAAGCCAGGTTGAAGTGCTTGAAGTTGAACGGGAAAAGATCCTGAAGGATTTGAAGATCAAAGAAACAGCACTGCAAAGTTCTTCCAGTCATATCTCAACTCTTGATCAACAAAACCAGAAGTTGCTGAAGGACATTAGCCTGTTGGAAACTTCATTGCACACTTTAAGAAGTGAGGTAGACAGTAAAAATGCAGAACTCAGCCATGTGAGTTGCTTGGAGGAGGAAAATGAATTATTTAAATGTAATGTATTGAAGTTGAGGACAGAAAATAGCGTACTTCAGAAGGATTTGGAAAACAAGAATTCTGAAATGGAATCAGTTATAAGCAGTCTGACCATCTCTGACATGGAAATTCACAAGTTACGGGATAGAGTTTTTTCCTCAGACAGCTTCATCGCCAGTTTAGAAACTGATTTGGGGGTGAAAAATGCTGAAGTGAATAATCTTAGACATTCTCAGTCCGTAGTCGTGGCAGACTTAAGCACAAAAGGCCAGGATCTGCAGATACTTGCTGACAAAGTGAATACATTGAAGAATGAAAACACTTTTCTGAGAAATGAACTTTGGTCTCAGAAGAAAGTTATGCATGAAGCACTCACTAGGTCAAGTTTAAACAATAAAAGGTGTATTGATTCAGGTGAAAACATGGGCGTAATTGGTCAAAGATTATTTCATATATGGGAGAAAGAAAGTAGGGTTGTGCGAATGTTTCATCAAATATGTGAAGCTATAGAGGGGACATCAAAGTTCTCAGAAGAAATCGAGAGTTTAGAGTGCCATGCCAAAGCATTAATGTCTGAAAACATGAGTTTTCAAGCTGAGCTATTGAGGAAGGATGACATTCTAAAAGGGTTGTCATTTGACCTGAGTCTGCTACAAGAGTCTGCATCCAATACCAAGGATCAAAAGGATAAGATTGAGGAAATGATGGCCTTGTTGGAGGCTTTGGAGGATGAGCTTGCTTTGAAGTCAGAGGCACTTGACAAAGCTGTTGCTCATAATCTAATGCTTGAAGCTCAGCTGAAGGAGAAGATAGATATTATTTTTGCTCTTGAGTTGAATTTCACAAAGGAAAGTGAGTCTTTGGAAAAGTCTTCTAGTGAAAATCAGAAGCTGAGATCTCAAATGGAGGAAGTTTTAGCTGCAAAATGTTCTATAGAGGAGGAGTTAACCGAGAGGCAGAATTTGATTGACAGCCTGGAAATGGAATGCTCAAAAATGGTTAATACGCTTGGCCAAATGAATAGTACAATAGAATCATTGAGGAATCACATGGATGAACTTACTACTGAGAGAGATGAGCTTTACGTGGAGATTCAAATTTTGAAAGAAAAGTTTGGAAATGCCCAGACTTGGGCTGAAGAGAATGAAGCTATTGCATTGGAGGCTCAACAGGTAACACCCTGAGCAACTTGAATGGAATAGCTTGCCTCATTGCCTGGAAAACTTGAGTCCCATGTTATGGCTGTTTGCTATTTGAATTATTATGCACAGACGATTTTTCACTATCCTTTTGATGTGTGGTTGGCATATGTCGTGAAACAAATATTATTTTTCTGGGTCATGTTTCCTAACTCTGGATTGTCATTTTCCATGCAGATAGCTGAATCTAGGAAGATATATGCTGAAGAAAGAGAAGCAGAAGTCAAGCTACTAGAGAGGTCTGTTGAAGAGCTAGAATGCACTGTAAATGTACTGGAAAATAAGGTTCGATCTTATGAACTCTGATCAAGTGATATGACTTCTCCTTTTTTTTGACTGTTTGTAGTGCATTAAATTTGTTAGAGATTCTTGAATGATTTCTCTGCTCTATTTAAATGGCATGAATATGCCTTATTTGTCCACGCTTGTTAGGTTGACATTCTTAAAGAAGAAGCTGAACGGCAAAGATTGCAAAGGGAGGAGCTGGAAGTGGAGCTTCATGCTGTAAAGCATCAGATGCAGAATGTTGAAAGTGCTGACACTGATGTGAAAAGGTTTGCATCAACCGTTTATCTTTATTAGGCCGAATTGCAGTCTTCTTGCTTAGGTGCTAAAATTGCTTCAGATTGCTAATATACAACTTTGCCTTATCACACTAATATACAATTTTGTTATATCATAGGAATTTAGTTGAGAAGGAGAAAAGCTTTGATGAAGCCCTGAAGCAATTAAAAATTCTTGAGAGGGATTTAGCTGAGAAAGATGCAGAGGTAAATTTGTCTGCTGCATCTGCACACAAATAATTCAACTTTGTCTTTGGATATGATGATTAAACCAAGTTTAACTTTGTAGAGTTCTTTAATGAGGTATCTGTATTAGCATTCAAAGTTTGTAATTTTGTTACACCACAACAGATTGCTCAATGTAAGGCACATATCTCCGAGTTAAATTTGCATGCAGAAGCCCAGGCCAGCGAGTATAAGCAGAAGGTAAGCCAGGACTTGATAACATGCTGCCTTCCTTAAATTCTTTAAAATTTCTGAACTGACAAATTTGAAAACAGTTTAAGGCCTTGGAAGCCATGGCAGAACAAGTAAGACCTGAGGGCCATTTCTCACACATTGCAAGTTCATCATCAAACAAGTTGGAGAAGAATGCTGCAAAATCTAGGGGCTCTGGTTCCCCTTTCAAATGCATTGGCTTGGGTTTGGCACAACAAATGAAATCTGAGAAGGATGAGGAGCTTAGTATCGCTAGGTTGCATATTGAGGAGCTAGAATCCCTAGCAGCCAGTCGACAAAAAGAGGTAGGCTTTACAAATCCAAATGTAATCACTTTCATTTTGTAATTATGTGTTCTTAGTTTGCTTCTTCTCTATCCAGATATTTGCATTGAATGCAAGATTAGCTGCTGCTGAAAGCATGACCCATGACGTTATTCGAGATTTACTAGGAGTGAAGTTGGATATGTCAAGTTTTGTGGTAATACATTTCAGCATATTTTTCTTTTGTCATTGCTTACATGTTGCCACCCTTTTCCCACTTTCATTATAGTGTCTGTAGAGCCATAATCTACAATTTGAATGAGTAAAACCAGATGAGAGATTTGTGTGTGTGTGTGTGAGGGCAGTTTCATTTTATTGTTGAATAACTATACTTTCACTAAAATGCAGTCGCTATTGGATAACCAGCAACTACAAAACATAGCAGAGAAAGTTCAACTTAAAAGCTTAGAACCTCAACCAAAGGTACTCTTCATTTAGATGATAAAGAAACTAGAGTAACTACCAAATGTTGCATCTTAAGGATATGTACAATACAGGAGAAGCAGGAGATTGTGAAGCTTAAACAGCAGCTCAATGGATTTATAGAAGAGCGACAAGGGTAAGCCGATTTTGTGTCCATTCCCTGGTGCCAAAAGAAAACGGAAAATATTTCTTCTGCAGCTTGTTATGAAATTTCTCATTTTCTTTCCTAGATGGCTAGAGGAAATTGATAGGAAACAAGCGGAGATGGTTGCAGCACAAATAGCATTGGAAAAACTCCGTCAGCGAGATCAGTTGCTCAAAACTGAAAATGAAATGTTGAAGGTTACAATTTCAGGACTGTAAATTAGAATATGCTTTTCAGTTACTAGAAAGAACTAGTCTCTTGCTGAGAGATATTCGCTTGACTTGATCTAATTCGTGCAGATAGAGAATGCAAGTAATAAGAAGAGAGTGATGGAACTTGAAGGTGAAGTAAAAAAGCTTTCTGGCCAGCAAAACCTCCACCAGCGCATTCATCATCATGCAAAAATCAAGGCAAGATATAACAGCTCAAATAATTGAACTACATCAAATATTTAAAGTCTACCTTTTTTAAAAAAAAAATTCTCATGAAGTCAATTTCTATTGCTAACATGGCATCTGTTGTTTCTTTATTCATTCTCTTTCAAATCAACCTGTTTTGATACAATAGGAAGAGAACAATTTTCTTAAACTTCAGAATGAAGACCTTAGTGCTAAGCTGAAGCGCACAGAAATCATGCTTTCACGAGTGAAGGAAGAGCTTGCACATCATCGTGCTTCCATTGGAAAAAGTCCCAACATAGAATTTGATGAGGAACAACAGTTGATGAACAAACTGAGGGTTGGTGCAAAACAATTTTCTATCTTTTTCCTCTTTGATCCATTGATAATGTTGATGACTAATCGACTGGTAAAATCTACTGCAGGAAACAGAGGATGAGAGGATGCAGATCGCCCATAAGTTGTTGGGTCTTTGTACGAGCATTTTGAAGGTATGCCCATAAAAAGGCTAAGTTGTGTTTTATTTTTTTGCCTCAACAGGAAGTATCTCTCACTTCATTGAAATTTCCAGGCAGCTGGAATAACAAAACCTGTATCAAATATAACCCCTGTTGCTGCTGAAGAGGCACTTGCGCAGATGAAAAGTAGACTCTCGTCACTTGAAAGAGAATGCCGAGATTTGGCGTTTAAGGTACACACACATTTATGTGTCATTGTGCTTTTTGCTAGCATTCCCATGTTCCATCTTTTAATCATGAAAATTGATTGTCTGAACTATCATGAACATCAAATATCACACACAAACACACACACACACACACACACACATATATATAAACAAAATCCAATTTTTTGTGTTCCTACAGAGTAGAATTGCCAATGAAAGGATGAGACTGTCAGAACTAAAAGCTTCACCAACAATGAACTCAAGAATGGATGAGAACTGTCGAACTCCACCGGGGGGACAATCCCCTTTCCTTTCTGCTTTGGAAAGATAGCTGCTTCACAGTTAGCTCTTCGCTAGCAATTTCATCAAATAGACCGGGAGTTACCAAATAGCCTAGGATGTGTCCATTTATTTGTTTCATTAGTTCTTTTCGCATCTGTCTGGCTGAGCTGTGTATCAATTCTTTTCCCCAATCTGTAAATCTATTATTTTTGCCGTTATCTACGTGGTATTCCCATGTAAATGATCTGAAAGTATATAATTTGTATTATTCCATGGAAATTGATATATAGCCAGTTTTTATCCCCACCTTTCGTTCCAGAATAAATTCGGCTTGTATCAAAAGTTACTCCATTGACTATGACCGAGTAAATCAAACAAAATATGCAATTTCGCCAATAATTCTTTTATGATCAATTATTCTTTTGCGGACTTTTAAGATTATTTTCTTTTGTTTTTGTTGCCCTTTGTTATTATAATAGAAATTCATGATACTTGAATTAATAAATAAATAAATAAATTTTTTAAACTTGATTGAATACTTTAATTGAAAGATTATTTTTTCAGACAAGCCATATGCAAGACATCTTGGTAATGCAGAGAAGGGTTCGTGTTCTTATTCTTATTCAAATTCCGTCCAAATTATGAAATCCTAATGGGCCGCTATTACAATTTCTAAATATTCTTTCCCAATTCCCACTTAAAATCTAGGGTTTTCTCATGTTTTTGAACTTTGGTGGGTTCTGCTACTTGGATTAAAGCATCAAATTCCCACGATGGGCAGACTCCTAACTTCACTTATATAACTATTCAAACACATTATACTACAGTACCTGCGTGTCAGTACACTCTGATAGACAAAATGAGCACTTCAGTTTTTAATTCAATTTCCGCTGATAGAGGGTGCTTGTGGAAGGTCAGCCATGGATACGAGGAATTTTAAATTCAGAAAGTTTTCACTTTTTTCGAGTGATGCTTAGGAAAGTGGCATTTGAATTTCAGGGTGAAGTGAAATTTTCGGAGCTGCGAAAGGGAAATCAGTGCAGGTTCTATGTTGGAAGATCCTCGGCATTGTCACCTAGAAGTTTGAAGATTTCAAATTCTAAGCAGGAAAAGGAAGTTCGCGTTGCTCTTCTTGGCGCCAGTGGCTATACTGGTGCAGAGGTTTCTCCCTTTTTTTTTTTCCTTTTCATTTATTCCGTTTGGTTCTCGTTTAATTGAGTAGACAGTTCTATTCTCAGTGAGAAAGAAGAGAAAGGTTTTGGATTGCTCCTGGTTGTCCAATTTTATAATTCGAGATTTTGTGACGTCGAAAGAAATCTTTTGATAAACTAATGCAGCTAGGAAAGGAATTTTGAAAATTTTGGAAGTTTCAGTTCGAGAGTTCCTGATTTTGTGATTTTATTGTTATTGTTATAGAAGTTGAATTTTCTAAAACAAGGCTGAAAAAGAATGAGAGATGATATTACCCTTTTCTTGTTTGGTCAGGTTATTCGGTTCCTAGTAAATCATCCATTTTTTGGTATTACGCTGATGACTGCTGATAGAAATGCTGGCAAATCAATCGAGTCAGTGTTTCCTCATTTCATCACACAGAAGGTATGGCTTATCATATATTCAGCTGAACTCTGCTCAAGGACAGTTTATATGCCAGATAATTGACAAAATGAAAAAAAAAAAGGAGGAAGAAGAAGAAGAAATTAGGGATATAACATGCAACTGGGCTATGAGGGGTTGCCTGCTATCTGAAATTCATGTTATTGCTAATAGATTAAGAAGTCAGTTCTCTTCCAATAAGAAAGTTAATTGGAGAGGTGTCTTAATATATTTCATTGTATTTTTGTTGTTATTACTGATACTTTAATTTCTTATTTTTGCAGGATCTACCAATTTTGGTTTCTACAAATGATGCAAACTTTTCTGATGTAGATGCTGTATTTTGTTGTTTGCCTCATGGAACCACGCAGGTATATTCTTGTTCCCAGCATATTTTTAATCCATTTTACCAACAATTTCGGTTAAAACAAATGAAGTTTATCAATTTAAAAGGAAATTTCAGGCTTCTTGTCAGTCATTGATCATTTCTTTCTTTCGAGCTGCAGGAAATCATCAAGAGTCTCCCCAAGGGATTAAAGATTGTGGATCTTTCAGCAGTATGCTTTTAGCAGAATCAATTGTTTGCATTCTTCAAAAATTCCCAATTCTAAAGTATCAAGCAATATATTGAAATTTCAGGATGCTTATATCAAGAATATTTTATCAATGTTTCAGGACTTCCGACTACGGGATATTTCAGAGTATGAAGAATGGTATGGCCAGCCACATAGAGCACCCAAATTGCAGGTAAGGTACATGATATCTATCTCCCTCGGTGATGAATATGAGCAATTGATAACCATGTTTTCTCATAAGACTTTGAGATTTTAGGACTGATTATTATTGAAACGTGAAATATTATGAAGTTGATTTTTCAAGGGGAAGGTACTCTAGTATAGTTCTGTATGTTTCTCGATTCTGAAGTTGCTTTTCTAGGAGTGGCATAAATGATATGGAAACATTTGTATGATCTATCTTGAATGGCTGTTGTCCTTCTCTCCAATTCTTGTGCTTGTTTTAAAATATTTTTTATCTGAATCCAGGAAGAAGCCATTTATGGTTTGACTGAGGTTTTCAGAGAAGAAATAAAAAATGCACGCCTAGTTGCTAATCCTGGTTGTTATCCAACATCAATTCAACTCCCTCTTGTTCCTCTGATAAAGGTTCGTCTGTTAGTATGTTTGAGCTTATTTCCTGCTAGGTAATTGAATTAGTTTTATCTGATAAAGGTTTGTCTGTTCCTTTTGGGCTGAAAATTTTCTTTTCATTTGGGTTGATCTGGGAATTAAACATCCTATGCATTTAGATGCTATTCATTTTATCTTTAGTTGATAGTTTGATTAGCTTGGAGATCGATGCTTCCCTGAACACTCTTCTGATATTGGGGAACTACCGTGTTCCAAATCATGCTTTTTGGATCATGTTTGATTTCCTCATATTCTGCTTTTGGATGCCTGATAGTTTTTTTTTTTATTATTGCAGGCTAATCTCATTGAATATACAAATATTATTATTGACTCAAAGTCAGGCGTGAGCGGGGCAGGTTCAGTTTCTCTTCTGTATCTTACATCTGTACCATGGCTGTATGTTCACATAGCTATTTTTCTATTTGCAGGGCGTGGTGCCAAGGTGGCGAATTTGTATACCGAATTAACAGAAGGAATAATGTCATATGGAGTTACAAGGCATCGGCATGGTGAATTTCAATTGAGAAATTGGGATTTTATAGTTTATGTGTTCTTATAATGTGTGTTATTTCTTGTTAAAAATTTTCTAATTTTGGAAAAATTTTGTGATGTATAATTGAAAACTTGTTAAAGGCATCATACATTGATTTTTAACTCAAGTGAGTGATAGGGATTTCGATTCTGATATGCAGTTCCGGAGATTGAACAGGGACTATCTGATGCTGCAGGTTCAAAAGTAACTATCAGTTTCACCCCACACCTGATGCCAATGGTAAGTCATTCAGCGATGCATCGTAACACTAATTCATTTTGTTCTCATGCTTGCTAAAGAATATAGCATCTGTTTTTTTTCTGGTCATTCTTTAGAGCCGTGGGATGCAATCAACTATATATATAGGAATGGCTTCAGGAGTAACGATTGATGATTTATACCAGAGATTGAAGGTCTCCTATGAGGTATGTTTATGGGGTCTTCTAATTTATATGCTTGTCCACATGTTGGATATGCCAATGCATATATATTGCGATTCAGCAACACCACTAGTAAGGGAATCAACTGCTTTCCTTTAGGGGGCATTTGGTTCACTAAAATAAGGGTGTGAATCGGAATGAGAATGAACTATTTCCATTCCTGTGTTTGGTTGGCTAAAATAAACTTGGGATGGGAATGTCATTCCCCTAGAAATGAGAAATACCCAGTCCCCTTCACCCCTAGGAATCAAATATGATTCCCCTCCAGAATCAAAATTTCTTCTCTTTCACAATTTGGTACTATTTTTGTCGAGTCCATCCCCTACTCTGCAACTGGTGACCTCCACCACCATTTCATTATCATCATCATTATTATTATTTTGAAAATTCAATATTGCTTCCAATTCCAGAGCTTTCAATAGTGAATAATCATGCCTATTATGATTCCACTATTTCAATTTGGATCCCGATTACCTCACATGAACCAGATTCCTCCTTATTACTTGTGGAAGCGCATTAAACGAATGGCAAAACTGTATTAGTACTCGAGGGGAATAAAAGGGGAAGTTCGTTCTCTGGTCTCCAATCATGTGATTAAAAAAAAAAACATGGTGTCATTTCCAAAGCATTTTTAGATGTTATATTATTGACAATGTTGCTATCCAACAATTGATGTACACTGGCTATTGTGTTCCAATTTATTTGACCTCGACATCCTATGGAATCTCTGACTATCTTGGGATTTGATTTCAAGCAATTCTATATTTAGAAACGGCAATTTGTATGTCCATTTGTTGCTGTCCTTTTGTTTATCCTCTCTTTTCTAAGGAAATCTTTTTTCTTTGTTAATTGTTTCAAAGGATGAAGAATTCGTCAAAATACTAGAGAAAGGAATTGTTCCTCGTACTCATGATGTTCGGGGTTCTAATTACTGTTACATAAATGTTTTTCCTGATCGAATTCCTGGAAGAGCAATTATTATATCAGTTGTATGTATCAGTTCCTCCATCACCGTGCTTTACTTTCTTTTTGTTCGTTTTTGGTGTTAACTCACTGGCTAATCTTGAAATGATGGTGCAGATTGATAATCTTGTGAAGGGAGCTTCTGGGCAAGCTCTACAAAATCTTAACATAATGATGGGATTTCCGGAAAATACAGGGCTTGGCTATGCGCCCTTGTTTCCATGACGCCTTTATTTATCAAATAAAAAACTTGTAAGCATGTCATTTGTTGTCTAATTCATCTGTCTAAATATAAGTGACCAAAGTTTAATATTTCAGCAGTTGCAGGTAATGCTCCTATAATATGTGTTAAAGCTATCTCGATTTCAGTTAACTGTTGGGAGTTGAAAGTGTTGCTAGAAGCACCAGCCCCTTCTAATAAGGTTTTCTTGGGAAATCAGAAATTGCAATAATAAATGGATTGGTTGATGCCCATCTCTTGAGATTTTCTTGCTAGACTTGTAAAGATAATTTTGGTAAATTATCGACATAAAAGCTGAGCTATCTTGTAATCTCTCGTAGAGACTAGTGATGGTTTGAAAAACAACCCATTTGGGAGAGTTAATATGATCACCAGGCTTTTTTGACATGTTCATCATCCGAAAAGTAAACACAATTGGCCTTGAATCAACTGAAATCTCCTGGCGGAAGGGATGATGATGAGCCTGTTCTCATGAATGGTATCTGGATACCATTCAAACTTCCACAAATGCTATACATTTTGAGCACCTCAAATTTGCTTGCATGAAAGAAATTGATTCAGATATGCCTCTTCTATAATTTCTGATTGTCATGTCTATCATCGGTACAGATAGGCCCTGTTTAATGCATTTTACAGTTCGCAAACGTATCAGCAACTCGCTTTTGGATTCCACCAAACTTGAGTCATTTAAAATCATACTTGAAAATGCTATAATCTTAATGTTAGGATTGCTGATAAGTTTCATGACAGATTGGATTGTTTATTAGTTTGATTGAAACTGTACAACATCGTCAATTCACTGGTGAAATTCAGAACAATTGCAGCCAAATTTATTTTTTATTGAAAAACACCATTCAATTGAAATTATTTTTTATTGAAAAATACCATTCAATTGGTAGCAGGAGCTAGATTCATGATACTGCGCTAACGGGAGCAAAGCAGTAAAAGGAAGCTGCTCCAAACACCAAATCCCATAACCAGAGAAGGACAATCAGCCAAAGAAATGGTGACAGGACCTGGGTTAAGAACACCTGCCTTAATAAACCTGAAACTTCTTGCAATTGAGATATTATGTCCAAGAGCACAACACATAAAGTGCGAATGATTGAATTATCTTTCCTCTATTCCCCCATCATTAGAAAGATATGCAAGGAAAAGCAGTATCGTAACTGTATAGAAAAGATGACATATAAACAAAGAAGATCCCCATAGAAGGTCTTCTAACAAGCAAAATTAAAGAAACAAGAAGAGAGTAATGTCAACATCCACTGCCATCAACTGTCCTAAAAGAAATCCATTGTATGAGTGTTTTAGAGAGGAAGTAGGAGAGAATTATCCGGAGAGAGGAACACATCCCATTTCCATACAAGCCTTGTTGATTATCTAGAGTGACATTAACTTGGGAAACATTGAATTGAGAAATGTCAAAAATAAAAGGAAATAAAATGATGTAAAATAACGGTAAATAACAAATTGAAATTTGTATGTTAATTTGATTGATAAATTAATTTAAGTACTATTAAGATATGCGACTATGTCAGTTGGGTATCTAAATTTTCCCTGTACAAGGTGAGCAATCTGAATCAATCTTCATCTGATCTGTAAGACCCCAATATATACCCTAGTAGTAATCAAATATGTTTAGGATATATTCAGAAGGTGATACAAAGAGATATGTGTTTAAAGAGTAGTAAAGGACCTAGAGGGGATTAAATTAAAAGATCAAAGGCAAAATGATCATTTCATATTAAGTCATACATGTACATAATTGAAAGAAAATATGGCATTGAGGGACTCAATTGAAAAGGAAAAGAGAAAGTTTTGGGGTAAGAATGAGAAATTGAAAAGAAAGAAGAAGCTAAGTGCAATTTACCTAGGGACCAATAGGATGGAGACATGCAGCCTTTTCTAGATTTCTCTTGAAAAGAGAGGAGAAGCTAAGAAATTCATAGACTTGGTGGCTGGCCACTTTAAGGGACATAAACAACCATTCTTTTCTTAAAAATCAGCCATTTCATCTTAAGAGAATATCCTAATTTCAATTGTAAAGTTTGTGAAGAGAGAGAATTTAGGGGTTAGGCAATTTCAAGAAAGAAAAGTAGGAAAGAGCAAGGAAAAGGAGGTAGAGAGAGGTTGAAAAAGGTGATGTTAGTGCCTCAATAAGGTATGAGAACATCTAAACCTATGCACATGTGTATTTGTTTCTATAAAATACATTTAAATGATGTTTTAGAGGTGTTATTGAGATAAAAACATGGCTCTAATGCTTAAATGGACAAGAGAACCGAATTTGGAAAGTTATCTTCAAAATAGGAAAAATTCATCCCAAGTTTCACTGAATATAGTCATACTATTTTGACTATAAAATGAGTTATAGAGCTTCAAATTGCATGATTCTAGTTGGGTTAGAAATTAGACCATAGATCTTGATTTCATATGAAAAAGTTAAAAACTGAATCCCCTTTTAAGATGATGAAAATTGAGCTTGAACTTTAAGTGTGTATGTTGCCCTGTCATTGAGAGAAGTCTATGTTATTTGATGAATATCTGAAGATTTACATGTCTAAATGAAGTGATTTTTAATTTTTTGGAAACTAGATACACAACGAAACAACTTTGTAGAAGGCCACTTTATTTGAAATCGGCGTTTACTAGGTCTAAAGGGACATAAAAGTTGAACCTAAAAATCTACCTTCAGAATTTTTAAGGCAAAATGGATCTTACGGTCAGCACCAATTTGGTAACAATCGTGAGCTAGTCCAGAATCAAAATTGCACCTACCTCACGGTCAGCATAAATACTTTACCATCGTAACCCTTTCCTGTTTTCTCCTAAACTTGATTTTTAGATTCCAAATTATTATTAAAGTTTGTCTAAACCTTCCTAAGCATTCTTAGGGCATTCTAAACACAAAAATAAAGATAATAGGTGACATTAAATATGTGAGAAACATATGGACATATAAGAATAAAGCTAGAATATATTGTATAAATATGCTTAGTATGCTAATTGGTTGGGACATAGAGTAACATGTTCAAACATAAGATACAAAGGAGATATAAATAGTTGTATAAATGCTTAAAGATATTATAATTTGGGAATGTAAACTTACATGAACATTTAAAATTGTAATAGTGCATTAATGTTCAAAGTTATGTTATTATGGTTATAAAGGATGTTTGTACAGGTATGCATGTATACTAAATAACTAGATTATACGAATTACAAATGAGTATATACACATCCAAACATGCAAAGATATGTATAAGCATGTAAAGAAGTTAGTTATGTTCTTACTAGATTTTCATACCAATCTCATGAATATATGTTAATGTACTAGAATACAACAATATGAATGATGGCATATGAGCTTGAACATGTATTGGTGAGTGGATGTTATAATGGAATGATACATTGATATACTTATAGTTACATAATTGATCCATAGAAATTTATGAACATGCATATAATCCCTTGCTCCTAGAAATGTACATGCAAATGAATTACAGACGTGTAAGATATGAGACGTAAAAGTAAAGAATTACAGTTACTTGTATCTATGTCAAGGTTGTAGATAGATAGGTATGTCTATAAAGGTATATTATAGCTGTTACATGTTCGATTCCATTTGGATCCATAGTACAAATTTGATCTCATTTGGGTCACTTACCGATCTTATTTGGGTCCGTTTGACCGGTCTATAGTACAGATTTGGCTCCGTTTGGATTTATAGTTTGATACCTTCGAGTATCCTTGTAACACCCTCAAATTTGTATTTTTTATGTATGTTATGATTCATAGCATAAATAACCACCCTAGAACAAATTTTAGAGAAATAAGAGTTAAATAAAATAGAGAAATGGGTAGTAGAGTAAAGTTATACGTGCTTGGACCAGGATAATCCAAAGATGAGTGACCCGACGAACAGTTTGATCTAAAACTAGATTATGAAAGTAGGTGCTAAATATAGTCTAATGGTACAATTTGAGTTCAAAACGAGCTTAAACTAATATTTAAATGGGACAGAGAAGTTTTTACTCGGTACTGTAAAAATGATTGACCAAAAGTTTGATCGGACTCAAAAATTATGTACCGACCTCCGAAAATTATTTCAATTATATATATATATATATATATATATTAGTAATGACCTAAATTACCTATCGAAAGTGAAAAGTGAGGATTCTGACAATTTTGGGATTTTGGGTTTCGGATCAGCTGTAAATGCCATCGAATCCAGAAGTATACCGAAATAATATAAAAAATGGATGAAATTTTAACCATATATTCTTGGATGTACTAGGACACTCGGTGTAAAATTTCAAGGCATTTTGACTAGGGAATCAAAAGCTCAATTTTCGAGGTGAAAAAAAAGACCGAGTCGTTTAAGAGGTCAAATCTAAGAATTTGACCACATAAGGACATGAAAGTCATTTTTAGGAATCTATAATTCTGTGTGTGCAAACCTAGATCAATTGGGTAGGTGAAAGTTCTTAGATTGGTGACATGTAGCTTAATTTAAAGCCATTAGATTCAATAGTTACCAAATGAATCTTGGCCCTTCCTTTTGTACACTTAAAGACACCCCATAAAAGAATCTAAATATTTGAAATTATCCCCAAAATTCTAGTATCTTCTCCCTCTTATTTGGCCAAATCCGAACCACCATTTTCTCTCTTTTTTCCTCCATTTTTGCTTATTTAAGCTTTCTCTCTTTAAATCTCAAGCTCAAATTTTAACCTTACACCTATAATTTCCTCCCATTTAACCTAGAAAAGGTCTTGCATCAAAAGGAAGCCAAGAAATCAAAGAAAGAAGGTAAGAAGAATTAGATGAAATTTTATGGTTTTGTGAATTCTAAGAGGAATTAGTGAGAGAAATTGTAGGAGCATGTAGAGAATGACTAGTAGAGTTGATTAGTAGCCTTAAAATGCTTAAATTTGTAACAAAAACTCATAAATTTCTCTTTTTTATATTCAGCCAAAAGGGAAAAAGGAAGAGGAAGGGCAAAGTAAAAAGGGAAAAGGAAAGGAGAAAGAAGAATAAGTGCAATCAAAGCAAAATTGAGGTTAGTGGATGCAAATTACATTTATTTTCACCATTTTTGTTGAATTTTCCTTAAATTTTTTTATTATATAACTATGTTTTATTACTTGAATTAATGAAATAATTTAAATTAACATGATAATATGTTAGAAGGAACCATTAGAGACTTAAATAAGTGAAGAAAATAAATTTTAAATGGATGGGAATGTAGTGGCTGAATGATGTACTTTACGGTACATTAAGGTAAATTAATATATAATTGGGCATTTAATTTGATTTAGTTAATTTAATGTATTAGAAGTGTGATAATGCTAATTAAGGTGAGAAATGATTATGGGGACTAATTATGACATAGTTACATAATGTGGAAAGTTAGTGAAACTTAAGGATTTTCACATGTAATTAACTTATTCCACCATAATATGACTTAAAATGGACATAAAGCTATGTATGACATGTATTTAAAACAAGATGTACTTTGTAAATAGGAGTTCTCTTAATGGCCGAATGATGTACATGGGTAAAATGATGTGATTCAACTATGATTGTATGATAATAAGCACTTGTGTGATGAAAGCATAACCAATAAGTCTATTCGAGTGTGTTTGAAAATATAATATGGTTAAAATAATGCCATAAGAATAAATAATGATATGAAAATGTGATATGATATAATATTGAATAATGCCCTTAGTGTTCAATGGGTAATTCCAGGACTCTTGGATGGTATGGCTAGCCATAGGAATATATTTCGTAGGATACCATGAGTTTATGAGGAATTTGTTATGAGAAATGATCATGATATGTGTGACAGGATAGCCAGCATACTATACATGTTAGTAATGGAGCTAGGTGTCGTACCTAGATGTACGATCCCTCCAGCACACCGGATTTCTCATCTCGCTTATCCAGTTTGAGATTTTTCACTGGTATCAACTAGGGGCAAACTTATAATTTTACATAAAAATCGGGATAAAAGATTAATTATGGTAAAGTAGATAACATAAATACTAATAAATAAGAAATAAAGTGAAAGATAAAGCTAATGTGATAAGTAAGGATAAAATCGTAATTATGCATAAACCAAGGGTAAATTGGTAATTAAAGAAAAAAAGAGAAAAAAGAGTGAATAAGAAAGTTAAAATGGCTAAATGGAGTAAAAAGGGGTAAACATGTAATTAGTCAACTAGCCTAACTTAAGTTTGATCAAACTCTTAAAAATAGCAAATGAGTTCTAAAAATTATCAAAAATTGTATATTTACCTAAAATGATGTGTAGAATCTTTTGGATATAAAAAAATAATTTTTTGCTGATACCGGTAATTGTTGAATCGAACCAGTAACGAACTTCGATTGATCTAAAATTTTGTGTACAGTCTATTTTAGATATGATAAGAACGATAAAATCAAATTTGGGATGTTTGGACTTGAAAAGTGAGAAAACCATGGAAAATTTATTTAATGAGCCTAAATAAGGATTTTGGGCCAAGTAAGTGGGCTTTGGGTTGAACCAAGGCCCAACCCACTTAGATCTATATAAAATCAGATGGAAGAAGATTTTTTGGATAATAATCCTTATCTCCTCAACCTCCTTCTTTCTCTTCCTTGGTAAAACCACTATCTCCTCTCTCTCTATTTCAAATTTCTTTAAGTTTTTTCTCTTTCTCACAAAATCCAAGCATTTCAAGAGTGGTTCTACCTCCCTACTAGATTTTATAAGTCTTTACTCTTTAATTAGGGTGAAAAAAGTGGGAGAAATAAAGGGGAAAGTGGAAGAGGTAAAATTAAGGTAAATGAAATTCAATGTTTTAATTTGTTTTAATGGTGGCTATAAGTATTTTTAGGTGCCTATAGTCCATTTATGAAATCAATTTGAGCAAAAAATATCAAAATCATAAATTTTTGTTTGATGAAAAATTCAGCCATTATAGGTTCTCAAAGCGAGGGATAAGCTTCTAAGGATAAAGGAAAAGAAAATGAAGTCTAGGCAAGCCAAAGCAAGGAAAAAAGGTTAGTGACTATAAAATCCATCAATTTCCTTCAATTTGTTATGAATTTGCATTATGTAACCAAGTGAACCTAGATAAAATGCATGTTTAATTGAAATTAAGCTTAGAATAATAATTAAAAGTCTTGATAATGGCCTTTAGAAAGATTAAAATGAATTAAAAGTATTGGTAAGGTGGACAACATCACTTAGCCGAATGGTATCCTAGTAGGTTTTAGTGTGTATTTTGGGTATTTTAAATGTTTAATGCCTTAAAATGAATCTAGAGATAAAATTAAGTGTCCATGAATTAATTTGGAATTTATGGAATTAATATGAATATTTTTTAGAATGAATTAACATTATGTTTAAATTGAAATTATTGAATTATTGTGAAATAATTCATATAATAAATGAAAATGATGAATTATAGTGAGATAATTCATAAAATGTGTAAAGTGACAAGAGAATTGATTGAAAAGTGTACTGAAATAGAAAAAGCAAATGAAAATATCAAAATGTGAAAGAAAATTCAAAAATGAGCAAAGAATTTTACCCTTAGTAATGGTCAGGCAGTTAAAATCTAGTTCGGGATATGATTGGCTAGCCATAGGGATACCCATACCGTAGTACAAGTCATGATAACTTGCTTTGCTATAGTAGGATCGTAATGATCTTTCATAGTTTATGTTCTGACTGTCTGTTGTGATCTAAGGTGGATTGGTCCTTTGGGATCATCCCTTATTGCATTATTATGGGCCCGTGGGGTGCACGTCCTGTATATTTGATCTGAATATTTCTGCCAGGATTGTACTAGGGGTATAATGATAAAAATAAGTTAAAAATGCAAAAAGTAAAGTAAAAATAAAGTTTAGAATGAAAGAGGACATAATTGAAAAGAAACGAAAAGTTTAGGAGTAAAATAGTAATTTTTTCAAATAGTAAGTTTAGTGAGTAAAAATGACAAAAAAATAAATAAAAGGTAAAAATGGAAAGAAATAGTGAGCAACCAGCTTGAAATTAACTTTTGAAAGTTTGACGGACTAAAATAAAATTTTGCATGAAAATATTAAAATGAGGACTAACTGGTAATTTATATACCAATTAATAAATTTAAATTGAAAATAAATGAACTAGTGGTAAAATCGTAATTAAAGTATAAAAATGATAATTTTGTAATTAATTGAAAAAAATTAAGGACTAAATTAAAAATTTACCACAGTAGTGGTAATTAATATTGTAAATGATAAATGGAATGATAATTGCATTTGTTTGACTAAATAAGAAATTTTGCATGATTAATGCAATTGTGCATGTGTAGGAAATTTTTTGATTTATAGTCACCACTGAGCATATTTAATGTTCAGCACGTAGTATTTACTGTGTGTAGGTTTTGAAAAGTAATTGGAGCATAGTACACAGTGAAGCAAATTTTGAAGAGAAAGAGACAATTAGAAACTATTTTGTATTTAGACAATTAGAAACTATTTTGTCTTTTGACATGTATATAATTAACTATTTGAAGTAAAGAATTGGTTTGTAATAAACAGTATTTGAAGTATATGTAATTATGAATTATTGACAGGAAGTGAAATTGAATGGGTGTGTTTGATATGAGAATGAATGACTGGAATGTATGTATATTTTGTTATGAATTGTTATGCCTTTGAGGGGCTGTGGATTGTCTATTTTTCAGGTTGGATAAGCAAGGTTTTAAGACATTATATTGCCGGATTTCTATTAAGTAAATAGTAAATTAGACAATTATAGGTCAATCGGCAATGTTAAGTTATAAGTATTATCGAATGAAAAAATCTTACAGTCAATGGATAAGTAATATTCAGTATGTGATTTTAAAAAAAATTCGGTTAATCGCTTAAATCAACAGGATAATTATAGTAAGGGTGTTACAATTTGTAGTATCAGAGCAAAAGTTTAGGCGGTTCTAAGATCGGAGTGGGATTAAGTGATTGGTTTACTTGTATATACATGCTAACAGTTAGTGGAAAAGTGTTAGGAATCTAATGTGTACTTGCTTCTTTTTATTTTATAGTGAAAGGATGTCATCTGACAGAGATCGACAGGTGGAGATGGTCAAAGTAAGGCTATGGATTAAGTCAAAGGCTCCCACATCGGTTGGGTGGGCCAAAGGCTCCCACATCGACAGATGGATTCAATCAAAGGATCTCACATCGGTTGAAGAGGAGAACGAAATAGTCCTTATAAGGCTATGGATACCTCTCCCTTGTCGAGACCTTTTGGGGAGACCCAAAAACAAAACCATGAGGGCTAAGGCCCAAAACGGATAATATCAGCAAGCGGCCATCCGGGGACATTACAATTGATATCAGAGCCAGTGCTTGATCAGTGTGTTGGCCATAGGGTCGGGCCTGATATATCAGCGAGGACGCTGAGCCTCCTTAGGGGGGTGGAGTCAGTCAAAGGCTCTCACATATAGGTGAATTCAGTTAAAGGATCCCACATCGGTTAGAGAGGAGAACGAAATAGTCCTTATAAGGATATGGATACCTCTCCCTTATCGAGGCCTTTTGGGGAGACCTAAAAACAAAATCGTGAGGGCTAAAGTCCAAAGCGAACAATATCGGCAAGCGGCCATCCGGGAACGTTACAGAGAGTCACTTTGAAACTTGAAAGAGGTCAAAAAATCACAATTATAGGTGTGAGAATCAACTTCTTATCTGATGTAATTTCTGTTACAGCTACTAAAAGATTGATTAGGAAAGGGTGCATAGCTTACTTGTATTATGTAGTGGAGACAAAAAGAGAAAGTCCAAAGGTGTCAGAAGTGCCTACTGTCAAAGAATTTCTTGATGTGTTCCTTGATGAATTACCAAATTTGCCACCTAACAGGGAAGTTGAATTCTCCATTAATGTTGCTCCAAGCACTGCTCCAATCTTCATTGCTCCTTATAGAATGACACCTACGGAATTAAAAGAATTAAAGATTCAGTTACAAGAATTGCTTGATAAAGGGTTCATTAGACCCAGTATCTCCCCTTGGGGAGCACCAATCCTATTTATGAATAAGAATGATAGGATGCTCAAATTGTGCATTGACTACCGATAGCTTAATAAGGTGACTATTAAAAAAAACACCCCTTCCTCGCATAGAAGACTTATTTGATCAGCTGAA
This sequence comes from Excoecaria agallocha, assembly GCA_037975025.1. Classification (NCBI taxonomy): domain Eukaryota; kingdom Viridiplantae; phylum Streptophyta; class Magnoliopsida; order Malpighiales; family Euphorbiaceae; genus Excoecaria; species Excoecaria agallocha. Next base: position 50,015,569 of record CM075808.1, on the reverse strand, counting down.
GGGAGCGAGTGTATTTTCAAAGATTGATTTGAGATCTGGCTATTATAAGATGGCAGTGAAAGAAACTGACATACCCAAGACTATTTTTCGCACTAGATATGGCCATTATGAGTTCTTGATCATGCCATTTGGGCTTACAAATATACCAGCCGCCTTAATGGACTTAATGAATAGGATTTTTCACCCTTATTTGGACTAGTTTATGGTAGTTTTCATTGATGATATCCTGGTGTATTTCAAGATATCGAAAAAGCATGACAAGCATTTAAGGATTGTTCTACAGATCCTAACAGAAAAGCAATTGTATTCCAAGTTCAGTAAATATGATTTTTGGCTAAATAAAATGTCCTTTTTGGGTTATGTAGTGTCTGCTGAAGGGATAAAGATGGATCCTTCAAAGATTGAAGCTATTCTTCAATAAAAGCCACCTAAAAATATTACAGAAGTGAGGAGTTTCCTAGGTTTGGCTAGATACTACAGGAGATTTATAAAAGACTTCTCCACCATTGCAGTTCCTATGACTCGACTATTACAAAAGCATACTAGGTTTAAATGGACTGACAAATGCCAAGAATGTTTTGAGAAAATTAAAGATATGCTAATAGAAGCTCATATTCTCACACAACTAGAGTCAGGCAAGGATTTTATGATCTACAGTGATGCCTTAAAAAATGGTTTAGGTCGTGTATTGATGCAAGAAGGTAACATGATTTCTTATTCCTTCCGATAGCTTAAGACCTATGAGAAGAACTATTCTACTCATGATCTGGAGCTTGCAGCCATTGTTTTGGCTTTAAAGATTTAGAGGCATTATCTGTATGGAGAGAAATGCTACATCTATACGGATCATAAAAGCTTGAAATATTTGCTCACTCAGAGGGAGCTCAACCTTAGATAGAGATGTTGGTTAGAGTTGATCAAAGATTATGATTGCTTTATCGACTACCATCCAAAAAAAGAAAATATAGTGGTTAATGCACTCAGTAGAAAATTTATGTCGAGTAATGTGAATGTTTTTAAATGAATGTGTTTAAGTGATTGATAAGTGTAAATGATTGATGATAGTATTTGCAGCTCTTCGGGCTATAAATGTCAGTTTAAGTTTGGCACTAGATGAGGAATTGTTAGCTAAAATGCAAGTGAAGCCTGACTTTGTGCATCAGGTAAAGATGGCCCAGATTGACTGGTGGCCATTGTGAACAAGCTTAAAGATAGCAATGATAGAGATTATTATTTGAATGATGATGGTAGCCTCTACTACAAAAAGTGACTTTGTGTTCTAGATCAGAAGGAACTAAAGAAAAGCATCCTTATAGAAGCTCATCACAGTTATTAGTGTAAGCCCTAGCCCCAATACATTGTTGTAAAAACACTTAAGTTAATAAATGAGGTATTTATTTTATCTATTGTATTCCTGTGCATATCAAATGATAGAACTATCCAAGAATGTTGTTTCAGTTTAAGTTATCATGTGTGAGGCACATGGTTGTAATTAAGACCTTGAAATAAATTGAGACTTCATTCTAAATATTCCTAGACGGTCATTGTTATGGGAATAACAAATGAATTAAGACTAGTATGCTCTCTCTGATAAGTTGAGTTCTGTCTTACGGATCATATAGACTAAAGTGTCAATCAGAGATCATAGATACATGTTTAGAACATGGTATCTGGATTTGATCCGTTCATGAGAGCACTACATGATACAAGTCATAAGTATTTCTCATGTGCAAGTTTTGCATCGGAGTTCTTAAACCTAAAATCTCTATAAAACTCTTTATGAATTACTATGTACTTTGACATACACCTAACGTACTCATAACAGAGTGACAAGTATAGGTATGCTTGGGTATGTACTTGTAATACCCTTATCACTCTGACCTAACTGAACAGGGCGCGTAAACTAGCAAAAAAAATTTTTTTTTTCTAACATTAATGCATAACATTGAAATTTTGACTTATTTGTTCGATGACTTATAATTGTCCCAGAATACTGTTCATCTAATAAAATTTTGACATTATAACGGCTGTATTTCTAACTAGCCTCCTGAAAAACAGACAAACCACAGCCTCTCAGAGGCACCACACTTCTAATAAAACATCTCATTCATCAAAACTCTCATCAATCCTCCAATAACTCATACATATATATAGATCATAACTACATGCACACATCTCTACATATCTTTACATAAATATGTCTTTATACATAACTGTCCATTTATATATATGCCACGGCTAATAAACATTTATACATGCCAGTTTCTACTACAACTACATAACAAAAATAACTTTTCTTGATCGTGCATTATTGCTCCTCTGACTCGCTACCTGCATGCAGCAAAAACTACATGCTGAGCATAACTTATGCCCAGTGGTGACTAACAATCTTAATACTTCCAACAACAAGGTTTATTACTCTATTATGATATAATTATTTTATTTAATTTTTAAAGCAAACACAATTCACCACGTTTTAATTAAAATCAAAGGAAATCGATTATTACCTACACAATTTGTGTTTATTCTTATTTATTACTTAATTATTTAAAAAAATTCAATTTAACCCCTAAAGTTTTACTAAATTACAAAATCGTCCTTTTTAGTCTCATATTTACTAATTTGCCATTATAGTCATTTATTTTCATTTTTCTTATACAATTTCTTTAATTATTCATCTTTTATTCTTTATTTCACCATTTTCAGGTAAAATAATATTTTAGTCCCTATACCATAGAAACTTTATCTTTTGACACTGTTAGGTCTCCAAAATTACTATTTTACCCTTGTTAACTATTTTTTATTTATTTTTTACTTATTAAATACCCATTTTGGCAAAATTACTATTTTGCCACTAAACTTTTATTTCCTTTCATTTAAACCCTTTTTCCACTTAAAACTTTATTTTTATCTTTCTTTTTGCTTCTTTTAACTTATTATCACTTTCATGCTCCTAGTACAGTACCGACAGAAATTTTCAGACAGGATACTCGGAACATGGACCCCACAGGCCCCATACAGACTAAAAAATGATCTCAAAGATCCCTTTTCCACATAACAGATATCAGATACAGACAGAAGCCATGGAGATCAGTGATCCTACCATAGCAAAGCAAGTCACCATGACTTGCACCGCGGTTCAGATGTTCCTATGGCTAGCCAATTATATTCTGAACTAGTATTTTGCTGCCAGACTATTTCTAAGAGCATAATTTCACAAAAATTTTAAATCAAACATTTATTTTCTTATTATTTCATTATTTAATTATGCTTACTTACTTATTTATTTATTTATTCTTTTCCATTTCTTTACATAATATTTGAATTATTCTATCATAATTCACCAAAATTACTTGCTTTCTCATCAAATTTCACATTACTTCACATTGATTCAATAGTTTCATCACTTACATAATTGAAAATTTATCTCTAAAATATCCATTTAATTTCAATAAATTTCATAAAAATTCTTAAGCATATTGTTTCATTTCTACTACAATTTTAAAGCATAATTTCATCAAAATTCACAAAATAAACCTTAGTTTTCTTAGGGAGTTCATTCAGCCAACATAAGATTTATACCATATATTCACTTAACACTTCATTTAAGCATTCAAACACACTTATTTAAAGTCTCATGACATTCATCTACCATTACTTTGAGTTAAACACCATTTTTATCATATTTTCCTTAAGTTACATAAAGATTAATTAACTAAAATCAAGGAAAATATTAAGATTTATTAGTCACTAACCTTCCTTCCTAGCTTTAGGTTGCCTAAGCTTCCTTTTTTTTGCCTTTAGCCTTGGAAGCTTGAACTTCTCCTTGATTCCCTATGGAAACCGAAACTTTAACCCATTAAAATCCTAGTTTCTTAACCTCAAATGCTAAAATTGACATCATAAATAAAATCTAGGCACCCAAAAATACTAGTAGGCACCTAGAAAAGAAATTTAACTCATTGGTTTTACTTACCTCAAATGAAATCCTAATTTCTCTCTCTTGATTTCTCTTATTTTTTCACTTTTTTGAAGAGAGTAAGGTATTAAACTAAACTAGAGAGGTGGAATTTATTATATTAGGGCTGAATTTAGTGTGAAATAGAGGGAGGAGAAGAGAAAATTCAAGGAAAAATAGTGGGAGATGGTTCGGCCAAAGGGAGGGGAGAAGGAGGAAGATGAAGATGCTGGATTTCTTCAGATTTTTCACTCTATTTATACTAGATCTTTTGGGTGTAATGGGCTTGGTTTAGGCTATTGGACTTAATTAACAAATAAAAGCCCATTAACCACCTAATTCAAGCTTTAAATGATTTCTCCCATATCCTCACTCCAAATCACTTTAAATTTGATTTCATAATTCTTATAATATCAAAAATAGGTAGTATATAAAATTTTGACTCAATCGGTATCCGTTACTGGTCCGATTCGATAATTATCGACATCGCCGAAAAATTCATTTTTATACCAAAATAATATATATTAAATTTCATTGAGGACTGTAAAATTTGGCAATTTTTATAGTTCATTTGCTATTTTTAAAAATTTATGCAAAATTAAGTCACCTTCCCTACCGGAGAAATTAACTCGCTAACTTTTTTGTATTTTTGACTTTTGAATGCCTATTTGACCTCAATTTCACTTCAAATTTTAACCCCGGACTCATCATGACCAATACTTTTCGATGGTCAAATAAAATATTTTTCACTTTCAGGTTCGATTTTCGGCCCGAATGCACTATTCATCATCGAAATGTACTATTCATGGCCAGACCGGTGTTGAGGCCAGTACAACACTGGTTCATGTTAGAGAGCATGAGAGAAGTAAAGGGATTACCCCTCTCGATAAGTGAAAAAATATCATCGACCACTTGATCAGTGAACTAAGAAGTGTATGGCCATACCGAGATGAAATAATGAGTAATCATTATTTATCTGAGAGTTTAGTGTCACTGGAATATCAAGAAATGAATTAGTATATATAAGGATGACTAGTTTCATGCCTTATATTAATTCTGATATTTATGGGTAAGGGACTATGCAAAATTGCATTAGGTCACTAAATGCCATTTGCATTTTCATTTAATTTGAAATGCTATAATATCTTGCTAGAGAATATATATAGCCTTTGGATTATTTATTAATTCATTGCCAATATTAAATGGACCTATAGGATCGCACACAAAGCATTGGGCTTAAAATATTTAAAATAGAGTATTGAACATTAATTTGGGCTTTTAATTAAATTCAAATTAATGTATGTAATGGACATTAAAATTGCTATATAGACCTTGGTCCATGAGAGAGAGATTTTTTACATGTACTAGGTTTATTTCAATTAATTAATTATCTATGTATAATTAAGGTAATTGAGTTTGAATCCTAAATAGTATTTGAATCAAAATTCAAGCTAGTTTTCTAGTTGAATTCGGCACATGTTAAATCCTAAACAAATGATGCATTTTGATTAAATGACTAATGTCATTTTAATTTGAATTCTAATAGAATTTGAATTAAGTTATATCCCTTAATTAGGAAGTGATGGGGGCTAAAATTACTACTTAATTATAGTAGATTTCGGCATTCACACTTGACCTAAACAAGGAATATATATTAATGTATTAAAAGGAAATTAGGGGCTTGCCCCTTTTTTGCTCTTTGACTCTCTCATTTTCGATTTCAACAAGAGAAAGAATTGTTTCTTTCTCTCTTGTATTTTTCGACAGCAATTGAAATCTAAAAGAAGAACAAGATCAGATCTTGTGTCTTCATACCATACCCATTGCTGAATACAAATTATAGAGCTAGCACTCTCGTTTTTAAGCCATCTTTGCAAGTGTGTGTGTGTGAGCATAGAGTGGTATGGCGTAAGGGTTGCTACTTTTGCATTGGTGTTCGAGATCAGAAGTATATAAGTCTATCTTATATATTGGCCATAGCAAAGTCAAGTTTTAAGAGCATCCAAGGTTGTAAGTTTTTTAAAAACCCTAAAATTACATGTTTCGATTCAATGTTGTATATTACGTGGCATGAATGATCAAATTTTTATTTTTTCGCTGCGTGATCTTCATGTTTATGCCATGTGATATCCCTTCAATAGTAGCTATGCAATGCATCATGGAGATAACAAGGTGTACCAAGACTTGAAAGTTTTTTTACTGATGGCTAGGTATGAAGCGAGATGTGACATAATTTATGAGCAAATTCTTGATATGTCAGCAAGTGAAAGTAGAGCACCAAGTTCCTTCGGGATTACTTCATCTTATCTTGATATCGGAGTGAAAAGGGGACATAGTGACCATGGATTTTGTTACTGGATTACCTGTGACTCAAAAGAAGTATGATGCTAAATGGGTGATTATTGATAGACTCACCAAATCTGCTCATTTCTTACCAGTAAGAATGGATTTTTCTTTGACGAAGCTGGCAGAGATCTACATTAATGAGATAGTGAGGTTGCATGGAGTGCCATCATCCATCATTTTTTATAGGAATCACAGATTCACCTCTCATTTTTTAAAAAGTTTGGAAGACACTTTGGGTACTAGACTCCACTTCAGCACAACATTCCACCCTCAGATCGATGGTCAGTTGGAGTGGGTGATTTATATATTGGAAGATATGTTACGATGTTATGTACTAGAGTTTGGTAGCAGTTGGGAAAAGTATTTGTCTTTAGCAGAGTTTGCTTACAATAATAGCTACCAATTCAGCATAAAGATGACTCCTTTTGAGGCATTAAGATTGGCATGCCAATTAGGAAAATTAGCAATACTGCGTCTTAATATGATTACCGGATTGCATGGCTCCGAAAGCTCGTTCGATGGATTTAATTATTTAGAATTTATAGGCTGTATGATTTCGAGAACTTGGTCCACACCCCCCCCCCCCCCACACACACACATATATATATAGTAGTGATAAAATTTTGAATATCAATAATGAGAAAATGATGTTGAATGGACTATATGGTTCTGAGAACTCGATCCTATATTTGATTACTGTTTATCCAGCTCATCTTACAATTCCATTGAAGTTTACTTGAGGCAAATACAAAACAATAAATATTAAGTACTTATCTAATTAACTGAGCCTTTTAAGTTAAAGATAATTAACTAGTTACCCCTTTAGACTATAACATTAATTAAACTTTAAATTAGTGGAAAAGAAATAAAAAAAATCAAATTATATACGTTTAAATTTTTTGTAATAGGGTTATGACAGTCCTATATAAAGGTAAATGAAAATGTTTATATTTGATAATTTATGAAATTCCTGGCATGTTTTAGTTTTATATATTTTTATGTTGTTGAAAAAATAGAATTACTTAAATACCACTAAGCAATATGCTTAGTGCGTAATTTTATTTTTGCATGTAGGTTTGAAGAAATTTTTGAAGAAATTTGATAGCGAAGTTGAAAGATTTTGAGGTGGATGCACGCCTTGGTTATTTTATTGTTATCTGTACAATATTTTGGCATTTACGTTATGTTTGGAAATATAAATCATATGTAAATATTTATGAATACTGGTGTGGTATACTATATTGAGAATACTAGAAAATTAAATGTGATGTGCTTGAGATTTTTGTTGAATTTTGAGTTTTAAAATGCTGGAGGAAGGGTAACTATTTATGTTGGAGTTTAAATGAAAGATGGATGGTATGATAGACTTGATAGAAGTTTTTTGAGTAAGTTCTTTTCAGGGGGTTTTCTAGAATTTTAGAAAAATTCTACTGAAATTTTTATAAAATAAATGATATTTTATCAAATAATACGAACTTTAAATAGAAATTTGTTTGACCCTCATTAAAGCAGCCTAAATTCGAGTGTGACATACAATATCCGAGTCTTATAACTGATCGGGTATAGGGTGTTACAGTTTCATACCAGAAGGGTTAAATGATATGATAATTGTTTTAATCCCAAAGAAGTAATTTGTTGGATCTATGTCTAACCTTAGGCCTATTGCTTTATGTAGTATCCTTTACAAGGCTGTTGCAAAAGTGCTCACTTTATGATTGAAACTCATCTTGCCTTCTATTGTATCGTAAAACCAGAGTGCTTTGTGGCTAATAGGTTGATTTCAGATAATTTTCTGATGGCTGTTGAAGTGATGCATTACCTCAAAAGTAAGACTCAAGGTAAAGAAGGTATTGCAGCTCTAAAGCTTGACATGTGTAAGGCATATGATCGGATTGAATGGCATTTTTTGGAAGAAAGTCTTATTGGAATGGGGTTCAATTTACAGTGGGTAAAGCTGATTAAAATGTGTAGTGTGATTGTTCGCTATTTCATATCTTATTCTAACAAGCTAGTGGGGCTAATTTTTCCTAGAAAAAGTTTAAGACAAAGGGATCCACTTTTCCCCTATCTGTTCATTCTTTGTGTATAAGGGTTATCAGCTTTATTCAAGACTCATGAGGTGAGGAGGCATATACACAGTTGTAAGATTACTAGGGGTGCCCTGTGACACCCTATGTTTATACATATTTTCATACACGATAATATAATATCAGTAGCCTTGCATAGTTTTTGCCCTAACTAAATTGTTGGATTAATTGTTAATTAACCCATGGTTACCATTCCATTTTTTTCAAGTTTAATTCACCACCGCTTAATTACTTTTCACTTAATATAAATTTCGACAATATGACGGCTTATAAATTATGCTACCCATCCTCGAATTTCCCTAATCCAAGCACGTTTATTCTTTACACGCTTTTAAATTTTTCTTTTCTATTCAACTCCAATCATTTCAAAAATTATCTTAGGATAACTATTCATGCTCTAGATCATGCTATACATATCAGATGCAAAATTTAGGGTGTTACATGTCTTCCCCACTAAATAAAAATTTCATCCTCAAAGTTTACCTGGATTAAAGAGATGGGAATAGTGTTGTTTCATGGTTTCTTCTGGGTTCTAGGTTGCTTTCTCTACATTATGGCACGTCCATAGTACTTTTACCAGAGAAATGCACTTATTTCTCAGCTGCCTGATCTCCCAAGCCAAAATTCTTATCGGTTCTTCATCATATGATAAGTCAAGTCGCAGCTGAACTTCTTTTGGTGAATGATGTGAGATAGATCTGATCAGTATCTCTTCAGCATTGAAACATGAAATACATCATGGATCTTCTCTAATTCTGATGGTAATTTTAACCTATAAGCTATTGGTCCCACTCGTTGTATTACTTCATGTGGCTCAATGAACTTAGGACTGAGTTTTTCTTTCTTACCAAACAGTAAAATCTTTCTCCATGCTGAAACTTTCAGGAATACTTTGTCACCCACATTGAATTCTATATCTTTCATCTTCAAGTCTGCATAAGATTTTTGTCGATCTGCTACAGTTTTTAGTTCTCTTTGATTAGTTTCACTTTTTCTTCAGTTTTCTTAATCAATTCTGGTCCCACCAACTTGCTTTCACTTAACTCGATCCAACATAGAGGGGTTCTACATTTCCTTCCATATAGTGCTTTAAATGGTATCATTTTGATGCTTGACTGATAACTATTATTGTAAGCAAATTTTGCTAATGGAAGGTACTTCTTCCAGCTACTGCCGAACTCCATTATGCAACATCGTAGCATTTCTTCTAGTATTTGATGAAAGGCAGTGCTATAATCTAAACGAGTTCCTAGTGCTTCTTGAAGCTTCTACCAAAATTTGGATGTGAATCGAGGATCCCTATCTGAAATAATGGAAATAGACACACCATGTAACCTCACAATTTCATTAATATAAATCTCTGCTAGCCACGTTAAGGAGAAATCAGATCTCACTGGGATGAAATGTGCAAACTTTGTTAATTTATCTACTATTACCCAGATGGAATCGTGTTGCCTTCTTGTGAGTAGCAAACCAGACACGAAATTCATAGTGACACATTCCCATTTCCATCCTGGTATAGTGATAGGTTGCAGTAACCCAGATGAAACCTTGTAACACCCTTCTCGGAACAGTCTTTTCCGAAATGAAACTTAGCCGAAACCGGTGAGTTTTTTTTTTTTACCGAGCAATTCAAAACATTTTAAAGTACTTTCCATTAATTCCAGAATTCAAATAACAATCTTATAACAATTAAAACAACATCATAACGAAACTCATACTGTCCATACATCCAAGACAAAAAAACATACAATCTAAATATAGTTCGAGCCTTTACCTTAATAGTCTAAGTATATACATGCCAAAAGCTTACTAAAAATCACAAAAGTCTTCTCTTCCGATCTGGTCCTTCAATATACTGTGCTCCTGCAACACTTCAGAACCTTTTTCCATGCTTAACCTTCCTTAAACTTCATTTTTCTTCACCTAAAGCCAAGCAAAACTTCATTCTTCATGGCCATCCCCCTTTGGCCGAATTCTTTAGCCTTCCTAACCTCAATTTCTCTTTACCTTTCTTCACTTGATTTCTTACATTCCTTTGCTCAAGCCACTTGATTGAGGCTATTAGGGTGAACTAGAGAGGTGAAGCTTTAATTTTTGTGTTGGAAACTAAGAGTAATTTGAAGTGAAATAAGAACAAACCAAAGGTAAAAGAAAAAGAATGTATTTCGGCCAAGGGAAGAAGACGTGGAGAAGAAGAAGAAATTGCTGGGATTTTCCAGAATTTTTCCTCTTTTTATACCACTTCTTTTGGGTGAAATGGGCTTGGGTCAAGTTAGTGGGCTTAAATTAATTAAAGCCCATTAACAACCTAATTCAAAGCCCAAAATGATTTCTACCATTTTCTCACTCCAAATCACTCCAAATTTGATTTCATAATTTTTATCACATCAAAAATAGGTAGGATATAAATTTTCGGCTCAATCGGAGTCCGTTATCGGTCCGATTCAAACTTATCAGTCCGATTCGACAACTACCGGTGTCACCGAAAAATTCCATTCTCAATACCAAAATATTCTACATAAAAATTCATGTAGGCACGCAAAATCTGGCGATATTCGGAGTTCGTTTACTATTTTTAATTATTTAAGCAAAATTAAGTCCCTTTCCCTACTAGGGAAATTGACTCGCTAACTTTTTCGTATTTTTGACTTTTGGAAATCTATTTGACCTCAAATGCACTTCAAATTTCAACCATAGACTCGCCATAACTATTCCTTTCAAATGATCCAATAAAATATTTTCGACTTTCGGGTGTCCTTTCAGGCCCGGGAAATACTATTCACTGCCGGAAAGTACTATTCACGGCTGACCCGGTGTTGAGGCCATTACAATTCTCCCCTACTAAAAGAAATTTCGTCCTCGAAATTTACTTATATAACAGAGTAGAGGATACCATTCTATCATATTATTGAATTATCATCTACATACAATAGTTCCAGACATATATTCGTCAATAGGACCCACATATTTGAAGCTAACCCATCTTTATCAGTTTTTCTTTTCTAAACATATCATCCTGAATGTAGATTCATTTTATATCTTGAATCAAATCAAAAATTGCAATCCCATACACTTTACCATACTCTTTCTTTCAATATCTGAAACATTTACTTTGACTAATCCTTAGTCAAAGGTGAATCACTATGTCAATACTGAGACATTACCAATCTTCCTTTTTGACACTTAACAAATTCGATGACAGATTCTTCAATCACATTATTCCATTTCTGAACAAATATCATTACAAGTCAGAGCAATTCTCAAATAAGTCTAATGCTCTGCATTCATGTAACATTTACTTATACCTGTCACAGCACACTTTCAGTCTAACTTCCAGAATTAAGTTTTTAATCCTGACACACCTGATGATATCAGGCATTATTATCTCGGTGAACTTTAGTAAGAATCTTTCAATTTACTCACAAAGACTACTACATAACATTATCTTTCGGAATTATCGTCTTTACCTACTGTACAAAATCAATTTCACTTATTTTACAGTTAGACAAGCTCCATCAAGAGTCAAACTTAAACTGGCTCTCACAACTTGAAAACCAAAACATTATCATTAACCATTTACACTTATCATTTCCATCGATTCATCAATAGGGTTACTATGCTAAAAAATTTATTGACATGACCAATGTCTCACAATGGCCACATCAAAATTGGAAAACAATCTTAAGCACACTATTTCATATCTCATTCTTAGGTTGTCCTTATGCTCATCATATCTTCTGTCAGTTTCATCCTATCAAGTGGGGCCTAAACACATGGTATAATGCATATCAAATGCTGTCAAACAATATGGAATACTATGCAATGAATGTATGATTTCATGTATGCAGATAGAATACTATCAAGTATCCTCATATAATGCAGAGATCATAGCCCATCCCAGAGCTATGTGAAATACAATCAAATCCCCATTCCTATAAGGAAATCACTGACAGATATATATATATATAGAGCATCTTAACCAACCTTAACTTATAACAATTTGCTCGCTAGCATTCTTAAACCAAGACAATCCGATCAAAGTATCTCCTTAACCTGTGCCATTTATCTATACTCATGATACAATTCCTTTTTAACTTCAAACACACTGTTCATCTTGTGCTTCTTTTAACTGTTTCTAATTCATATAGATACTTAAACTCTCACATTTTCACATATTGTCAATCAACTTTTCTTTTTCCTGCTTTGACTCTCATGACGTCTCAAGCAGCAATACTTCCATTCTCATTCAGTACCGTTTCTACCGTGTGAAATCAATCCTTTCATACTTGACAATCTCAGTCAAATATCAACTCTTTTAATTTAATACAAATGGGGGAGCAAGTACCCTTCAGTTTAGTCAACACTTATCCACTTACAATTGGCATGTATATACAGACAACCTATCACTTAACCCCATCCCACTCCGATCTTAGAACCGCCTAAACCTTAGCTCTGATACCACTAAATGTAACACCCTTCTCGGAACAGTCTTTTTCGAAACGAAACTTAGCCGAAACCGGTGAGTTTTTTTTTTTACCGAGCAATTCAAAACATTTTAAAGTACTTTCCATTAATTCCAGAATTCAAATAACAATCTTATAACAATTAAAACAACATCATAACGAAACTCATACTGTCCATACATCCAAGACAAAAAAACATACAATCTAAATATAGTTCGAGCCTTTACCTTAATAGTCTAAGTATATACATGCCAAAAGCTTACTAAAAATCACAAAAGTCTTCTCTTCCGATCTGGTCCTTCCATGTACTGTGCTCCTGCAACACTTCAGAACCTTTTTCCATGCTTAACCTTCCTTAAACTTCATTTTTCTTCACCTAAAGCCAAGCAAAACTTCATTCTTCATGGCCATCCCCCTTTGGCCGAATTCTTTAGCCTTCCTAACCTCAATTTCTCTTTACCTTTCTTCACTTGATTTCTTGCATTCCTTTGCTCAAGCCACTTGACTGAGGCTATTAGGGTGAACTAGAGAGGTGAAGCTTTAATTTTTGTATTGGAAACTAAGAGTAATTTGAAGTGAAATAAGAACAAACCAAAGGTAAAAGAAAAAGAATGTATTTCGGCCAAGGGAAGAAGACGTGGAGAAGAAGAAGAAATTGCTGGGATTTTCCAGAATTTTCCCTCTTTTTATACCACTTCTTTTGGGTGAAATGGGCTTGGGTCAAGTTAGTGGGCTTAAATTAATTAAAGCCCATTAACAACCTAATTCAAAGCCCAAAATGATTTCTACCATTTTCTCACTCCAAATCACTTCAAATTTGATTCCATAATTTTTATCACATTAAAAATAGGTAGGATATAAATTTTCGGCTCAATCGGAGTCCGTTATCGGTCCGATTCGACAACTATCGGTGTCACCGAAAAATTCCATTCTCAATACCAAAATATTTTACATAAAAATTCATGTAGGCATGCAAAATCTGGCGATATTCGGAGTTCGTTTACTATTTTTAATTATTTAAGCAAAATCAAATCCCTTTCCCTACCAGGAAAATTGACTCGCTAACTTTTTCGTATTTTTGACTTTTGAAAGTATATTTGACCTCAAATGCACTTCAAATTTCAACCATGGACTCGCCATAAATATTCCTTTCAAATGATCCAATAAAATATTTTCGACTTTCAGGTGTCCTTTCAGGCCCGGGAAATACTATTCACTGCCGGAAAGTACTATTCACGGCTGACCCGGTGTTGAGGCCATTACAATTCTCCCCTACTAAAAGAAATTTCGTCCTTGAAATTTACTTATATAACAGAGTAGAGGATACCATTCTATCATATTATTGAATTATCATCTACATACAATAGTTCCAGACATATATTAGTCAATAGGACCCACATGTTTGAAGCTAACCCATCTTTATCAGTTTTTCTTTTCTAAACATATCATCCTGAATGTAGATTCATTTTATATCTTGAATCAAATCAAAAATTGCAATCCCATACACTTTACCATACTCTTTCTTCCAATATCTGAAACATTTACTTTGACTAATCCTTAGTCAAAGGTGAATCACTATGTCAATACTGAGACATTACCAATCTTCCTTTTTGACACTTAACAAATTCGATGACAGATTCTTCAATCACATTATTCCATTTCTGAACAAATATCATTACAAGTCAGAGCAATTCTCAAATAAATCTAATGCTCTGCATTCATGTAACATTTACTTATACCTGTCACAACACACTTTCAGTCTAACTTCCAGAATTAAGTTTTTAATCCTGACACACCTGATGATGTCAGGCATTATTATCTCGGTGAACTTTAGTAAGAATCTTTCAATTTACTCACAAAGACTACTACATAACATTATCTTTCGGAATTATCGTCTTTACCTACTGTACAAAATCAATTTCACTTATTTTACAGTTAGACAAGCTCCATCAAGAGTCAAACTTAAACTGGCTCTCACAACTTGAAAACCAAAACATTATCATTAACCATTTACACTTATCATTTCCATCGATTCATCAATAGGGTTACTATGCTAACAAATTTATTGACATGAACAATGTCTCACAATGGCCACATCAAAATTGGAAAACAATCTTAAGCACACTATTTCATATCTCATTCTTAGGTTGTCCTTATGCTCATCATATCTTCTGTCAGTTTCATCCTATCAAGTGGGGCCTAAACACATGGTATAATGCATATCAAATGCTGTCAAACAATATGGAATGCTATGCAATGAATGTATGATTTCATGTATGCAGATAGAATACTATCAAGTATCCTCATATAATACAGAGATCATAGCCCATCCCAGAGCTATGTGAAATACAATCAAATCCCCACTCCTATAAGGAAATCACTGACAGATATATATATATATATAGAGCATCTTAACCAACCTTAACTTATAACAATTTGCTCGCTAGCATTCTTAAACCAAGACAATCCGATCAAAGTATCTCCTTAACCTGTGCCATTTATCTATACTCATGATACAATTCCTTTTTAACTTCAAACACACTGTTCATCTTGTGCTTCTTTTAACTGTTTCTAATTCATATAGATACTTAAACTCTCACATTTTCACATATTGTCAATCAACTTTTCTTTTTCCTGCTTTGACTCTCATGACGTCTCAAGCAGCAATACTTCCATTCTCATTCAGTACCGTTTCTACCGTGTGAAATCAATCCTTTCATACTTGACAATCTCAGTCAAATATCAACTCTTTTAATTTAATACAAATGGGGGAGCAAGTACCCTTCAGTTTAGTCAACACTTATCCACTTACAATTGGAATGTATATATAGACAACCTATCACTTAACCCTATCCCACTCCGATCTTAGAACCGCCTAAACCTTAGCTCTGATACCACTAAATGTAACACCCTTCTCGAAACAGTCTTTTTCGAAATGAAACTTAGCCGAAACCGGTGAGTTTTTTTTTTTTTACCGAGCAATTCAAAACATTTTAAAGTACTTTCCATTAATTCCAGAATTCAAATAACAATCTTATAACAATTAAAACAACATCATAACGAAACTCATACTGTCCATACATCCAAGACAAAAAAACATACAATCTAAATATAGTTCGAGCCTTTACCTTAATAGTCTAAGTATATACATGCCAAAAGCTTACTAAAAATCACAAAAGTCTTCTCTTCCGATCTGGTCCTTCAATGTACCGTGCTCCTGCAACACTTCAGAACCTTTTTTCATGCTTAACCTTCCTTAAACTTCATTTTTCTTCACCTAAAGCCAAGCAAAACTTCATTCTTCATGGCCATCCCCCTTTGGCCGAATTCTTTAGCCTTCCTAACCTCAATTTCTCTTTACCTTTCTTCACTTGATTTCTTGCATTCCTTTGCTCAAGCCACTTGATTGAGGCTATTAGGGTGAACTAGAGAGGTGAAGCTTTAATTTTTGTGTTGGAAACTAAGAGTAATTTGAAGTGAAATAAGAACAAACCAAAGGTAAAAGAAAAAGAATGTATTTCGGCCAAGGGAAGAAGACGTGGAGAAGAAGAAGAAATTGCTGGGATTTTCCAGAATTTTCCCTCTTTTTATACCACTTCTTTTGGGCGAAATGGGCTTGGGTCAAGTTAGTGGGCTTAAATTAATTAAAGCCTATTAACAACCTAATTCAAAGCCTAAAATGATTTCTACCATTTTCTCACTCCAAATCACTCCAAATTTGATTCCATAATTTTTATCACATCAAAAATAGGTAGGATATAAATTTTCGGCTCAATCGGAGTCCGTTATCGGTCCGATTCAAACTTATCGATTCGATTCGACAACTACCGGTGTCACCGAAGAATTCCATTCTCAATACCAAAATATTCTACATAAAAATTCATGTAGGCATGCAAAATCTGGCGATATTCGGAGTTCGTTTACTATTTTTAGTTATTTAAGCAAAATCAAGTCCCTTTCCCTACCAGGGAAATTGACTCTCTAACTTTTTCGTATTTTTGACTTTTGAAAGTCTATTTGACCTGAAATGCACTTCAAATTTCAACCATAGACTCGCCATAACTATTCCTTTCAAATGATCCAATAAAATATTTTCGACTTTCGGGTGGCCTTTCAGGCCCGGAAAATACTATTCACTGTCGGAAAGTACTATTCACGGCTGACCCGGTGTTGAGGCCATTACAAACCTGATATTCTTTTTTTACTTGCTGATATATTAAACATTTGGTTACGAACTCTGTAATCTCCCTCTTCATTTCAGGCCACCAATAGGTTATTTTCAGGTCTTGGTACATCTTATTGCTGCTTGGGTGAATAACATATTTACTACTGTGAGCTTTTGTCAAAATATTCTTCTTTAATTCTGCATTATCTGGTATATATATTCTCCCTTTGTAGTATAAACTATTATCAAGGCCAAGTGAGAATTCACTATCTTTATCTGCTTGAATTTGAGTAATAATGGAGGCTATCTGTCATCTTGCCTTTGAGTGACTTTCACCCGTTGTAGCCAATCCAGCTTCAATTGCATTTTAGCTATAAAGGCTCCGTCTTGAGCTACATGCAACTTAACTTTCATAGCTCATAAAGCCACTAAGTATTTTCGACAAAGCATGTCAGCTACTACATTTGCTTTGCTAGGATGGTAGTCAATCAAGTAATCATAATCCTTAATGATCTCCAACCATCATCTCTACCTTAGATTTAGCTCTTTCTATGTGGGTAAATATTTTAAGCTTTTATGGTCCGTGTAGATGAAATACTTTTCTCCATATAAATAGTGCCTTCAAATCTTCAATGCGAATACTATTTTTGTTAGCTCCAAATCATGGGTTGGATAATTTCTTTCATGTGGTTTAAGTTACTTGGAAGCATAAGCCACTACTTTACCTTCCTACATAAGTACACATCCTAACCCATTTCCAAAGGCATCACTATAAATAATATATGGTTTACCTGAAATAGGTTGAGTAAAAATAAAAGCTTCAATCAACATACTCTTTAACTTTTCAAAGCTTTTCTGGCATTTATCTGTCCATTCAAACTTAGCATTCTTCTGCAATAATCTGGTGAGTGGAAAATCTATTATGAAAAATCCTTTAACGAACCTCATATAGTAACCAACCAAATTGAGAGAACTTCTGACCTCAACAACATTTTTAGGTGGTTTCCATTCAAGGATAGCTTCAATCTTTTTAGGATCGACTTTAATCCCATCTGCTCCTACTACATGGCCAATAAAGGTAACTTCATTCAACCAAAATTCATATTTGCTAAACTCGGTATACAACTTTTTATCTTATAGGGTCTGCAAAACTATCCTCAAATGTTTATCATGTTCTTTTGGGGTTTTTTAGTACACCAAAATATCATTAATGACTACCACCATAAACTGATCCAAATACGGGTGAAAGATTCGATTCATCAAATCCATAAATACAATTGGTAAATTGGTAAGGCTAAATGGCATGACCAGAAACTCATAATACCCATATTGGGTATAAAAAGCAGCCTTTAATATATCTATTCCTCTTACCCAAAGCTGGTAATATATCTCCAAAGTTAATTTTGGAGAATACACCTGCACCCTTTAATTGATCAAATAAATCATCAATCCTGGGCAGAGGGTATCTATACTTTATGGTGACTTTATTTAATTCCCGATTGTAGATACACAACCTGAATGGCCTATCTTTCTTATTCACAAATAACACAGGTGCTCCCTAGGGTGATACACTAGGGCGAATGAAGCCTTTATCTAGTAATTTATATAATTGAACCTTCAAATCCTTTAATTCTGTAGGTGTCATACAATAAGGAGCCATTGAAATGGGTGTAGTGCCAGGTACTGTATCAATGGTAAATTCAACTTCCCTTTCAGGAGGTAATCCTAACAAGTCATCAGGAAAAATATTGGGAAAGTCTCGAACTGTGGGCACCTCACTGATTGTCTACTTTTCTTCTTTAGCTTCTGCCATAAAAGCCAAATAAGATGTACACTCCTTACAAATGCATATGTGTGCTATAGTAGCCTAAATTACATTTGATAAAACATCAGATCTTTCACCTACAACTATAATTTTCTATCCCTTAAAAGTTTTCAAAGTGATTCTCTTCCATTGATAGTCAACTATCACCTAATTCTTATGAAGCCAATCCATCCCGAAGATGACATCAAACTCATAAAATGGGAATTCGATCAAGTTTGCAAGAAAGATAGTTTGTTGTATTTATATGGGGCAATCTCTGTGTACCTTATTTACTACTACACTATATCCCAAGAGGTTGCTCACTAATATATCCTGATCGAGTTATGATTTTACTAATCCCTTCCTTTGTGCAATTTTGGTGCTCAAATATAAGTGTGTGGATTTGGGATGTATCAATGTATAAACTGGATCACCAAGCAAATAAAATTTACCTACAATTATATCAGGAGCATCCCGATCTTCCCAGGCTCTCACTATATAAGTCTATACAGATAGATATTTGTCTAGAGCTGGTGGTACTAATGCACTACCACGGGTGAATGTAGCTCCATTGGGTCCACCTCTGCCTCATCCCCGAGTTAATGTAGTGGTGGGTCTACTAGTAGGAGCTAGTGCAGCTGATGTGGTAGTCTGTGCCTAGGCACGTGAGCAATTCCTCTGCAAATGCTCTCTGGATCTACATCTCAAACATGCTCCTATCAGTCTCCAAAACTTACCCAAATGTTGACATTTGCAGTGCTCACAAACTAGTATTTCATATCTGTTGGGGCCCTAGCCTCGTGGAGTATTGACTATAGAAGCTATAGTTGGAGCTACTCAAGCTGAGGTCCTCTGGCTAGCTGCTAGAGTACCCATGGAGTCCTATTAGGGAGCAGCATAACCCCTAAATTTTTTACTGGGTCTACTACTAGATGCTCTTGCTGAAGGTCTTCTTCTATGTTGAAATCGAGCTTGCTTACTAACTTCCTCGAGTTGAATTGCTTCAATTTTAATTGCTGCATCCACTAGTTCCTTCCTACTAGTATAATCATGAGCTGCTAATACCTTTTTAATATCGTTGCAGAGCCCTCTTTCAAATAATTGGCACATTTTTTTGGGGGTATATGATAATCCCTCATTTAAAAATTGAGCCTCTCAAATTTCCTATCATACTCTTGCACTGTCCGAGTCACCTGGCGTAAGCGCTAAAATGCCTCTTTCATTGATCACTGAAACTCTTTTCCAACGTACTTGTCTCTAAATTGCTGATAAAAGAAATCCCATGTGAGTTGCTCAGCTGTTATGTATCATCTGATCGTATCACCATGCATAAGCTGGACCCTGAAATAAAGCAACTGCTCCTTCTAGCATATCTTATGACGGGCTATGAGTGATTTCAAATAATCTCTTAATTTTATTTAACCATTCTTCAGCTTCCATGGCGGTCACCTATTCTCGACCATAGAAATCTTCCTCCTTTAATCTCTTTAACTGTTTTAGAATGGGTTTTATAGATGGCTGAAGTGTAGCTGTTGTTATGGATGAGGAAGAGCTGGGGCCTGTAATCTTTGATAAAGTAAATCTACCATCATCTGGATAAAATCAACTGGTGTAGGAGGCGGAGGCGCCTGTGATGCTGGAGAAGGTGTAGGTTGAGATTGAACAATTGGAGTTGTTTCATCCGCCACCATCGCTAAATTACTTTTCACTTAATATAAATTTTGGCAGCATGACGGCTTATAAATCATACTAACCATCCTTGAATTTTTCTCGTCTGAGCAAGTTTAACTTTTACACGTTTTTAATTTTTTTCCTATTCAACTCCAATTATTCTAAAAATTATCCTAGGATAACTATTCATGTTCTATATCATGCTATACAATTCAGATGCAAAATTTAGGGCATTATATGCCCCATTTATAACTCATCTATTTTTTGCAGATGATGGCTACATTTTTTTCAGAGTAAATTTCAAAGAAGCTAATGCCGTGAGATAAATATTTGAGGTGTATTCTATGGATTCGAGTCAGATGATAAACTTTAACAAATCCTTTTTAAAATTTAGCTCAAATACTACTGAACAGACTAAAGAGAAGGTGTGTGAGACTCTTTCCATCAATCCTAGTGCTACTTATGATACATACCTGGGCCTCCCCTCTATGATTGGTAGGGACAATAATAAAATCTTCTCTTTTATTGAATAAAAAATTTAAAAGTGTATTAGTGGTTGGAATCAAACTTTTCTATCTAAAGCTAAAAAAGAAGTTATGTTAAAGTTAGTTGCTCAATCTTTGCCAACCTTTTTGATAAGTGTCTTTCTTTTTCCTTCGGGTCTTTGCAAAAAACTCGAAAGAATTCTTAATTCTTTTTGGTGGGGCAATAATAGGAGGACTAAGTAAGGAATTGTATGGATGGTATGAAATAAAATTTATTGGCCAAAACAGCTCGGGGCATATGGTTTTCGTTCATTTCGAGACTTTAATACTGCTCTCCTTGGTAAACAAAACTAGAGACTTTTAACTGAAGGTGATTCACTCATGGCAATAATCCTCAAGGCCAGGTATTTTCCTTACTGTAGTTTTTAGAAAGCTAAAATTATAGCAAATTCAAGCTACACCTGGTTCAACATTCTTCATGCTAGAGACTCTGTCAAAATTGGTTATCTTTGGAGAGTTGGTGATGGAAGCAGCATCAAAGTGTAGATAGATCCGTGGCTTCCAGATGAAGGTAATCCTTTTATCTCCTCTTCTCCAAATAATAATCCGGCCAATATAACGGTTAAAGATCTGATTATTAAAGATGTGAAATGTTGGAATGTACCTCTTATTTATTTAATCTTTAATGATCAGGATAGTAATATGATCCTGGGCATCTTTTTAAGCTAGCATAAAAAAGAAGATTTATGGCAATGGGGACTAGAAAGAAATGGCACTTATTATGTAAAAAGTGCATATAAACTTATTCATTCAAGCACACCTGCTATTCTTAGCATTCTTTTAGCAATGTATTGGAAGAAGTTATGGCCTCTCTATTCTTTCAAAAATGAAGCATTTTTTCTAGCAGGTTATTCCCTATTGTATTCCTGTATATAATTTGTTGATTACTAGAGGTGTTGAGACTATTTTGTCCTACCCTTTTGTGGTCATGATAATGAAACTACTTTCATTTATTTTTAGAATGCACTTTTGCTAGGGAGTTTTGGCTAAGATCTTTGATTGGCTATATCAGGGGTCACTACAAGAAAATTGCAATTTAGCAACGGAAAATAGCAATGGAAAATGTCAATTTTCCGTTGCTAATCAAAAATAGCAACGGAAATTTCGGTTGCTAATTCGGTGGTTGGTATTTTTAGCAACGAAATTTAGTTTTCGTTGCTAAATTTAGCAACCGAATTCAAATTCCGTTGCTAAATTTAGCAACGGAAACTAAATTCCGTTGCAAAATCTAACCACTAACATTTGGTAAATTGGTCAAAATTAGCAACCGAATTCAAATTTCGTTGCTAAATTTTGCAACCGAATTCAAATTCCGTTGCTAATTTTAGCAACGGATATTATTTTTCCGTTGCTAAATTTAGCAACCGAGTTGAATTCCGTTGCTAAATTTAGCAACTATTATAAAAAAATTGTGACGGTTTTTTCGTCACTATTCCATCACTAAAATAGAAAACCAACAAATTACACTAAAACAACAAGCTATTTTAGTGTAAAATAGAAAACCAAATGACGTCCTAATCAAATGAAAGGAGAAAACATGAAAAACACAGAAATTCATGCAAAAGATTACCATACCTATGCCCAGCATGTCAGAAAAATAATCCTGGTGGAGCATTCGGCAAAAGCAAGGAAGAATCAATAGAGATGAGGCAAATTTATAAAAGTGCATAAAGGTTTAAAAAAAAAATGAGATATCTTTTTCTTAGTCTGAAATTTAGATTTCAAACTACAAGTTCAAATATTAATGTATGAATAAATCAAGACACACATTAAGTTATAGTTAGTGGTGTAATTATAATCAGTATAATAATTATCGTCGGTCATCTTTTTCGTGGCTTCCTTGATTCCTCCCACAGCTGATAAAACTGCAAGTTAGAGAACAGACAAAATCTATGTAAGTCCAAAGTCAAAAACTGACAATTAAAATGTGGATGTTAAAACTCAATTCTAAATTTAGTATTTTTCGATATCTCAAAAAAAAGAGGATCATTTTCAAAGTTTCTACAAATTTAGGAAAAAAAGGACAGCCAAACATGGACCATAAAGGAAAATATTAATAGAGCTCGCCTACCTTAATGGAATATCTATATCAAACAAAAGTTCATAAAGTGTGCAGTGCTGGACCATACTTGAAAACAAAGAAGTAATTAATTAAGTCAAAAATTACAAATAATAAAAGTTATCATATTACTCACGAATAATATGATTATTTTTAAAAATATATTCTTAAAGAAGAAAAATTAATTAACATTTTTGGCATCGAATTTTTTTTAATATAAAGTAAATTAAGGGGAAATATAATTACGACTATTTTATTTATATATTTCCTCAAGAAAAAGAAAAAAAAGTTAATTATGATTATAATTAAGTAGGTAGGGGACCTGAAATGCAGGGAGTTAGGACACCATCTCCAATGACCATGGAAGTACCAAGCATGGTGGCAAATAAAAGAAAATATTTAGCAAATTGACTATTCTCCAGCGTAGATTTCAACTTTGTTGCTCTAATCATTCGCTTGCTTGGCAACTCAAGCTGGAAATTCGACACATCTCTATCCTCTGCTTCTTGACTTGGAACTAAGCCTACTTTTGCATATCGGCACACCAATGAGTACAAAGCAAAAGTCCCACCTGATTAAATCAAAATTTATATCAGTTTCCATTTTAAGTTTATATTTATTCATCCATTATTTTATTTTGAACTAATTTTATTTTAATTAATTAGTGGTATTTTGATGATTCAAACTATTTACAAGGTCTCAAATTCCAGTTCTAGTTTGAACCCCTTATATTAAAAAAGAAAAAAAAAGAACAAATTTGTTATATATATATATTGAAATTGAGTCATTTTTATTTGTTTAAAGGTTTAGAAGCTACAAGTAGAGTATAACTGTTCAAATCAAACACTATCCCCTTCCTAGATTAATGAAAATTAAAGATTAGAAGTAAGAAAATACCAAACAAATGAGACAAGCGTGCACATCCAAATTGACAATCGCATGCACACAACTTAAAGACAAACCGTTGACTCACCTTGTAAAAGTCCACAAGGGTCTTTGTATCATATTCACATTCTCTCCGCTCCAAATACTAAAGAAAAACAAATAAAAGAAACTGTCAGTCTGCATTCAAGTGTAGAGGATCCATTTAGTTTCACATATTGGCAGTTTCCTGTTATATATGAAGCAAATTACTACAACAAAGTACAAACAAATGAAATCATGAACTTTCTAATTACTTGTTCAATTAGCAAATTACTATAACTGTATTTTTCCCTCAACCTGAATACTGTCAATTATCTCACAAAAATATAAGATGAGGCAGGAACAAAAGCATATACCTCCATGGCCAGTCTTTCTCTTTCAGGTCCTCCACGAACACAATAAGCAGCACCCCACTATAAAAGAGGAGGAAAAACAAGAATCGGAAAAAAAAATAGAAACGCATCTAAGAAATGGGTCCGTTGAAGAAATAAAACTATCACCAAACAATAGATCCATCAATAAGATCCACTTACAAAAATTAATAAAAACGAATCAATGAATCATATAAGATTTGAATTTCATACAAGATGATTACAGAGAGTGAGGAGAAAAATGGCAAGACTCATCTGAAATAGCATTTATGCAGTAAATAAACATATTATCCTTTAAATAATTAAAGAAATGCAAACTATCAATTCTTCAAGTTAGAAAACAAATTATAAGGGATATCAAAAGCTAAATAAAATCAAACAAGAGCCAAGAAGAAGAATCAACCAGTGGATAAATCAAGAAAAGAGATGAAACTATTGTTACTTGATTACCTACAAATTTTAAATGCTCGTTAATCGCAGAGAACGCTAGAGAGAGAGACAGAGGGGTGGGGGTGTGTAAGGGAGGAAATGAGTCTGCTTCGTTAGAGAGAGAGACAGAGGGACGGCGGTGTGTGAGGGAGGAGATGAATTTCATCTAGGATTTTTCCAATTTATAGTTCTAACAAAGGTAAAAGTACTTAAATGCCCCTAATTTAGCAACGAAATCATTATTCCGTTGCTATTTTTGCAACCGAATTAAATTCGATTGCTATTTAGCAACGGAATTTAAATTCGGTTGCTAAAATTTAATTCGGTTGCTATTTTTCATTCAAAGTGAAATTTAGCAACGGAATCAATATTCCGTTGCTATTTTTGCAACCGAAATAAATTCGGTTGCTATTTAGCAACGGAATTTAAATTCGGTTGCTATTTTAGCAACCGAAACAAAATTCCGTTGCTAAATAGCAACCGAATTTAATTCGATTGCTATTTTTCATTCAAAGTGAAATTTAGCATCGGAATTTATTTACCGTTGCTATTTTAGCAACCGAAATATAATTCCGTTGCTATTTAGCAACGGAATATGATTTTCGTTGCTAAATAGCAACGGAATTCTATTTCGGTTGCTAAATTAGCAACGAAAAATAAATTCCGTTGCTATTTTTCGTCCCAAATTTTATCCGCCATTTGTTGCCGCCTTAATTAGCAACGAATTAAGGCAACGAAATACAAATTTCGTTGCTAATTTTTGTTGCTAAATAATGGCGCCAGAAATTCCCTCCACTTTTAGCAACGGAAGCTAACCAAATATTTTTCCGTTGCTAATTTTATAAAGTTCAACCAATTTTAGCAACAGAACTATTTTTCGTTGCTAAATAGCAACGGAATTGTGTTTCCGTTGCTAAATTAGCAACGGAATAAATTTCGTTACTATTTTTCCGTTGCTATTTCAATATTTTCTTGTAGTGGGTAATGTTGTTGATATTCCCTCTTAGTTCCAACTTATAACATCGTGTACTACCTTAGAGCTTTGTGGTTTGGTGGTTGCTACTTGTTGGGCAATTTGGAAAGCTCAAAACGATTTGGTGTGGCAGGGCTTAAATGCTTCCTCTGTTGTGGTTGTCTCTCTAGCCATAAATATGGTAACAGATTAGAACTTGGCTAGAAGCTCTGTTGCAGGTGTCCAGCAAGGCATGAATGTTCAACATTAAACCTCCTCCTCCTGTTGGTTTCATTAAGATCAACACTGATGTTGCACTTTTTTCTGACAAAAAATAAATTGGAATTGCTTTTGTTATTCGAGATAATTAAGGTAATTTTATTGGTGTTAGCTATAATTATTTTATAGAAGTGGTTGATCCTTTTATTGCTGAGGCAATTGCAATACGTGAAGCTCTTAGCTGGATTAAGAAGACCAAAAAGTCTACAGCGATAATTGAATCTGACTCTCAAGTGGTTATTCATGCTTTAACTATGAATGATCATAATCGTTCCAATTTAGAGATTCTTATTAGTGATTGTAAGTTGTTAATTGATTCTCTTACAAATGTCCATTTTAGATATGTGAAAATATCTATGAATATAGCTAGTATGTACTTGCTAGAGCTATTTATTTCATGATAGATCTTGTGTTCCAGGACTTGTCTCCTTGTCATTGTATTGTTTCAATGTTATTAGCTAACTTTTCTTCTTAATAAGTTCTTTTTTCTCAAAAAAAAAGATATGCGACTACAAATTTAGTCAATCAGTTGGATATGTTGCACATCAATCGGTGCACTAATTATTTTATTTAAAATGTAAATTTAGATTATGCAATAATTTTTCAATTTATTAAGCCATAATCATGGTTATTAAACTTGGATTGACTTGGTCGGTCGGACCGATTAGATCGTGACTTGATAAGCAATTCGAGTCAATTCAGCATGAAACTCGAAAATGATGAAAACTTGTTTGGCTCGAAAAAAATCGGTTTAGCTCGGGAATCTTTGACTCGGATCGGACTCTGTTTCAACCTTAAAGTGATGTATTTTGAGGGAAAATTCCTTAAATCCCTAAATTTCCCTTCTCTGCCTTCATTTCATTTCACTCCACCACCTCCATTTTCTCTGCTCTTCTCATGTTCTGGCCGGTTGGGTGCTTCGCTACACCTTTTAAGTTTGTTTACTGCTCTTTTGCTTGGGTTTCTTTTAATTTAGAGGCAGAGCCGATTTTGGTGCTTCTGGAGTCTGCTAGCTTTTTTGTATTAGGACTACTGCTGCTCTTATTGTTGATTGCTGGTTGTTGTCCCATGGCTGAGTAGGTCTTGTGCTTGTCTTTGAGCTTCTACTTTTTTCTGTTCCTTTTAATGGGTTAGAGACTAAGAAGCACTAGCAAAGGGGGCTGTCGATTTTTTATGGGTTACTGCTGATTGTTTTTTCTTGGCCTCCTTTTCATTTTTTTGCTCTTTTTGATATCTTAGCTGCTGTATTGCTGGATAGATTTGTTCATGCTTTTGTTTGCTTAATGGGCATGTTTATGATTTAATTTTTATTGCTCAATTACAATTGTTTTGGCTGTCTTTTGTTTATATGTGTGTGTGTGTGTGTTCCAATTATGCTTCAGCTGCTGCAACATTATCCAAGCTGGAATTTATTTTATTTTATTTTTAAATTGTTGACTGTTTTAACTGTCGGGTTAGCAACAGTTGTTATTTTTTAGGAGTTTGTTAATCATGGAATTATGCTACATGTAGTTGCATGTAGTTGCTTATTTTTAGGATTCATCAGTTAAAGTTTTTTTGTATTTAAACAGTTGTTTAGTTCAATGAAAAGTGAACATTCTAGCTTATATTTATCTGTGTTTGTTCCAGTCTATTTTTTCTGGTTCTCTACTGGGTTACAGTATAAATTAACCTGCTGTTTTGTTTTATTTCCAACAAATTGGTATTGGAGCCCTATTCTTAAAAGACTTATGAGTGATCCGAGAGAACCCCACACAAAAAAAAAATCTAAACACTTTGCTGAAATCCATGGACTCAAAAACTCCATTTACTGCCAATGCTCCTTCAATTTTCAATGGTGAAAATTATTAGGTATAGGCAACAAGGATGGAAGTTTGTCTTGATGCAAATGATCTTTGTGAAGCTGTGGAGGAGGATTATGATGTTCCTTCATTATCTGCAAATCCAACTATTGAACAAATCAAGAGTCACAAGGAAAAGAAGCAGAGGAAGTCGAAAGCTAAGGCATGTTTATTTGTTGTTGTCTCATCATCAATCTTTACCAGAATTATGACCCTGGAATTAGCTAAAGCAATCTGGGATTTTCTCAAGGAATAGTACAAAGGCAATGAGAGAATTAAAGGGATGTATGTACTAAATTTGATAAGGGAGTTTGAGATGCAAAGAATAAAAGAGTCAGAGACAATTCAGGAGTACTTTTGTCACACCCTACTCGGAACAGTCTTTTCCGATGCGAACTTATCCGAAATCGGTAAGTTTTTTTTTCCACCGAACAATTCAAACCTCTCGAAAATACTTTTACAATAATTCCAAAAACAAACCATAGTCTTACAGACAATTCAAAACAAATACCAACCATCATATCAAAAACTTATACTAGCCATTCATCCATTACAGACAAGAATACATTCAAAATACAATTCAAAGTTTACCTTAATCGTTTAGGTATATACATGCCAAAAGCATAAACCAACTAACACAGAAATCTTCTCTTTCGATCTGGACCTTCAATGTACTGTGCTCCCGCAACACTCCAGAACCTGCACGCAGTAAACACTACGTGCTGAGCATTAAATATGCCCAGTGGTGACTACTAATCCAAGAATTTTCCAAGAACAAGCACAATTGCGTAATTTATGATTCTAATTAACATTGTTCTTATATTTCAGTTATCAGAATTCATATTACTTATTCATATTTTGGTAACCATTGGTCTTTGTTACTAAACTCTTAACTTTACTTTTACTTTTATCATTACCTTCATTTTATTCTTTAGCCACAGCTATTTACCTATCATTTCAATTAGCAATAGGTATTGGTATTCGTGTCTTTACTAGTACCTAAATAAATTACTTTAGTTCTTGATTTACTGTTCAATTATTTAATCTGTATTCTGACTTCACTTTTTACTATTTATTCTATTACTTTACTTTAACTTTAATCTAATAATTACATTACTGTTTAAAGGCTTATAAGCTTCATCGCAAAGCGATATATTGCTATTTTGGAGTACTTTGCAGTCAAAACTTTCTTTTCTTCTTTTATACATTATTCATATTTAATTATCTAATTAAAACTTATATCTTTTACTTTTCATTCCTTGCATAATTCTATGCCTTTATATCATTTTACTTTTCAGGTAACTTATCTTTCAGAAAAGCGTTACCTAAGCATTAAGTTCACTTTTTGTCACTATCATCATTTTTTTTAACTTTAAGCAGGCCAATTAATATTATTTTTCAGACTCGTCATTATCTTTACAGTGATAAATGGTACAAGAATTACTAATCAATTAAAATTATTTTTTTCACGTAGAACAAGATATATTCGAATTTCTTGTAAAAACTTAACTAAACATTGATTTAATATCTTATTCTTATAAAACATTTTTTTTCTTTTTCTTACTAATTACACTTTTCAGAAATCTTTACAGATTTATTTTGACTTTACATTTTATTTCAAACGAATCTTTTCGTTATAACTTTCTGTATTCAATTCAATGAAACAGTACTTATTTATTCATTTTGATGTGCCCCTAATGCAATATAACAGGTTTTCTACAAAGGATACACGGGACTGGACCCAAAGGTCCCACGTAGCAGATAGAGAAATGATCTTGAAAGATCAAGTCTCGCAAAACAGATATAGATACAGATATACTTTCACAGAAGCTATGGAGATCAAAGATTCCAACCATAACTAAGCAAGTCGTCATGACTTGCACCGCGGTACAGAGGTGTTCCTATGGCTAGCCAATTATATCCAAAACAACGATCATACTACCTGTCTATCGCTAAGGACAAACATAATCAATATCATTGCAAACATTTTTGAACATTTAAAACTTTTAATTTCTTTCTTTTATTTATTACTATACTTTATTCTGATCAAATGCACTCTTTTGTGCCTGTGACTAATCAATAGTTTTTTTTATCCTTTTATTCACTTTTTCTTTTTCAGTCACTTTTGTGAATTATTCTTCGATAATTCACTCAAATACTTAAACTTTTCAATCTCTTATACAGATTATAAATTATGGCATTATAATTCATATTTTTCTTGTATTCTTTTGAATAATTCTTTACGAATTATTTTTCATACTTTTAAACCTGACATTTTTTTCAATTTTTCTTTTTTCAGTCCCATTTTTCATTTATTCGATATGCCGACTTTTATTTCGTCGGCGAATTAAATTTATAATCATTTCTTCTTTTACTACTTTTTTGTTGACTAATTTATTTTGATAAATTATTCACATCTTGACATTTTTTTCCTTTTTGGCAATTAGGAATTTTATTAATATAATTTATTATTTTATATCTCAAAAAGATACATAATTTGACTTTTTCTCTTGGATTATTTATTTCAAATACATAATTACCATTTTGCCATCGCGATCATTTATTTACATTTTTATTATCTAATTTCTTCCATTATTCATCTTTTATTCTTTATTTTACCATTTTCGGATAAAATTACATTTTAGTCCCCATACCATGAAAACTTTATCTTTTGACACAGTTAGAGCTGCAAAATTACCATTTTGCCCTTATTACTAATTCTTCCTTATTTTACTCATTAATTGTTCACTTTGACAAAATTACCATTTTGCCCCAAAACTTTTATTTTCTTTCACTTACATCCTTTTTCTATTTAGAACTCATTTTATCTTTATTTTATATACCTATTAATTTATTTTCATCATTTTCATTTATTTAAGAATTATTTACCAATAATTTATTTTTCTTATTATTTTCATGACCTAATAATTACTACGAAAAATCTGTCGGTTGACTTTTTATTTCTTGTCATTGACATTAATTTATTTTTCGTATTTATTCATCACTTTAATCATTTTTACACAATTTTGCATTGCTACTTCAATTATTTCCATTATACATATATACATAAAAATTCCAATAAAATCCTAATAAATTCAATAAATTCCAATAAAATTTGTTTAGGCATTCTTTATTGGTTATTATCATTTTTCATCAAAATAATGATTTAATTCACAATAAATCACAATTTTCATTCGATACATACCCTACACATAACCTTTAAAAATTTTCAAATAATTTCTAAATAGTCTCTAAAAATTTATAGACATCAATTATCATGTCTACAATTATTTTAAGTCAACATACATCATTTACATGCAAATTTCTCACCATTTTTTTTATTATCATTTTCGGCCACAATAATGTTCTTCCTAAATATTTTTATTTCTTTCATTTTCACTTTCCATTTATTTCTTCTCTAGTCCAATTACAATTACCCTATTACAATTTCATCAAATAACACTTTTACATATTTTTACCTTAATTACATAATTAAGGAAAATTCATATTAATAGGAAAACTAAAGGATTTTGTAGTCACTAACCTTTTTCCATACTTAACCTCTCTTAAACTTCATTTTTCTTCATCTAAAACCAAGCAAAACTTCATTCTTCATTGCCATCACCCTTTGTCCATTTTCTTCATCAAAGGAAACATTAAGATTTCAACCTTTTTAGCTCAATTTAACCACAAAAATGGATTCTAGGCACCTAAAACTACTTAGAGGTACCTTTAAATAAATTTAAAACCTTGAAATTCTCTTACCTCCTTTTGATCCCTAAGCCTTTCCTCCTTGATTTCTCTTGCTTCCTTCCATCCAATCAAAGGCTTGAAGCTTGATTAATCATCTAGAGGGGTGAAATTAGGGTTAGGGTGCTTGAATTTCCAAGAAAAATTGAGTGATAAATGAAGAAATTTGAGAGAGTAAAAGGAGGAGGGTGTCTCGGCCAAAAGAGAAGCTGAAGAAGAAAGTGAAATTTGCTGGAATTTCACAGATATTTCTGCCTTATATAGCACTCCTAATGGGCCAAAATTGGGCCAATTCTAATGGGCCTAACTATTTTAATTTAAAGCCCAATTTCCATTTTTCAAAAGCCCAACCAGAAATCTCTCACTTCCTCACTCCAAATTATTTCAATTTTGATTCCATAATTCTTAAAATATCAAAAATAGGTAGGACATAAATTTTTGGCTCAATCAGAGTCCGTTATCGATCCGATTCAAACTTATCGGTCCGATTCGACAACTGCCGGTGTCACCGAAAAACTCCATTCTCATCACCAAAATATTCTACATAAAAATTCATGTAGATACACAAAATCTGGCGCTATTCGGAGTTTGTTTACTATTTTTAATTATTTAAGCAAAATCAAGTCCCTTTCTCTATCAGGAAAATTTACTCGCTACCTTTTTTGTATTTTTTACTTTTGGAGGTCTATTTGACATCAAATTCACTTCAAATTTCAACCATATACTCACCATGACTATTCCTTTCAAATGGTCCAATAAAATATTTCCGACTTTCGGGTGTCCTCTCGACCTGAAAAATACTATTCACTGCCGGAAAGTACTATTTATGACTGACCCGGTGTTGAGACCATTACAACTTTGACAAACTTTTGAGCATCGTCAATAGGGTAAGGTTGCTTGGTACTGAATTTTCTGATTCTAGAATTGTTCGGAGAATTTTTGTAACAGTTCCTGAAAAATTTAAGGCATCAATTTCCTCATTGGAGAATACTAAAAATGTGTTAAGTATCACCTTGGCAAAATTGTTAACAGCACAGGCTCAAGAGCAAATAAGGCTTATGAGGCAAGAAGGTTCAATAGAAGGAGCTTTGCAAGATGAATTTCAAATTAATCGCAGTAGCAAAAGCAAAAAGGATTATCCCCCTTGTCAGCATTGTGGCAAGAAAGGTCATCCTCATTTCAAATGTTAGAGAAGACCAGATGTGAGATGTAACAAAAGTAATCGCATGGGTCATCATCAAAAATTCTGTAAGAGCAATATTTCTCAGAAGAATGAAGCTCAAGTGGTAGACCAATAGAAGGAGGAGTAGGAGCAATTGTTTGAGGCCACATGTTTTGTTGTCTACAATTCAAGTGAAAGTTGGCTCATAGATAGCGATTGTACCAATCACATGACGTTTGATCGTGATTTGTTCAAGGAGCTAAACACTTTAGTGACTTCTAAAGTCAAGATTGAGAATGGAGAATATATTGCTGTCAAAGGAAAAGGAACTGTGGCAATTGAAAGCTTTTCAGGTACAAAACTAATCAAAGATATGTTATTTGTACCTAATATTAACAAAAATTTGTTGAGTATTGGCCAGCTACTTGAAAGAGGCTTCAAAGTCATTTTTGAAGACAACCAGTGCTTGATCAAAGATCCAGGAGGTGAAAATATATTCAGAGTGAAAATGAAAGGAAAGAGCTTTACTCTAGATCCTTTAAAGGAGGAGCAAGTAGCATATTCAAATACAAAAACCACCACTGAAGTGTGGCATAAGAGATTTGGCCATTTTCATCATGCAACAGTACTGAACATGCAGAAAAATAGACTGGTTCATGGCCTTCCTCACAAGCCTCTGTCAAAGAGCAAGTTTGAGTTTCTGAGAAAGAAACTGGGAGTTTGTAGCGATCAAAGCAAGGAAGAGTGTTGAAATTATGCTTCAGCTGCTGCAACATTATCCAAGCTAGAATTTATTTTATTTTATTTTTAAATTGTTGACTGTTTCAACTATCTAGTTAGCAGCAGTTGTTATTTTTTAGGAGTTTGTTAATCATAGAATCATGCTCCATGTAGTTGCATATAGTTGCTTATTTTTAGGATTCATCAGTTAAAGTTTTTTTGTATTTAAACAATTGTTTGGTTCAATGAAAAGTGAATATTCCACCTTAAATTTATCTGTATTTGTTCTAGCTTATTTTTTTTTGGTTCTCTACTGGGTTACAGTAAAAATTAACCTGTTGTTTTGTTTTATTTCCAACAATATATATATATATATATATATGCCATCAATTTATTTACAGGATTGATGGGTTCCATCCACTAGCCATATTCATAACTCTGGATTTGTTTCGTTGATGAGCAAATGATCAATTTTGGCTCCTTATGTGATCAATTTTATTTTTTTTCTTGGTTTGATCTACAGCAAAATTTTATTATTATATGGCTTTCATAGTTTTGATGTAGAATATTAATTAATTAAGATTATGACTAGTATGTGAGTTGAATGCAATATTTTTTTTAGTATTTTTATATTGATATTTGATGTATTTTGACATACTATATTTTTAATTTTTTATAAATAATTATATTTAAAAAAATAAAAAAAATTCAAATCAATCTGATTCAATTAATTAATTTTTGATTCAATTGGCAAAACGAATCGATTTTTAAGTCGCTTCATCAAACATCGGTCATAATTAAAAAAAAAATAAAAATAAAAAACGTTTGCCTATGCGGCAGCACGCACCCAGCTTGGAGTCACCAGTACTGGATCATGACTGCCAGTGCCACCCCTAAAACCCTCGGCCTGCAACTGAAACCAAACTCGTACCCAGAATCCAAGATCTTATCTTTTCTTCATTTTAAGTGGGGAATTCAATTCTCAGCTATCAAATGACATCTCTTTCCCACTGCTAGAAGGTTCCAAGGTTTTCAAAAATGGCCTATCCGCATGTCTCCTATTCATTATCTCCTTCGTCTTATCTCCATACATTCACTAAAATGGCTTTCAGAGTTATATCTCCTTCCATTTATGGATTCAAGGTAAACATATTTTTCCTTTCTTGTTCTTTTTCCCTAGTCAATGCTCATTGTGGGATTTGTTTTCTTAATTGAGGGTTTATGTACTTCCTCTTTCTCCCCTGCTTCCTTTTCTAGATAGGAAGAGGATTTAGGAGGTGGGTTCTGGGTAAACTAATTAGAATATATTGGGTTAATGGGATAATTTTTGTGTCAGCTTTTTGTCACATCATGTGGTGTTCTTCTTGTTTGAGGTTTTCAATTGATTCTTACCATCTATAATAATGTGATTTTTCTGGGGATTTATCGGGTTAATGGTGAAATCAGATTCTAAGTTAGGTTGTGTGCTAAGTATGATGTTCTCAAACCAAGGGGCTGTGCCTTGAGAGTTGAGACACGCCTGAGTTTTATGTTTATGAAACATTTGAGTTTGTGTTTATGCTATGCTCAATTGCAGAATTACTAAATAACATTTCATGATAGTCTGGATTTTCTTCATAATTTTGACATATGAACTTTTACAGCTTATTTTTGGTTTATCAAAATGGTGAATGGGAAAAGAAAAGAATTAAATCTCCCCTTGCTATCGTACAAAATTAGTGGGACATTATTTTAGCCGTCGAAGAGAAATTAAGAATCCGCATTTCCTATTTTTTTCCTATTGAATTCCGTAGTCCATTTTGTATAAAAAAATTAAAAAAAAAAAAAAGAAACAGGGAGAGAAAAGAAGAAGAAAAAGCATCAAATTTCTGTTCTTTATTTTCCGCTCAGTTTCGTCAGAAGAAAAAAGTCCTTGATAGATATGCCGGGTTTCAAGTTTAGATTTTTGTAATTTTTTAGGCTGTTTCTACAACTTGCCTAGAAAAGTAGGTAAAATTCTTCGGTACCTTGTAAAGCATAGGGGCTTAAACCAGCCTTGCAATGAATGTATAACTTCTATCTAGCATGAATGTTATTGGTTGGCAATTTGCTTTAGAGTCTGTTTTGCTGGATCTTGCTTGCTGACACATAAGTTTGCCCTCTATTTATAATTTTGTGTATTTTGGTGTATTATGATTAGTATTCCCAAAATATCTGCATTTTTAAAGATTTCAAAAAAAAAAACAAAAATAAATCTTTTGGTACAATTTTAGAGCCCCAAAATGGAGGATTCTTTTTCCATCCCAGTGGCTTGAAGCTGAGACCTGAAAATTAGGATCCCAGGTATTCAGTAGGACAGTCATTAACTATTTAAACTGTTGTGAAGTAATGAGTAAATGACACTTATTTTATTAGAATGGTGCGGGGTTCTTTCTGAAGTTCAGACCAAACAGACAGACACATACCGTAAGCTGTTTCAACAAATATTTAAATATCTCCCATGTTCTTGAGTTAAACTCTTTTTTCTTTAT
Source organism: Excoecaria agallocha (assembly GCA_037975025.1). Classification (NCBI taxonomy): domain Eukaryota; kingdom Viridiplantae; phylum Streptophyta; class Magnoliopsida; order Malpighiales; family Euphorbiaceae; genus Excoecaria; species Excoecaria agallocha. The sequence continues at coordinate 49,979,530 of CM075808.1, read as the reverse complement.
ACTTTTTGACAAGAATCCATATGTGCAATCTGCCTGAATTATTTAATGTCTTTAATTGTAGCAGGGGCTATCACTGAATCTTGAGGCATGCAGTTGCAGTTTGAGTGGTAGACCCAATGGGATTAATCAGAATACTAGACTCAGTATCTTCTGTGCAATGAATATGGCTGCAGGACAGTCAGGTGATCCTGAGAGGTTAAATTTTGAAAATCTTATGAACAAAGCAAGAATGTTGTGGGACAGTTCTCCCCAGCCAGTTAAGAGCTTCCCCTGGAACAGAGCGCTGGAGAACTTCATTCAACTCATCCTTGATCTTATTGTGGCAGTTATCAAATACTTGGCTGTACCATTGCTGGCAGTTTCTTCCCTTAGTGAGATGTCATATTGTGCACATCAAAAGAAGCTATTTTTTGTTCCTCTTCCACTCCTTGTTGGGGTTGCTGTAGCAGGGGTCCTGAAAGAAACCATCTTCGAACTATCTCCACGACTCAAGGTTGAGACATTAACTTTCTTAGGAGCTCTTAAAAGTTTAGTTAGTCACCTGGAATTTGGCCTAATTATAATAGGCAATCATCCTAGTATTCTGTGGTCGGTAAGGTGGGCTGCAATGGCAAATTAGTTTAGCCAGAGTCAATTATTGACAGAGACATGGGGATCACCTGGTGCTCCTTCCTAGATGGATCTGCACAAAATGTCACCTTAAAGAGGGGCAGTGAGATTGATCACCACCACCCCCATTCTCCCACACCCATTGCCACAAAACTCTTCTCTCAGTTGATTGAAAACCTTTCTGCAGATACTATTAATGCTAATTTAGAGCACATGGAGTACCTAATTTTTCTTTTAAGTTATGAGTTTATTTTATTTGATCTGCTTTCCTGTTGCTTATTTTCCCCTTAAATTGGCAGGATGCAGAAGTTCCATGGCATCTCATTATGATTGCAATAGTTTTCACATTAATCAAATTGGCTGGTCCATATTACCCATACTGGGGACGCATGTTTATTCCACATTTTGCGAATGGGGTGTTATGGAGAACTGTATGGTCTACATTTTTGTGGTACAGAAGACCCAGAAAGGCATCCGGGGAGATTTTGCACGAAAATCCAGTAGATGGCTGATTCTTAAAATATGCTTACCTTGGAATTAGTTTTTGTCTAGCATATTTTTGTCATTTATGTCGAGGCAAGAGATCTCGAGGCAATGTCTAGAGAAGTCCCTACGTTGCAAGAAAATTTAGCAACTTTATTGCTGCATGAGCCTCATCAACTTTGATCCTGACTGGTTGGACTGAGGCTTTATTCATAGCTTAGCTGCAGTAATTGTAGTAGTTACATAGATTCCCTGTGCATACTGGCTCAGAGAGTCGTTTTGGGTATTGAGGTAGTGCAGATGTCTCAAAGCTGTACCATTATAATAGTTGTGGAGTTTCCTAATAGATGTATATGAAACATCTATAAGTACAATTTTGCATGTTTTTTGGCATTGCTATTTTTTTTTATTTATTTTATCTCTATTCAGCTGTTATTACATGTTTCAGTGAACCAAGATTGAGATGACACATTCTACCAGTGCAGAAGAAAATCTTGAAAAGAATGGAAATTTTGTTGAAGAGATTGGATGTTTGGAAGCGTTTTTCAGCGTTGTTAAGCTATAACATCCCCATCTCGTGCCAGCCGTTGGTTTTGAGTGTTTAAATTCTGGGCAACATAAGATGTTGGCAGATTGAAAAGATAGCAGTGTATCTTTTGTATGAAAAAGAGCAAGAAGAGGAAGGAAATTTTCTTTTATTTTTCCCTACTACATCCTATGTTATACAAAAAAAAAATATGATAAATGCAGCTCTAATACCATAATATTAATATGCATGATGTTAAACAATCACTGAGATAATACTTTTTAACTTTTAAGCATATATTTTCCTTTCAACACTCTATTAATGCCTTAATTTTTGAAGCCATAATAATTCATAATTTACAATATATTTTCTCTGAAAATTGTTTTTATTAATCATTACTATAAATAAAAGATAAATATAGAAAACATAAAAATATCATTTTAATATTCTCATAAACTATAATTACTTTTTTTAATCTCTTAATTATTAAGCATTTTCCTGTATATGGAGCGTAAAAAAAATTACCTAGCACTTTAAATTTAGATATGAACTGTGAGTTGACCTTGACCAAATAAGCATAAAATTAATAAAAATTAAAAAAAATAATTAAAATAACTAAATTTCATAAAAAAATTATAATAATTGATAAAAATAATTTTTTATATTTTTAAAAATTTTATTTAATTTTAATTAAAAATATAAAATAATAAAAAAATTAAAATATTTAATAAATTATATAATAAATAAGGATATATATATATATATATATATATATATATATATATATATATATATATATATATATATATATATAAATATATTTTATAAATTTTAAAAAAAATATATTTATAATGAGATAAATTAGAATAGAAAAAGTACTTTTAAAACGTAGGAAGGAGTATATATTTTTGATGAAATTGAAAATTTTGTTCCAAACCCAACAGCAGAGAGGTACGTAATTTTCATTGTGCGGACCAGAAAATCTTTTTATGTTTTCCCCTCCACAATCTATCCAATCAGCTTAAACCAAAAAAGGAAAAAAATATATACAGTACCTTTTCTTCACTAGCCACCGCGCAACTCAGCCACGAACTCGGTGGCGGCTCCCTGAGTTTTTCTACGTCCATAATCATGGGAGAACAAGCACCAGAACAAGAGCAGAAAGAGTTAGCTGATGGAGGGAAGAGAAAACTGGACGCTATCGAACTCGCCAAACAGAAAGCTCAAGAAATCGCCGCCCGATTCGCCAATGGCGCCGACGCGAAACGCCCTCGGTTTGGGTCCGACAACTCGTCTGAGCATTCCATATCTGCTCCCCCCTCGTTCCCTGGTAATCTCGCCTCCCTACTTCTCTATTGTTTCTAGGGTTTGATTGTGTTCGTGTGTGCTCAAATTCATGTGCTAATTATAGCTATAATGCGTTTTTGAGATCCTTAATCGGTGGTTAGTTCTTTATGTTGTTGGCAGTTCTTTGTACTTTTGGTTATAAGATGGGCTAAAATTCTGTGATCTTATGGTTTAGATTAGATTTTTATTCTGCTAGCAAATACTTAATGGTCTTGCAATGTCTCTCCACTCTTAAAGTCTACGATACTGTATCAAGCTTTCAATGATTATTCATCAGTATCCAAATATAATAATGTGCTCGAATAGACTTCCCTGTTCAATTTTTTTGTTAGACCACCATGAGAAATCAGTATAACTTATCTGTCAAAATTGTTTAGTGATACGAGTTCTCTTTCAAATTCTTTTTCAGAACTGTTTGTTTGAAGAGACTTGGTGCAGAACTGATAGGAGACAAATGCTAATCCATTCCTGCCGTCAATCATTTGTAGGCAGCACTGCATGTTATTTCAATTCATCTTATGCAATAATATCGTTTAGGTTTCACAAGAAGTTAAATTGTAAGACAAATTCTAGTCTGATTTTGAATGAAAATTGGCATCTTTGTTATGCACATTGCATTTGACAATTTCATTTCTTTTCAGTGGCTGATTTTTAGATTTGGTATTTTGGTATTCTACCATGGGAAAGTATGTAGGCTATCTAGAGATTTGTTTGTTCACTTGCATTTGTGATTTATGCTTTTAAGTATTATTTATATATGACTTTATACTGTCTTAACTTAGCTTACTAATCTGCAATTTCATACTGTGACTTAGAGATTCTGGAGCAAGCTATTCGTTAGTATTTTCCATGACTTTGTAACAATATAACTGAGTTCATTGAATTTCATTCATGCAACATACTTTCTATCTAATGTATATTTGATCAAATTTTGGCCAGTTCCTTTTGTTTCCCAACCAATTCAGTATCATGGTTCACAGGGCACAAGCAAGAAAATTACAATTCCCAATGGCAAGGTATCATAATTTTCCTGTTATCTCTTACATCATTCAAAGGGACTGGCATTCTTCACTATACAAAATTACTTCTTCCTTCCAGGTTGGTGTGGTTATAGGGAAGGGAGGAGAAACAATTAAAATGATTCAACTTCAATCGGGGGCTAAAATCCAAATTACCAAGGATCAAGATGCTGATCCCCATTCTTTGACAAGGGATGTAGATTTGATGGGTACTTCAGAACAAATTAGTAGGGCAGAAGAGCTCATTGATGATGTGATTGCTGAGGTATGATATGTCCTAACCTGTAACACGTCTCAAATCTTGGTTTCAGAAATTTGAAAGATTCATTGTCTTGTTAATTATGCCTTTGCGGATTGTTGGAACAGGCAGATGCAGGGGGCTCTACTTCATCTTCAGTTCAAGGGTTGAATACAAAGCAGTCTGGAGCTGAGCAGTTTGCAGTAAAAGTCCCTAATGACAAGGTGACTTCAGTGTTTTATGTTAACCTTTGGTGCAAATGTTTAAAAAAACAAAAAAGAAAGAGAAAGAAGAAGAATGAGAAGAGATAGAGAGAGAGTTTAGGCTGCATTTTTCTAATTCTGTGCTGCTGGCTTTTAAAGGTTGGACTGCTGATTGGAAAGGGTGGGGAAACGATAAAGTACATGCAAAGTAGATCAGGAGCTCGAATGCAGGTTTGTAATAACAAAATATGGAAATAAGCATATTGTGTCAAATCTCTATTTGTGCTATTGATGCACTTTATAACCATGCAACATTTTATGATTGTGGGTGCTCGAGGTACTATAGTTTTCAGTTTTTAAATTATTCATCCAAACATTTTTAAAATTGATTTAAAATTTAACCAACAGTCTATTGAACATCAAGAATGCAAGGACCAGTTATTATTTTTATATGGTAAATAATATGGATTTTTATCTTTCAAAAAATACGGATGGTTCTTTTGCCCAGCATTCTCTCCTCTTATATTTCTACAACATTTTAAGCATGATGGTTCATTTTTTTCATAGTTTTGGTTGCAATTTTCTATATTTTTCTTTTCTTCTATTTAGAGAGATTCGCTCATGATTCAAAATATTATAATCCTATGTAATTGCCTCTTCCCCTCCTACTATTGATTCTAATCTCAAAACATGCATACTGACTTTACCTGAAATAGTTGGGCAGTATTGCAAACCTCTCGCATCACAGTTGGTAGTCTTCAAGTTTCATTTAGTGCTAGTAGTATCTGTCTCAGTTCTTATGAATGCAATTGATGAAATGCTACTAACTTCTCTTGTTTTTTCACGTGAAACTTTTTAATCGCTTGGCCCTTTCTTCAGATAATTCCCCTCCACCTTCCTCCTGGTGACCCATCAACAGAGAGAACAGTATATATAAATGGTACAGCTGAACAGGTTGAAGCAGCTAAAGAATTTGTTAATGATGTAATTAGTGGGGTAAGTTTTGTTAGTGTTTTCTATTGTCACCGATTACTTTGTACACATCTAAAAAAAAATTACTTTTAGAATATTTTTTAAAACAATTTGCATATGTACTTTTCCCGCTCATGGTGATATTTAATTTGCATTAAGTGTAGTTAGCATCCCTGTTTTATTTGGCAACATTTTCCTGCATACTGCCAGGTTGAGGCCTGTAAACCCAGGCCATTAGTTATTGGTAATAAACTGTTGGAATTATTATTCAAACTGATACTTAGATGAATTAGAATATCTGTAAAACATTGCAAATTGGAACTTATATCTAAAGTGGAAACTGGATTTGCATTGTTACAATTTTTATGTAATCTTGTTAAGAGTCCTATGTTTGATTTGAGAATTGTGTATGATTTCCATGATGTTCATTCTCTAATATTTGGATTGGAGAGCCTAGTAACCATTGTTACAATATGCCCGTCATCTTGTTAAAGTCTTATGTTTGTTTTTGAGATACATATGCAATTTCTGGATGTTTATTTCTTTGTTGTTCTATGAATATTCTTAGGTTACTACCTAGCTGTCCATGTAATGCTAGTTCATTTTCGATGCATTTTGACAGTTTGATATTGGATCTTTATTGCTTTTTGCTAGGATATGCACACGCATTTACTCGTATACTTCTTGGTTGTACTGTGCATTTTACTAGCTCCCTATATTGGTCTTCCATGATTTTTATAAGTTTTTTTTTTTTTTTTGCAGAAACGAATCATAAATCCATCTGGATCCAGCAGCTATGCACAACCAGCATATACCCCTGCTGGTAATTGGGCACAGTCAGGGCAACCTCCTATGCAACAACTGCCCCAATATGGGTATGCACAATCAGGAAACCAGCCTACAGCTGCTTCATTCTATGGAAACTACAACCAGCAAACATCTTGGGACCAGTCAATTCCAGCGGCCATGTCTCAGACACCTCAGCAAATGACAAGTTATGGTTACTATGGACAACCTCAAATGGGATCAGCTCCTCTAAATCCTAGCTATGGCTACAGTCAGGCACCCTTTACCAGCAATTCTTATGATTACGGCTACAGTCAGCAGATGCCAAACTACTCGGAAAACATCCCTAGTCAGACTGAACTGCAGAAACCATATGCGACTTCAGGTTATGGGTCAAGTGCTGCGTTATCTCAACCTGATGGATCAAATTCCTCGCAGTCAACTCAAGCAGCATATGCATATCCACCTTCTACTTCTAGTCAATCAGGAGCCAACCCCCAAACATATTGGACTGGTTCAAGCTTTGCTGGACAACCACCACCTCAAACGGGATATGATCAAACTGCATATGGAGGTCTGCAACCAGGTCAGGTACCTCACACATCCAGTCAGGCGACATATGGACAAGCTGAGCATACGCTTCAGCCATCTGAGCCAGCGAATTATGTTCATGGGATGCAGCCAACTGATTATGGACAGCCACAGCAAGAGACTCAATCCCAGTCACAGCCATCAAACAACGGTCATTCTCAATCATTGGCTTATGGACCTCAAACTCATGATGGCAATTCAAATCCTACTGTGCAGGAAGTGCCTTCTCAGAGTGGAAGTTAAACCTAGTTGACTGTCATTTGAATCCCTCTCCTGCATACTTTCACAGCTTCATGTTGTTTTGCTTGAGATTACCTTTTCAATTTGTATAATACATTCTGTTGTTAGATGGATTTACATTGCTAGGCCTAGAATGTCAGAAAGTTTTGTCTGATATCTTCAAATTTTCACGTTTAACCATTTGCAGACTGGGGAACGAATAAATATCTTATTTCTATTGAAAAGATTGAGCTCAAGATAATTTTGTCAGATTTGGCGCATGAGTATTCTTGAATTGGAGGCTTCAGGATCGGAACATGTAAATGTAATGTTTGGTGGAAGCCAGACCAATTACAAGTCCCCTCTTAATAGTCTATTGGTATGCCGTTGAAGCTTCATTTGTAGGAAAGGTAGGAGAAGGGACATTGGCATTATTTATGTAGAGCTCCAATTTGGTAAAGATCTAATAGGTCAGCTTATCATGAAGATGGAATTTGGCAACTACTGGCTTGGTCGGTTGCTAGTATAAATGGCTAATGGTCATCGGTGCAGTCAACTCCTTTAAATAGTCATTGTGAATGGTTATTTAAAATATCAGATTATGGATGCTATTTTGGCTGAGATGGGAAAATAAGCAACATCATTTTGTCATATTCTGCACGAATGCTGCGGAACCAGACGGTGGCATTGCACTTGGCCAAAGAGTTCAATAGGCTCTTCAAATTTTGATTAATAGTCACTCAAGACTTCTTGGACTCATTGAGAAAAATTCTATCATTAGAAAAACATTGAGTGGGGTGACCATGTTAAGATCATAGTTCTCTTTCTCTTCCTAATTCACCGGTGGAATATCACAAAAAAAGCTTGAATTAACCTGCCCTTTACTACCAGAATTTTCTTGCTGCAAATGGAAGCCAGACGAACTGGCATACAATAAATTGTTCCTCACTACGACTTTACCCGCCTTGCTTGATTCAGGTCTTTGGAAACTACCTCCAGCGTTGGAAATATTATTCCTGTTACCTTGGTCTATCATGGAAGAATCAGCACTTCGATCGGTAGAAGTCGTATTTGCGTTACCTGCCTGAGAGGGAAGTTCATCAGTCTCGTTAATACCAGAAAGAGCTGAAAAACGCGAGCCTGAATATATTCGACTATTACAACCTGACCCATTTTCTTGACCCGCATTGATATCCACACTTCCCCTCCCTCGTCGTTGGACTACCATCCAAGGTCCAAACTTCGAACCAGCTTCAGAGTTCTCGGCACAGGCATTAGAAAAATTCCTCCCACTTCAATAATGCTATTATTAGGAAATAAGGGCCTGTAACAACTGGTTCCTTACTACACACCTGGGGGCATTGATCTTTAAGGTGACCATATTTACCACACATAAAGCATATTTTGTACAAACCCTCACAATCAACCTTTATAAGTGTATCCTTAATTTGAATCTGGGAAACTAGAGGTTTCGTGAGGTCCAGTTCAACGGCAATACGCACAAACTTGGCACGTTTGGATACAGAAATATTGTAATCTATTTTCACCATCTTCCCAGCACTAGCGCCTATCTGCCTAAGAACAGGCTTATGATAATAGTGAAGAGGAAACCCTGTCATTATCTGTAGAAAAGCCTGGATGACAAGGTCGGACGGTAAGGTCGCCCCATGATTGTCCAAGGTCCACCAACCAACACTATAACACCTTCTTGACTAAATTTAAAACCTATACTGTTCATGAATACCCTTATAATATATTAAGCTATTATTTTGATTTTAACGGAAAATTTTACAATATAACGGCTTAATTTTCTTAGTTTCCAAACCTGTAAAAAGTCAAATTTGCACTCCCAATAATATTTCTCCTACTCCCAGACTTCAATCAACAGTTTACAGCACTTCTATAATCTTAGTTCATCATACCCGTTCACACACATCTAGTCCATACTACATTCAAATTCATCCATCAACTCATACATTAAGTTAATATTACATGCCAAAATTCTCATTCTTATTGTAATAATTTACATATAATTATAAAACAAAAGTTCAAAATCAAAATCTTCTATGTACATTTCATTCCTTCCTTCAATTCGCGTCTTTGGCACCTGTTCCTGTGCACAGTCATAAAACTACACGCTAAGCAAATCTAATTGCTTAGTGGTGGATACATTTACAAAGAATTTCAACTAACTTAATTTAATCATTTAATTTAATTTAACCACTATTATTTAATAAACCTTTATAATTTCATAAATTCATAATTTATTCATTTCATGCCTAATTATTTATTAAATAGTCTCAAAACCTTTCTTTCTCATTTAATTTCAATAATTTACCAGTCAGAGTAGAAATTTATCATTTTATCCCTACCGTTGACTTTTTCCGTTATGTTGACAAAGTTTGACATTCGATTGACTTTTTCATATTTATTCATTTTAACTACGATTTCGATTCAGTAAATTTCTTCCGAAATCAAATTAACTTTAATTTTCGTAAATTACCACTTAGTCCCTAAAAATATTTCTTGAAGGTAAATTTACCGTTTGGTCCCTATACTCTTCCTTATTTGCAAAATTTATCCTTTTCACTCAAATACATTATTTTATTTCTTTAATTATGTTTTACCGGCAATTGATTAGTTTGCCCTTCATTGGATGTAAAATTACATTTTTACCCTTGTTAACATATATACTTCATTTTTCATTTTATACCATTTTTGTTCATATTTTCAACATTTCTAAAGCTATATATTTTTCTTTCTCTTTTTACACAGTTTTATTCATAATTACCATTTTGCCCCTAGTTATTGACAGCAGGAAAATCCATGAACCGGATAAGCGGACAAGCAAATCCAGTCACCGGAAGTGTCCACACTGCTTACGAGTATACGACTACTCCTCGGACTATCAATAATAAGCCGGCTAACAGAAGCAGAATAATTAACATTTTTTTTCAAAGCAATAACAGAGTATAATAATATAGAGACAGAACACCGCGGGGTAAGTGCCCCTATGGCTAGCCATACTATCCTAAGGTCCTGGTTTACCCACTGACACTAAGGGCATAACTTTTTATTTATTTTATATCGTTATTATATTATTTTTCATGATAACTGTCTTATAGTAACATGCACAGAATTTATTTTTCAATCATTTAAACTTCTCAGCTGTACATTTTTCCAAAGATATACAGAATATTATCAGAATATAGCCAAATCAACTATTTTACTCATATTAGCCATTTGGCCACAATAGAAATTTCCACATTCATAGCCTTTAATCATTCCTTTTTATACTATATTTATTTTCTTATTTATTTAAACATCATTATAACAACATATGCTTAATTTGCACAAGATTTCTCAAAGTATCACAATTTCCATCATTAGGTACCTATATACATATTCACATACCCTTATCATTTTTCATTTTTATCAAGTCCATTATTCTTTTCACATCTTATATTATCCATATATAACCAAATAAAACATTTAATACTAAGTTACATAATACTTACCTAAAGAACATCATTAGGCCATTACTAGGTTTCCACTTTTAAATTATTTTCTTCACTAAAATAAGTTCATATTAGTTTAAATCATCACAATATCAAGTTATTTCAAATTAATTCATCAATTAACCCTACTTTTCATAGTTACGTAATAGAGATTTCAAGGAGAAATCATCAAAGAAATTGAAATTAATGGTAAATTGTATCCACTAACCTTATTTTGGCTTCCTTATCACTTATTCCACCTTGTCTTTGCCTTTTCCTCCTTTAGATTGGCCTTCCTCCTTTTGTTCTTCTTTTGGCCAAAAATACAAGGAAAAATTTATCAATTTAACTCAACAATTTAAACAATTTAAACACACTACTATACTTCCCTAACCCTACTCTATATGCTGTTACAAAATCTCCCTCAAATTCAAGCTCAAACTCATAAAACTATCAAAGTGTGCCTTAGAGATTTTACCTCAAGTATTATGTTTCTTGGCCTTCCCTTGCTACAAACTCTTTCCTATGTGAAATAGCAGTGATTTTTGAGTATGGGGATAAAATTTCAGCTGAAGATATGGAGGGAAAAAGCTTGAGAAGAAGAAAGAATGGAGGAAATGAAACCTAGGGTGAATTTCGGTTTTGAGAAGGAAAAGGGGAGATGATGGTCGAATTTTCCAGAGATTTTCTGCATGTTTCTTCCTTATATAGGGTACTAAATATCTACAAAAGGAGAGGCCAAGATTTAATGTGTAACTATTTAATCCAATGGTCTCAAAATTGGCCACTTGTCACTCATCTAAGGCATTAGGCTTATCCTACCATTATAAGCTCACATGCACATGATCATTACACCAAAATATCATCTCATATAAAATTTCATGGTCAAATTCCCGGATTTGACCCTCCTAACGACCCGATTTTGGTTTTTCGCTCTGAAATATGAATTTTCGATCCCGATATCGGATTGCCCTGAAATTTTACCCCAAGTGTCACTATATATTTAAGAACATATGGTAAAAATTTTAACTCATTCCGACATCGTTTCAATATACTTTTAGTTTCGGCAGCCTATACGGCCAGTCTGAAATCCAAATTTTCAGAATTATCAGAATTGATATTTTTCAGTTTTCCGTGTGTCACTAAACTATGAATAGCATGTATATGAAATTTGAATTCAATCAAAGGTCTCTAAGGCCTCCAATTGCTTAGTTAAAGTCTTAGTTAAATCTACGCCGAACCGTAAAATTTTTCTTTTTTTGCCCTTTTTTAGGTTTATCTGACCTCAATTATCGCTCAATTATACCACTAGACTCCATTTCACACATACTTCCATATTTGACATTACTCTCACATTGTCCATCGGATCACCCATCCTCGGGTTACTATGGCTCGGACACGTTTAACGAAGCACTCTTTGCAACATTTCCATCTTAATCAATTTTAATCACTACTAAACTTATCATAAAATAATTAATCATACGTAATAATAAATCATGCACAACAAATGATAATTTGGGGCGTTACAAACACATTGCTTTAATCGTCAATCAGATCCATCGAAGTGAATAAGGAAAAAATTTTGTAGTTTCCTCTAGGGGTCCACAGAGAATCCAATATGTTACAAAGAATTTTATAGCTGATGTTTCTACCCAAGAGGCGAACAGCGCCATATTTCTTCCATGGCTTGGCCAATTGCGACTCCAACTTTTCTGAAACATCCAATTTGAGTAAACCATCCTCTAAAGAAATCGAAATTTCCTCATCAGTGCTTAGGTCATTGTCAGTACTTCCATCGCTATTCAACGACTCATTATCCATGTCAACATCGGGAAGATGATCCGGTTCCTTATCGTTAGTTAGCGCCATAGCAACGGTACCATAGCGTTTCCTGGTCTTGCGCACTAAGGCATCATTAAAAGATAACAGTACAGTGTCATTCTCACCATTCTCACAATCACCTTCATCCATCCTCCTCCTCCTTACGTTTCTTCCGGGATCTCATGCAAAATCAAATCATAAAAGATTTAATTGACTAATAACAAAAATTTGAGGAGTTTATTTGACCCATCGGACTATTGCGTTGGCAGCTTTGAGGCTTCCGTGTCTTTTAGAATATTATTAGGAGCGGTAATCAGGTGGATCCGTGGCGCAATGGTAGCGCGTCTGACTCCAGATCAGAAGGTTGCGTGTTCGATTCACGTCGGGTTCAAATCCCATGTTTTTTATTATATTTATTTTTCCCAAATATTGTCTCTTGTTAATATTTAGAACGCATTAATATTATTTCAAAAAAAAACGAACATATTAATATTCAATCTAATTAAAAGCTACGATTATTCTAAGATTTTAAAATAATTGAATTATATTCTACAGATAATATCTCTTGATTAAAATAAATTACATTTTTCTTCATTAATCAGAAGTTATTCGTTTATAGCAACATTCGTTATAACTCAGATAGAAACTTAGGGATGAAGTGCCGAAATGTCATATTCAACTTCTTTTCCTTTTTTGAGAGACATTGACATTCAACCTAATTTTTAATTAACGTGCAGAATTTTAAATTAACAATCTAACCTACTAAACCTAATTGTATGGCTGCCGTGGACCAATTTACTTTATATTTATATTTTTTTTAATGAATATTTCTTCATACTTTATACATACATAATTTATCTTAATTGATATTTAAATTTTTGTACTTATATAAGAAAAGACGACCCCTTAAATTAGTATGACATTATTTTGAATGATTGTGAATTGTTCTAAGATGTTTCTGCTATGGAAAATTTATGATTTTCTTTCAGGAAAGTTAAACAATTGTTCAGTTAAGAGTTCAATGCATTACACTGTAACAAAGCAAGCAGGAATGCAATTTAAGCACAAGATTAATATTTCATTACATTACACTCTAACAAAGTGTGCACAACAGTCTATAAGTACCACAAAAAGTGGCAAAGCATATTACAGTTTAATCCATTACAAGGCAATAAATGAGAAAGGATGCATGCAGATGGATCTTCAGCTCCATTCTTCCACAGCAATCAACTGTTAAATACTTGTTTGCTGTAACTTTTCACATTGCATACACAATTTCTCCACTGCTATCCATATCAAGTTCAGGATCACTCTCCAGGTCCTCCTCCATGTCATCATCAATGTCCAGGCTTCCGGTTAAATATTGATTGAGATTGCGGGCACCAGCTGCTGGTATGGTGGCTTCAGAAATTATCTGCATTATTTCATCAACACTCTGCATTGGCTGGTCAGACTCCTCAAACTGGTTCATTGCATTTTCATCCATGAGATCAGCTGGAAGGTTCTTCAGAAACCATTCGTGATTCCGAATCTCTGGAATGCTTATCCTCTGTTGCAAAGAAGTGTTCAAATGAAAAATTTCTATACGCCCATTATAAATTAATCAAACAAAACAGTCAAGAGAGAGAGAGGAATGAAACAGTAAGGTAACTTGATTTCGATACAGCAAAATAATGAGAACGAATAAAATAAGGAAAACACCACCATGACAATGAAGATAACAAAATAGTAACTATTTTCCATAAAAATTATGACAATAAGACTCTCTTGCTTAATCTCCTTAATTCTCTCCTCCTGTTCTAAGTATGTTTCTTGCTTAGTCTTTTCAAATTTTCTTTTTCCCGTAGTTTTGATATCGGTTGGAGTTCTTCCTGATCTAGTGTTGAAGGTTGGGTTCGATATATGAAAATCTGATGTGGAATTTATGGTTTTCAATGTTTTCCTGAAACTTTTGGTCCTTGAGGGTTAAAGGAGTTTACAATTCAGTTCATCCAAATAATGTCTTGCCAGAGAATAATTGGCAATGTTATAAAGACGTGTATCATTCAGTTCATGTATCCAATCTTGCTCAGAAGAATCAAGAAGAGCATACTGACCTTTGTAGGATCAGCCACAAATATTCTGGAGATCAGATGCCGGCACTCAGGAGATATATGAACATAGTCAGGAATTGAGTACTGGACATTCAAAATTTTCTGTAGGGAACAGTGAACAGTGTTAGTTGATTATCTTAGCAAAAAAGCCAGCATGAAGCACTAAATAGCATCAGAGAAGGATAATCTTACATGTATCGTCCTGCGGAAGTTCTTAGGCTCTTCAGGATCCTCAAAAGGATATGCTCCCACCAGCATTACATATAAAGTTACCCCACACGACCATACATCTGCAATCTGAATAATAGAAATAGTTGCAAAAAAATTAGTATTGACATTATTCAACAAAGGCAAAATGCATCTTGTGGATTGAAAACCTTGCTCCGATGATGCTAGAAAATTAGATAGCACTATTAGTAGTTTGTTCAGAAAGAAAACAAAGTGACTTATTTACATTTAGAACAAGTCAATCATCTGACAAGGCATCTGATCCCCATATCTGAAAGGTTTCAATGAATTAAAACTCAAGTATATCCTGCCTTGGCGCATTGTTATTGTAAATTCATGTCTGAAACCTGAAATACTTGTATTTCTTACTTTATAGGCCCTACTATGCGCCACTGCCTGGCACTCTAGAAAAGTAACAATTGCTATTAGCAAAAGCCAATTAATTGCTTATGCTCTATGCTTTAATGCCAAAGTTTCAAACAAAAAAAAAAAAATAGCAAAGTGATCTTGCAGCATAAAAAGATTTTTCTTCTCTCCTTTCTTTTCCCTAACAAGCATTCCTACTGTGTAGTGCTTATCCTTGCATTTTTCAAGGTCCATTTGCAAGTCAATGTATTCCCTTTTTGTCTTCTTTACAGCAGCCAGTTGGCTAGTGGAGTTGTATGACTGAACAAAATGTTTCACAGCATTCTCATATTAATTAGACCCAAAATATGTAAGTACGGTTGTATTTCTATGCTTTTAACCCAATGTAGAATCAGTTTCCCCGAAGCTGAGGCTTTTTTGATAAGTAGTTTGTTCATATCTACTAAAGCAGGACATGTTTACAGATCCACAGAAAAGAAATTAAAAAGAAATTTTCATTTTTTTCTTTCCTTGTAATTTATGTAGTTGTTGTGACTGGATTTAGGAGTTTGATTAGCTTTATCTTCATGGAATTAAAGTTTAAGTCAAATTTCAGAACTTGCTGTGTTCGGTGGGGAATCTAGGAGTCATTTGCTTCCCATCTAATGGTTATCAGGGACTTTTTCATATAGGATCTGCCCTGTGAATGCAATCCATTTTTTTCACTCTTTCTTCTACTTCCAGGAGACCTTACTCTCCTTAACTCTCCAAAAGATTTTCATCTTCCAACAACATTTAGCAGTTTTTGTTTTCACATATTTATCAAACTTACAGCAAAAAAGTGCAGGTAGATGAGTTCTCCGTGGGTTTTAGCAAGTTCCATTGAAGTACTAATGAAGAAAGAGGGATATTTTAGATAGATCAGCAGATCATCAACTTGTGCTTTTACATTGAAATTAATAGCTAAACAAGTCATAGCATCACAGAAGTTGATACAACAGGCAGGGCTATCATATCGGCTAAGTACACTAAATGAAGATATAGATAATTGAAAATATAAACATGATCCAAGAAATAGGTAAAAAATTCAAAGAAAAAGAAGAATAAAGAAGTACTGAGGCCCTAGCTGACAGCCAATATATTGAAGAACACAAAAGAAGATGTGTGCATTAATTTCACAAGATTTTAGTCCCACGAGTTTACTTGTTCAAATCAACTTTTTAACAAGAGACAGACAGAGAGACAGAGAACAATAACGTTACCTTGCCATCATATTCCTTCTTAAGTAACACTTCAGGTGCAATATATGCAGGAGTTCCAACGGTAGATTTAGGTTGTGAATGGAGCACTGATGACTGTTAAAAGTAGATAAAAACAAATATAAGTGATTATGAACAATCAATGATAGCACACACCACAACAAACGTAATGAAGAAGTACTGCTATAAAGTAGATAAAACAAATAAAAGTGATTATCAACAATCAGTGATAGCACAAACCTCAACAAACGTAATGAAGAAGTACTGCTATAAATAGGGTGCTTGACGTTAAAGTAACAAGGATACATAAATAGCAGAAATTTCCAAAAGACTGCTTTTTTGAGCCATGAGAATAAATCTCCAGAATGTTCACCAAACATATTTGACTGAAAGATAATTCCATATGTCTTCTGTGATAACAATTAAGAGCGAATATGAGAAAGGATTATTGTACCTTAGAATAACCAAAGTCACAAATCTTCAGACGGGGTGCTGGGCTTCCATCCAACAATGTATTCTCCAATTTTAAGTCACGGTGGCATACTTGCTTCACAAAGTAACAAGCCAAACGAAATCAAATCCTATCAGTAAGTTAATTACTCCTAAGGAGGAGGTGGTGGTAGTAGTAGTAGTAAATCAAGGGAGAAACATTAATTTACTAACCATTGCGTGACAATAGCTCACTCCTGATATAAGTTGTTGGAAGAAAAAGCGTGCCTGCATCATAACCCAGAGCACACTAAGAAAAATCCAAAGAACAATAAAACAGAATCAAATTAGTTGGATAAGCACCTCATCTTCACTGAAGCGACCTGCATTGCATATCCGCTCAAAAAGCTCACCACCAGATGCATACTCCATCACAATAGCCAGGTGCGTGGGTGTCAATATAACCTGTATTTGCATTATTAATTAGACTATTGAATCAAAAGTATTTCTTTGGAAGGAAAAGCACCTAACGGGAATCTACTGACCTCTTTAAATCTGACAATGTTAGGATGCCTCAACGACCTGTGGTTAATAATTTCCCTTTGTACATTTTCATCTATCTGTTGCACAACAAAATCAAATGAAAAAGCAACAAACTCAAACTGCAGATTTCACAAAAGCATTAAAACAGTAAAGCACAGAAACCACCAAATTACAAAGATTTAAGCAAGCCTGCACAACCAATAACATGATGACCCCTGTCTGAGTGAAATATTAAAATGCTTCGTATGATGTCAAGATCCCTGGTCCATGACTTCACAAGAGCAACAACCTTCGTTTTTTTTTTTTTCTATATTCTGTTCTGTGGCAAAGTAATAATGGTAAACATTTAGCTGTAGAAAACTAAAACTGATGCATAGGTTCTACCAGCACCAGGGTGTAGAGACTTCCAATTCAGAAAAGGAATTTCAGTATCCACAAGATGCAAAATTATAGCTCCGATGGAGTTGCAGGAACTTGTTTAAACCCTCAACTAGTGCTAAAGACCATATCTCAATTCTTTAAAGCATCTAACAAACCACAAGCAAGTTCAAAAGGCCAAGAAATGAGCTGATCTCATTATAAGTTAACCTTGTAGTTGATTAGCTCAAACTGGATTCAAACAAACTGAAAGAATATATAAATCATGCAATAAATTTGCTCCTAAATTAAATTCTTCTGATCTTTCATACATTGCCAGACTCAAAATCGAGGAAGAGAAAAACTCATATCAAGCTGAACAGCCAATAAATTCTAAGAAGCATGTCGATTATATGCTGAACTAACTTAACCGTTAACCAGAAAATGAACTGAATTAATTTCAAAATCTATATAAAGAATAGTAAGGAAAAATAAAATTAAAAAAAAAAAAAAGGAAAATTCAGACAACACTAACCTTCTCACCTCTCTCGATATACTTAACGGCAACAAGCTCGTCAGTCTGCTTATCTCTCATCAACCTTGCCACACCGAAGTTCCCGGACCCGATATCTCGCACCAGCTCGTACCGGTCGCTATCGTGCATAATCGGCATATCCATACCTGGACCTACCGTGACTGCTGATCGATCCATTTCTAAAGAAAGAAAAACACCACAAATCTAAAACCTTTCCTCTCAAAAAGAAAAACCCACCAAAATAGAAAGCTGAAGTCAATCGTTCACATTATCATCATCATCAGAAGAACCCCTGATGAAGAGAAATCGAAGAGAGAAGGATGAAGTGGCGAGATGTGAATCACTGGATTGGATGGTAAAGGAAAAAGACTAAAAGATGGGTCTAACCTCGTGAGAACTCACCCACCCATATGGGTTCTGCTTAAATTTTTTTAAGCAAATCGACCACAGATGGGACGAAAGAGTTGCAGAGGAAGAAAGAAAGACTGGAGCTCGTGAAAAATTGCTTTAACAGACTATATAGCATTCTAAAAAACCCAAAAAGATGCCAACTTTGATTAAAAATTACATGCTTTTCCTTCCAATTAGGAAACTTATGAGTTCCCTTTCCTTCTACCCGCACGCTTTTTCTCTGCCTTTACCGTTGTGTGTGTCTGTGGGTTTTTATCCTAAAACCGTTGGAGAGAAAAGAAAAAGAACGAGGGCAGATTTTTCATTTTTTTAATTTTCATTTTGGACAACGGTGTATTAATTGTCTCAAAGTCAGTGAAGTTTTAAATGACTGAAATGTCCTTGTCTACAATTTAACAGCATGTGTTGAAGTGAGGTGAAATGACTGTTTCGGGCTTTCTGTTTTGGATAAGGTTTTGCAGTTCACGAGGGACGGGTTCCTCTTTTGTTTATTGGATTCCACGAAATGAAATGTAATAAAAAGGGAAATGATTGGGTATGGACTGGACCATTAGTCTTTACACATTTTATTTAACGACCTCACTTTTTAATTTTTTTTGGTTTGTTTTACATTCATTTTTGTTTATTTGAAATTAAATTTAAACCACCACTCAATGTTCCAGCAATAATTACATCATCAATTTTTTTTTTCTTTCACGAATATTAAAATAATAATTGATAAACACTTTTCTTATCCATTAAATTATAACTTTTTATTCAGATTATTAATATTAAAATAATCATTATTTTTACTAATTTGTATATAAAATTATATTAAATAAATTAAAATGTCTACTTTTAATTTAAAATATTATAATGAAGTGTATAAAAAATATTAATTAAGTTATTAAATTTTTTGTTGATATTACATAGAAGGTAAAATTGAGAAGTATAAATTAAATGTTATTTTAAATTATCAAAATAACAATTTGATAGGATAATGTATTTTTTTAAAGAAAAAAAAAGTAATAATTTGATGGAATAGAGTTATATTTAATTAAGAAATATGAAATGTGTAAAGAAAAATGTTGGTGGAAACATTAATGTAGTACTGATAGCAAAAATGGGGAAAAATTAGAATATATATAATAAATGTCTTAATTTTGTAAAATGAAGAAGTAAGAAGTATTTTCTTAAAAAAAACAAAAAAAAAGTGACAATTGATGTAGACAGAAAAAGTAGTATTTAATTTATTGAGTACTTTCTTCTGTGAATATTGTCTATTTTTATAAGGCAACAAATTATATAAGACTTATTTTCAATGTTATTTTTCAAAAAGATTGTGGTAATTGATTCGCATAAAAGCAGTAAAATGGAATTCATTATCCGTAAAGAGAATATAAATTGTAACTCTACTTTCACAACTATATTTGGTTAATAAACCAAACATCTCTCAAGTTATATTTTTTAAATACTCAATTTAATTCTTACGTAATTAAGATTTAATAAATATAAAAATTAATGGTTATAATTGGTGATGATTAATTTAAATAGGAATTTGGCAGTAAAGAAAGTACAGCCACAAGAATGGAAGGCAACTTAATGAGGAAGAAAGGGCAATTGAAGTATTTTTTTCGTTTTTTTTATTTAATATTTTTAAGTAAAATTTAAATTTTATTTATTTATTATTTTTAAATTTTTAATATAATTTAATTTATTTTTAATTTTTAATAAAATTAAAATTAATTAAATTTAATAATTTAATTTTAATTACGTAATTTAATATTAAATTTAAATTTATTTATTATGTTTTAATTTTAATAAAAATAATAAATAAAAAAAAACAGAAAAAGTATATATTTGATAGTTAGCGAAAAATGCAGCTTATCCTCAGGGCTGAAATCATTTTTGCTGACTTTTAATCAAATTTCAGAAATTAGGTGAGCTAGTTGTCCCAATCAATGCCAATGTCAAGCGCCAATCTCGGCCAATTACTTCAAAGTCGGTTTGCTTCGATAATTCCATTAGAAAATTTTAAACTAATCCAATTCTTGCCATCCTTCTCCATCTATTCTCTTATCATAAATATATATTTTTGGCCGTCAAAGGTATCAGAAAAAACTCCCCAGCTTCAATTGACATGGTTTGTATTGGACAATGATGACAAGTCAAAGGAGCAGCAAGTTTCTTACGATCATCTACAAAAAATAAATAAAAGATCGATGAGTTTTCAATAAGAAAATTTTCGACGGTTAAGTTAGAATTTATGTTTAAAAGAGTGTGAATTTCTAACAAAAGATTAAGTAACCGTTTCATATCCATTTTTCTTCTTTTTATAGGAGGGGTTAGCACATTTACAGAAGATAATGGGAGAAATTTTTCGTTTTTTTTTTTGCCACTAATCCATTTTCGGTAATTTTCGAGAGAAACATGGGTTAATGGTAACTGTTTGTCCATCGTGATGGAGCTATTTTCAAAACACGTTTTTAACAGAACTATTACCCGATTCGAGAGCCTGGATAATTCGAACCTTTGATTGGTTTACGAAAGTCCTCATTGAGCAATGTGTTCGGTTAATATTGGACTGTTGAACTGGTCTTTAAGTTCGATTGTTATCATAAGTCCCCCCAGTTGGTGACATTTATGTCGGCGGTTGGCAGATAAGTGCTGAATGGGCCCATTCAATACCATAAGATCAGAGCTCGTGGCGGCTGGACCGAATGAGCTGGTTACGGCGATTTGAGGTTTGAGTTTCTTTCGAGCTATTTTTTGAGTTCGGTATCGAAGGCCATGTAAACTTGCCTCGTTCTGGTGCAGGGGACCCCTGCCTCTAAAGCTACCTGATCGTCTGCGAGCTAACAGGATGACGTCTGCTTTTATGTGTGTATTTATGGCTTCCTAATTAACCGTGCGTAATGGCTAGGGGCACCTCAGTTAGGGTGCATCGCCTTAAATGTACTATCCCAAGTTCGAATTTGTCACCACGTGTACAGTCCGGATCCATCCTAGTTTTTCTATATAAACCCTCTTCTGATTTCGACTAAGCTGTCGCTTTTCATTTTTTGGACTTTCACTCTGTTCCTTTTTTTCTCTGCAATAATAGTTTTTGTACCCGCTGCCTGGACTTCGAGATTCATCCTCTTTGCCAATTTTCCTTTCGCTTTTGCCCTTATTCAACAGGTTTGTCCTCCCTCTCCTCTTCGTCATCCTTCTTTCCTTCGTTCTTTGTTTAATTCTTTCGCCATGAGCTCGGCAACTGCTTCGAGTGAAAGGGTGGGGGGACAGTGGAGATGCCCCTATGGGTAGCGTTCCTACTATAAGTAGGGATTCAGCTTCGAAAGAAGGGGGTCAACCCTTAGATTTCGGCCAGTCTGCCACCTCCTCTAAAAAGAAGGCTCCACGCCGATTGTCGGGAGTGGGCAGCATAAGTTCAATGATCAAGGAGGAGGAGCTCGGTTCAGTCCTAGCCCTACTGACATCTGAACCGAACTATTTTTCCAGCAAACCTAACACCTCACAAAGGGCGAACACAGAGTTCACTAAAAAGAGAAAGACTGCCATTTACGAGGCGCAGTTGGAGGCTGACGTTTTGCTTGTCCCTGACGAGCTTTGAAGTGAGTGTGCTGAGGTATTTTGACATGTCGATAGGGCAGTTACATCTTGATGCTTGGTGAACCCTGACTGCTCTTCAAGTTTGGGCAATGGAGCAGGGTATAGACCTGACGCTGAACTTATTCCGAGCCACCCAAGTGGTTGGTCTTCGCGCTGGAACCGAGGACCACAACTACATACAGGCTCGGTCAGGCTACAAAATTTTTATTGGGAACCTAGAGTTCCTGAAGAAATGGAAAGATCATTATTTTTTTTGTGGAATGGGTACGAGCTTATTTTTAAGTTCGGATAACTTGGGGAGATTTACGAATCGAAACGACAGTAACTTGTGGCTATCTGATGAAGAAGAGCTCATCCTCGCCCGCTAGAGCAAACTGGCCATGGACAAGTGAGACTTGAGGAATCTATTAGATCCTTATAGCTCAGGACCGTTTCCTCAAAAAAGAAAAGGTAACATATTATATTCCCTTGTCCGATGATACTGATATGCTATTTTAATTTGCTTTTTCCTTGCAGTCATGAAGAAGATGAACCAAGCTGCTAAGATCATGAGGGCGAAGAGACAGAAGCTCATCGAAGGTCCTTCAAGCATGCCTCCCATTGCTGAGAAAGCGATGACGACTCCCCTTCCTGAGGCTCAGCCAGTGCTTACAGCTATTGAGATCGTTGGGACTCCGATTGCTGAGGTCGAGCTTACTTCCCTTTCTGAGCCCCAAGGCTAGACTGAGAAGTAGCCTAAAAAATCTTCGCTCGCTACTTACCGATATTTGTGAGTTTTGAGAAGCTAAGGGGGATAAGTATTCCTCCAACGACCCGAACTTCAGCACCTTCGTGCATGTTGCTTCCTGCGTGCTGAAGGAGGTCAGTCCTCTCACCTCTCTGAGTGCATAAAACTTGGCCAAGTGTTTGAAGAAACATCAAATGGTAGTAAGTAGCTCGAACTATTGGATGGTGTTGGTTTTCTCAACTATTGCCTAATATTTTTTGTGTTTGGCAGGGATCCCAATTGATCGGTGCCACTATTGCTAAGATGAATGACCTCATAGTGAAGCATCGACGGGCTAATTCAAACTTTGATGCTCTATGATCAAAGATGGCTGAAAGCGAGAAGAAAGCTTGAAAGGCTTTGGGGCAAGCCGAGGAGGTCGCAAGGAAAGTAATTGAGCTAGAGGCCACTCTAAACTGAGAGAAGGAGTCCAAGTTTGCTCTCTAGGCTGAAAGTCGAGCAATTCAAGCATAAAGAGGCCGAATGGGAGAAGAAAAAGGTTAAGCAAGAAGAGAAAGAGGCCGAGATGCTGGCGGAGAAGTGTATGGCATTTAGTATCAAAATATCTTATGTTGTAAAGGGGAAATACCCCGAACTAGATCTGTCCTTAATTTATGGATGATGTTTATCCAGATGAGGACTAGATCCTTGTAATCGAACGTTTCAATCAATAAAAATTTCAACTTTTCTTTTCATTTTATTCTAAGTTTGTCATTTTTGATTGGCATACCCTCCCAATAACATATGAACAAACAGCATATGTGTGTGTGGCAAGGTCAGTGCTCGCAAGCTTAACCGAATAGCCTTTGATTGCCAAACCGAGCTTAATATACTGAAAAGAAAAATATCTCAGAAAATGAGGATATAAATAATGAGTACGACGTGGTGCATACCTTGCATGTGATACGGCGATCCTAAGGCTTTGTAAATGTCGAACTTGAATTTGCCGAATGACGATTTGGTCAAGATACTTAGAATAAAATGAGGGCATAAGCTCGAGCATGAGGTATGTCCACTCTAGCCGAGGTTGGACAATTTATCAACCACAAAATTTTTTTCACATAGACCAAAATTTATGTAGCAGCACTTATCGAACTCTTTTTTGGACATGAATTTATTGAGGTGCAAATACCTTATTGAGTTATAAAGTTAATTGGCGATGTATGCCGAGCAATCTCCCATAAGCGTGGTTGGCCTACTAAGTTAGCAAGTTATGCGGTGATATGCGCCGAACTTACTTGAATGATAGTGAGATCTTGGCGATGATGCCAAGCACTTAGCCATAGGCGTAGTTAGCCATCCAAGTTAGCAAGTTTTGCGGTGATGTGTGCCGAACTTACTTAGATGATCGAGCGATCTTGGCAATAATGCCGAGCTCTTAGCCATAGGCATAGTTAGCCTTATATATTAGTAATTTTTGCGATGATATGTGCCGAACTTACTTAAATGATAAGGCGATCTCGGCGATAATGCCAAGCCTTTAGCCATCGGCATAGTTAGTCTTACATGTTAGCAAATTTTATGGCAATATGTGCCGAACTTACTTAAATGATCGAGCGATCTTGGCGATAATGTCGAGTCCTTACACAAATATATCGTGATATAAAGTTGCATGACTTGCATTTATGTAAGGACCCAAAATAGGCCCTAGTAGAATTCAAGGGAAATTACATATTATTAAAGTCTAATCGAGCATTATTTGATGAATTATTAAGAGTTAATATATTAATTGAGGCAAAAATATAATTAAGTTATCAATAATTATGTGATAAATGTGTAAATTATATGGTATGAATTTTATAAGGTCATAATTAAATTATTATTGTTGGTTTAATAATGTTCAAGGGTGTAATTAAAGTAAAAAGTATTAATTTGGGGTAAATTTATAATTACGGCATCTTTAGGGGCAAATGTGACTAAATGAATAATTGAGAGGCCAATTTAAGGAAAGGAATAAATGGTGGGGTTAATTTATAGAATAGATTAAATGGTGGGGACAAATTAACATGCAAAGAAGTGTGGGCTTATTGTGTAACATGCAAATAGTTAGAGGATTAAAAGGGATATTTGGATGGGACATGCTGATGTCATTTTTTCACTTAGCTCACCATGCAAGCAATGTTATTAGGAGTATATATAGGGTTTGGTCGGCCACACCAAGGGGATTTCTCCTTTTTTTTACTTTCTCTCTTTTACTCATCTCTTAACTTCCTCTAAAAGCTCTAAATTGATCTCTATAGTTTTCAAAAGGAAATCCTACTGCAAGTTATTTAAATTAGAAGTTTTGAAAGGGGATTGGTAAGGGTTTAATGCAAGAGTACATGGATGTATGAAGAATTGGAAGGGATTGAGAGCAAATGGGAATAAATGGTGAAAAGATTGAAAGATTGATTTAAGGATTCAAAACAGGTTTGGAAACATCTTTCTCTTCTTGCATGTATTATTTGTATTGAAATATGAATATAGTGTGATGTTTGGGAATATTACTCTTGTTGCAAGAGACTATTGTTGCTGGATTTGTGTACTTATATATGGGAGAGATGCATTTTTAGTTGGTGAAATGGTTTAGAGAGATGTAATTGTAAGATTTTTACTTTGCATGTGTTGTTTGATATAGCTAGGATAAATAGATTGTTAAAAGCTTGATTATAGTTTATTTTAAATTGACGTTAATATATAAAAGTTATAATATAAAGTATGAAAGTATATTTGATGAGTAACTTGAAATAAAACATCAATCTTTGATGTTTAAAAGAACATGCATGTGAGTTTGAAAATTCTGGGTTTGGGTTCACTGGACCTAGCTGTATTCATTTGGTGATATTTTGAGTTTGAGAATAGATAATTAGATGATTCCAATTGGGTGTTAAATTAGACGTATAGAAAAATATTTCATAAGAAGAAATCACACTCAAATTATGTCTCTCAATGGGTCATAACCTAGCTTGAAAATCGGATAAGTGTGCAGTCTTGTGCTCATGAACAGTCTTTAGTAATTTCAATATATCTCGAGTTCTATATATGATATTGCAAATATTTTTGATTTTCTAGAAACTAGAAATGTATATCTATAACTTTGTAGAAGACAATTTTTTCTAAAAAGGCCGTTTACTATATCAAAAATGAAGTACAAGATTAAGTTATTAAGCAGTTTGCAGGATTCTGGGAACAAGGTGTAAAAGTCGTAGGGCGAGACATACTGTCGCGAGCGCGACACCATGATTTCTGCCCATAACTTTGCTTTTTATTCCCCTTTATCAGTATATTTGGATACCCCCATGTGATACACATATAACTTAACAAAATAGGCCTTGAATGCAAGTATACGAGAGCTCTAAACTCATGTGTATATAGATTGGTATCAAAGGATATATATATAGATTTGCATGATTTGTATCATTTACATTGAAAATTGTCTATGAATGTATACCTATGCATCATGGAAATTGTGCATTAATAGTTAAGTTATAGTACCATGAATAATTATGAAATTATTTTTAATCATATATGTGTATGATAATATGATTGTGACATGATGTGTTGTTTAAAGATCATATGTTCAAGTATAAGTTCATGATGAAAGTTAAATGTGTGTGACATATGGTAACATATTGATATATGTATAGCATATGATTGATGAGTGATTGAGGTATACATATTGATAATCATGCTTACAAGAACAAGCTTACTAGATGCGAATGTACTACAGGTATGTACAATCTATGATTATATTTATGAGTGCATGAGCATGTAATTGCCCTATGAGATAGAAAATGATTGAATGTCACTTAATAGATGAGATTATATGCATGTCCAAATGGTATACTATAAGTACAGCTTTGAAGTATGAAATGAACATGAACATAGTGTTGCCTGCAATAGAGATCAAATGTGGGTATGAATACATACATGATAGTCAATATTAAAAATGCTACCCATGACTGTTCGTATGATACTTATGGTTTGAAATATTAACTCTACCTGTAAAGAAAAGAAGTAATATGACTAGTAGAATATATGTGTGCATATATATAGATATGTATGATCTTACATGGTTGGGTTCGAAGCTTGAAAACTATTTTAGAGTAATGATTCAAAGAATATGTTAAAGTGAAATATATGAATATGTCTTTACTTAATTGAAATGACATGATTAGGCATATGTGCTATTACATGTTAACATGCTAAAATACAAATCTACAGTGCTACAGACTAAATTATAGAAATCTTATTAAAGCATATAATGGCAATGTGATATGAGACTATATATATATTTACATAAATATGTATGGGTACAAATGGCATTATATAAGTATAGTCTTGACATGCGAAATAGTTACATGATTGAATAAGATTATAAGTATTAAATGGTAATACCCAATAGCGAATACACTCACAGATTTACAGAAAGTTACACATGATTGTGTATATGAATATATTGTTTACAGTTACACAAGAGTATACATGTGCATATAAGAATATGGATGATTAAATGAAAGATAAAGTAAATTGATTTTATTGCCTGCGTTGAGTCTAGGAAGTGGATAGATAGGCATGCCTATAAGGGTACCTTGCAGCTGCGATAGTTTCAACCCCGTTTGGGTTGTAGTTAACCCTATTTGGGAGACTAAATAGACATGGTCCCGTTTGGATCATTTTCAACCCCGTTTGGGTGACTAAACAGACTTGTACCTTCTGGTGCCACCGTTATAATCAATCAATTTATACCTCTGGGTATCTCTTTGGTGCCTTCGGGTGACCTAGTACCTTCGGGTACCACCGTATAACCCGTTATCCACCTCTTTAGAATAGTGCAGGCTGTACACCAAAGTTACCTTGGATAAATTGATGGTATACATATGTGGGTCTTTTGTGATCATAAGTCTTTTTCTATATGTATGTCAATTCATGATATATGAATGAGTTTTTATTAGGTTAAAGAGTATTATAATATTTAATGGATGCAACAATTTTATAATTGCATAAGCATATAAGTTAGACGGTATCAACCATTGTTTTTGAAATAGTCTTCTTATGATTATATTCAAATGTTCATATTGTTTATATGTATACATTTAGTGAATGTGTGTTTGTTATTTACGGTGTGATGTATGCATATCTAAAACCTATAAACTGGGTATAAAAGAATAGTCTGGCAATGATGTGTAGTTGTTATGTTTTAATTGATAGGCTTGTTTTTGTAACTTATGCTATATAAAGTAACCTTGTAATATTATAAATATCTCATGGCATTTGGAAGTGTTGTTTTGCCATTTTAATTCTAATGGGTTTATATCAAAGACATACGAGTATAGATAAAAAGATAATGGATAATTATGCTAGTATGGTTTAGTATTAATTCAAAGGTTATTCACATGATTATTAGTTGAATTTAAAGTCATAGGACATTGAGGCTTACATTATTATACATGGTAAATGTAGCATAAATGTAAATGTTACCATTGAATTTTTATGAATTTCATAAGTTGATATGAATGTTAAATTTTATTCATTGAGATAAATCATTGTTGTATTTGAGACATGGTGTGTGCTTGTTGACGATCACTGTGAGTGGTCGTTTGTCATATTTTTAGTTTTCCACTAAGCTTTGTAGCTTAGCACGGGTGTTTCATCTGTGTAGGTTGTTGGGGTGAAATCTGCAGCTGGATGGCCAACTCAAGTCAACGAGAGAGACAATTATAGACTTGTATTTGGGCTCTTTGTATATAGTAAAGATTTTGTGGTATTAGAGATATTGTATGTAAAAAAAATGTGTTAAACAGTTGTAGTAATGTGTAAAAGAGACTTTATCGTTCATTGAATAGTTTCTTTTAGAAGTGTAGCACTCTTATATATTAAGTTTGATTATATGTTTATGTTACACAGTAACTCATGTGTAATGAGTTGGATAAAGTGATATGTACAGATTATAGGATAAGGGTGCTACAATTTAGGCCAGATCATTATGGCGACAACTTGTAATAAAAAATATAGGAACAATGATAATGACGAACATAAGTTAAGGATAATTAAATGAGAATCAGTACAAGGTTTCTTATGGCATGACGAATGCCGAGCTATTGGTAGTACGACTTGAGGTTGAGCCTGTTCCATGAGTACGGGAGCCGTCTGCCTATGACATCTTCTAATCTGTATGCTACACCCTAACTAACTTCTCGAATAATGTACGATCCTTCCCAATTAGGGTCTAGTTTGCCTACTCCTACTGCTATTTGGGCAGACATCGCCTTTTTCAGTACCAACTGTCCAACTCGAAAAGACTTCGGCTTGATCCTACGGTTGTGGTAAGCCACCATATGTTTTTTATATGTTGCAGACCATATTTGTGCGAGCTCCTTGCTTTTTTCGAGCCGATTTAAGTTGTACAAGAGACCGACACTATTCTCTGTGTTAGGAGAAGATGTTCAGATGCCTCGCACTCCTATCTCACATGGGATAACCACTTCGGTATCATATGTCAGTGCGAATGGTGTTAACCCTATTGCTACACGAGGTGACATCCCGTATGCCCATAGCACATAGTTGAGTTCTTCTGTCCATAAGCTCTTGGCTCCTTTAAGTCGCTTTTTGAGTCCGAATAGGATAGTTTTATTTGTCACATTGGTCATTCTGTTGGTTTGCGGATGGTAGACCGAAGTGAAATTTAATTGGATCTTCAGCGCTGAGCAGAAGTTCTTGAAAACCTGACAATCAAATTGTTTGCCATTGTCAGATATAATTGAGTGGGGGATACCGAACCTCATAATGATGTTTTTGTTCAGGAACTTGATGACGTTCACCAATGTAATGGTGGAAAGTGGTTCGGCTTTCACCCACTTGGTAAAGTGGTCTACCGCCACTACCAAAAATCGTCGTTGTCCCTTTGCTTGGAAAAAAAGGGCCCAGTATGTCAATCTACCATTGGGCAAAAGGCCATGAGCTGTGGATCGGCTTTTGCTTTGCCGAGCTCTGATGTGAAATGTTGGCAAACCTTTGGCATTTGTCGTACTTTTGCACTAGAGTCTTTGCATCAGCCTCTATGGTTGGCTAATAGTATCTCTGTAAGAGAGCTTTTCGAGCTATGGCCTGTGCCCCTTCATAAGCTCTACAGATTCCATCATGAATCTCTCTAAGGATATAATTCCCTTCATCATTGCTCACACACAAAGCCCATAGATTGGAGAAAGATCACCTGTAAAGCTTACCATCCATCACGGCATATAAGCTCGATTCTTGAACTACCTTCCGAGCTTGAGTTTGTTCTTCTGGCAGGATTCCTGACATCAGGTACTAGTAGATAGGTAGGCGCCATCCATTCATTAGCTCCTGTATTTGTACCTGAAAAGTCTCATAAGTTGGCTGTGAAATGGTTATGGAAGTGATGTCTGCATTATCGACCGGACTATTGAGACAAGCTCTCTTAGCAAGAGTATCGGCCTCTATATTCTCTACCCGAGGTATTTGGGTGATCAATCAGGCTCCTTCTTTTTCCTCCAACCAGACTAACAATGCAGAAGTCAGTTCTTTGTAACGGATCATGGAGTGATCCTTGGCTTCAAAGTTCCCTTTCAATTAGCTGACGACCAGTTGGGAATTTGAGAATATCTCTAAGGTGTTCGACTTCACTTCTATCGCCAACTACAGCCCGTAGCATAGGGTTTCATATTTCGCTCATTGTTAGATGCTGGAAAAGTCAGGCGTGCCATTACTCAAATACGGACTATCATCGGGCTCATAAAAAATACTCCGACCCCCGTGCCATCCGAACTTGAGGCCCCATCGACATACAACTTTCATGATGTTTTTGCCAGCTCAGGAAAAGGTTCATATAGCTCGGCTACAAAGTTTTCCAGTATCTGTATCTTTATGGATGTTCATGGCTCATACTGAACATCAAACTCCCCTAGACAAGCAGTCCATTTTGTCAATCACCCCGAATATTTTAGCCTCAGTAACACCTTCCTCAAGTTTGAGTTTGTACGCACTACAATCGTGTGCGCCTGAAAGTACGAATGGAGCTTTACTTTTATGATAAGTGCAAGAACAAGCTACTTTAAGACTGGATAATTGAGCTTGGCACACTGAAGTACTTTGCTTGTGTAGTAAATAGGAAACTGTTGGCCCTCCTCTTCTCTGACATATGGTACTGAAGTGGTTAACACCCTTCGCACTGACATATGGTACCAAAGTGGTTATCCCATGTGAAATAGGAGTGCAAGGCATCCGAACATCTTCTCCTAACATAGAGAACAATGTCGATCTCTTGTAAAACTTAGATCGGCTCGAAGAAAGCAGAGAGCTCACACATATACGATCTGCAGCATACAAACAACGTATGGCAGCTTACCATGATCGCAGGATCAATATGAAATCTTTTCGGGTTGGACAATTAGTACTGAAGAAGGTGGTATCTGCCCAAACAGCAGTAGGAGTAGGCAAACTAGACCCCAATTGGGAAGGACCGTACATTATTCAAGAAGTTAACTAGGGTGGAGTATACAGATTAGAAGATGTCGCAGGCAAATAGCTCCCGCACTCATGGAACGGGCTCAACCTCAAGCTGCTTTTTGAGTCCGAATAGGATAGGTGGTCGTTATGCTGCCATAATTTTTATGACTTGTATTTGTATAAGTTGGATTATCGGTGTAAAAAAATATTTAGGCAAATCGTTTAAGTTCATATCAGATAAAACTGTTCCGTTAATGGTGTTACAAATGCGACTTTTATCCACTGATAACTAACACAGAATAACAACTCATAGCTTAAAAACCTTTGGAGATTTATATTTGAGAGGGAAAATGAAAAACTTAAATTCACTAAAAAATGTATCCGATTAATTTTTAAACCGATTTCTCATCCTTTATTAGGCTTCTACTAGAGTAGAGTTACTCAAATTGTATTTGATTTAAGATGAGACAATTTTATTAACATTAAGATATTTGTATCTTTATCCGATTAATCAAAACTAACTCGATTTAATATGAAACTCTATTGGAATTATATAGGTATCTAAATTCTATCATAAATGAATTTAAATTATATTTATAATTGAAATTATATTTAAATATTTATTTATCATAAATTAAAGCTAAAATGTACTAAAGTGTAATAATATTTAACATTTATAGATCAAATTTTAATAATTGAAAATTTTAAAAAATAAATTATGAAAATAATAAATTGAGGTATAATATGTAAAAGTGTAGGGACTAATATGAAAATTAGCTCGGCAAAGTAACAGAACAAAAGAAATTCAACACCGAGGGCGTGTTTGGGGGACTTTTTTGAAATTGGTGTGTTTGAAAATTTTATTTAGAAAAATGATGTGTTTTTGAAACAATTTGAAAAAATGGTGTGGGATAGTTTAATCCCACAACAAAGTACTGCGGGAATAGAAGAGGAACCCACAAAAATTGCGGTGAACGAAAAGTGACATGAAATTTCAGTTTTTGTGGGGGCACTAATCTAATCCCGCAACAAGTACTTGCGGGATTAGAAAAATTATTAAGATTAGTAAAAACTAAAATAATAATAAAATCATAATTATTAATTTTAAAATTTTATGTACTTAGATTTATATTTTGTTTGTTAGAAATATAAATTTAAAATTGTACGTAGTAAGAATTCTATATAAAATAGATATATATAGTATCCCGTAAGTTTAACTTATTATGATAAATATTTTCTGTTTATGAATTTATTCCTAAAATAAATACATTACATATGAAAATTAAAATTAAAAGTAATACCTTGAAATCATAAATCAAACAACCGACATGAAAATGAAAATAAGAAATTGTCGCATGCAGTAGTTCCCAATCTCCGCCACTTTCCTATCTTATACCCTTTTTTTTAATTAAAATTTTCTATCTTACATAAAAAGTCAATATCCACCTATGAAATATTTATCATAATAAATAGGATATATTACTTGAAAATAACACTTGTCTCATGTGTTCTAAAATATGAGCCATTTTTCTTATTTATAGTGTAGTTATATGTTACTTATTTAATACGTTCTTATTTAACAATGATGCAGTATTTGCTCCTTAAATATATTTTTGATAAATTTATTATTAAGTTATTAAAAATGGTAAGCATTTATTGTGTATTTATGATAAGCATTTACTGTATATTTATGGGTCAAAAAAGTTTAAATGACACGTTATACTGTCTTATTACAGACAATTGATAAGAATTTATTATTTAAATGTTTATATTAAAATTTTTATATTTTAATACAAAATAATACCTAATTTTTCAAAAAAATGTTAATATGTATATTTGAATTGTTATGACACGTTATACGAATAAAATATATTCACTGTTGATTTTAAATTTTTATAATTTTTCATATTAAAATTTTAAACTTTGTTCTGTATAGTTATACCGTCCGTGTCATAATTCGGATTTAAATGATTTTGAACCGGTAATATTGATGGAGTCAAACTAACTAAATTTTTACAAAAAAAAAAGATAGTTAAAAATTATCGTATTGTCGCAACTACTGGTTGCGGGATTAGACTGTGGGCCCCACTGTTTATTCCATATTTTTTGTTTTTCTCGTTCACCGCAATTGATCGGGATCCACTCCTATTCCCGCAACTTCTTGTTACGGGATTAAACACCCTTACCCCAATTTTTTAAATACTATTACAAACACATCATTTCTCAAAATAAATTTTTAAGAAACACCATTTTTAAAAAAGTCCCGTGTTTGGTGAGATAAGAATTGGATGGGAACAGATGAACCCGTTTAAGGTTAAACTGGTCAGTTTGAACGGTTTTCTTGTGATTTTTTGCTTAGAGATTTTTTTTATGGTGCGTAAAGACTGGATTAGAATTTGGTTCCCGGTTTTCCGGTCAGACCGTACGTTCCGGTTTTTACAACATTGGTTTTGCACAGCCAGACACTCCACTTCACCTCTAAAACCTCATCCCCCTTTCTTCACGGTTGATGACGGCAAAATAAACCCAATCAAGAGCAATGCTTAGTAGAGCTCAGGAACCGTCTCCCTGCTCCATCAACTTTAATAATCCCCTCTTAAACCCTAACCCTAACATGAACCTCACTCTCCCTATGCGCACTTCCCTTTTCTCCTCTCTTTCCTTCCTACGTTCTCTCTCTCTCTCCTTTTCTCACCTCCGACACCACCGCCTATTTCTTCGCCCCCTCCCAATTTCCTCCAGTCCCTGTCAAAATTTTCGCTCTTTTCGGAGTCTAAAGTGCTGCAATACGTCTGCCGAACAGTTGACGTGCGAATCCCAGTCTTCTTTGGAATTGGGAGAGAAGGGGGACTTCACAAGGCAAAACTACAGCGAAAGTGACGTTTTTAAGTTCGAAGGTGATTCCGGATATCTGGGTTCTGGTTCAGATTTGAAGCACTTGAATGCACCAGAGGTTGAGGTCAAGCCTTTAGAGGAGTTGCCGGAGCAGTGGAGGCGGGCGAGATTAGCGTGGCTTTGTAAGGAGTTACCGGCACATAAAGCAGGGACCTTGGTGAGAATACTAAATGCCCAGAAGAAATGGATGAGGCAGGAGGATGCTACCTATGTGGTGGTTCATTGCAT
Source organism: Excoecaria agallocha (assembly GCA_037975025.1). NCBI lineage: Eukaryota > Viridiplantae > Streptophyta > Magnoliopsida > Malpighiales > Euphorbiaceae > Excoecaria > Excoecaria agallocha. The sequence goes on along the minus strand of CM075808.1, from coordinate 49,945,091 downwards.
GCGCATTCGCGAAAACGAGTCTGCCTTAAGGGTAATCCTTTATAATGGGCACTTATGTTTGAATTCCTTTTCTATTGTTTTCAATCTATTTGTTCTTATCTCGTGTTAATTTTTTTTATTTACACGTTTGACCATTTATGTGGTACTTAAACTGAGTACTCCTTAGGGCAATGCCAATTTGGTTTGCTAGTTAGCTGCGATTTTTGGGTTTCCATTTTCAAATTGGAATATAGGGTGTCATTAAGACTAATATTTGAGTTAAAAAGCAAAGAAGGAACCGCAATATTTGATTTGGTTCAGCTACAATTGTAGAATTCAATAATAGTTTGGGCGAACTAAATCAAAATAGATTACTTCTCTTCATTAAGAAAGACTTTTAATTGCCTGTCAGGTATACAAATGGCTGATGCAGCAGCACTGGTATAGATTTGATTTTGCTCTGGCTACAAAGTTAGCGGACTATATGGGCAAGGAACGGAAGTTTGCGAAGTGCAGAGAGATTTTTGATGATATTATCAATCAGGGACGTGTACCTTGCGAGTCCACGTTTCACATTTTGGTGATTGCATATCTAAGTGCACCTGTTCAAGGATGTCTGGAGGAAGCATGCAGCATCTACAATCGTATGATTCAGCTGGGAGGTTACCAGCCACGATTGAGTTTGCATAATTCTCTCTTTAGGGCTCTTGTGAGCAAACCAGGGGGCTCTGCAAAGCATTATCTTAAGCAGGCTGAATTTATTTTTCATAATTTGGTGACATCTGGACTTGAGATACAGAAGGATATTTATGGTGGCCTAATTTGGCTGCATAGTTATCAGGACAACATAGATAAAGAAAGGATTGCATCATTAAGGGAAGAGATGCAGCAAGCAGGAATAGAGGAGGGCAGTGAAGTCCTTGTGTCCATTTTGCGAGCTTGCTCAAAGGTGGGTGATCTGAAAGAATCAGATAGAACTTGGCTCAAACTCCTCCAAATTGGCAGTCTTCCCACACAAGCTTTTGTTCATAGAATGGAAGTTTTTGCAATTGTTGGAAAACATATGACATCACTAGAGGTATTCAGAGAAATGCAGGAACGTTTGGGTTCTGCTAGTGTTACTGCATATCATAAAATCATAGAGGTGCTATGCCGAGCTCAGGAAGTGGAATTGGTGGAGTTGCTCATGCAAGAGTTCATTAAGAGTGGTATGAAGCCCCTTATGCCATCTTTTATTGATCTGATAAATATGTACCTCAATTTAGATTTGCATGATAAAGTGAAGTTAGCTTTCTCTGCATGCCTTGAGAGATGTCGTCCGAATCGGACTATATACGGTATGTACTTGGATTCTTTGGTGAAAGTTGGTAATCTTGGTCAAGCGGAGGAGACTTTCAACCAAATGTGCAGTAATCAAACTGTTGGTCTTAACCCCAAATCATGCAATATCATTCTTAGAGGTTACCTCTCTTCTGGAGACTATGTGAAGGCAGAGAAGATATATGATTTGATGTGTCAGAAGAAATATGATATTGAACCTTCATTGATGGAAAAACTTGATTATGTGCTCAGTCTGAGTAGGAAAGAGGTTAAGAAGCCAGTGAGCCTCAAGCTAAGCAAAGATCAAAGAGAAATTTTAGTGGGGTTGCTATTAGGTGGTTTGCGAATTGAATCAGATGAAGATAAGAAGAAACATAGTATTCGATTTGAGTTCAATGAGAATTCTAATACACATTCTGTTCTAAGGAGATATTTATATGATCTTTATCATGAGTGGTTACATCCCTCGTGTAAACTAAGTGATGATACCGATAATATATCTTACAGATTTTCTACTATCACACACTCTTATTTTGGTTTCTATGCAGACCAGTTTTGGCCAAAAGGCCAGGCCACAATACCAAAGCTAGTTCATCGGTGGTTGTCACCACAAGTTCTTGCGTACTGGTATATGTATGGTGGTCATAGAACATTATCTGGGGATATCTTGTTGAAGCTGAAAGGAAGTAACGAGGGTGTTGGAAGGATTGTTAAATCACTGATGGCAAAATCTCTCAGTTGCAGAGTTAGAAGAAAGGGAAGAGTTTTTTGGATAGGTTTTCTCGGAAATGATTCCATATGGTTCTGGAAACTAATAGAACCTTATATTTTAGATGACATGAAAGACTTTCTAAAAGCAGGTTATCAGACCTCTGAGAATACTGCAGCAGAAACTCAAAATGTAAATTTTGATAGCGGATCTGATTTTGATGAAGAGGCATCTGATTACAGCGACATTGACAATGCATAAAACTATTTTCTGTCTGGAATCTTGACAATGTGGTTCAGCTCTCTCATTGATAAGGATTTTTCTTTTTTTTTTTGGCTCATGTGTTGTCAATGACCTGGATGATTTGAGAGCGCATTGGGAACTGAACGCCTGATCCACAAAAGTCTTGGTGCGTGTAAATTTTTCATTTATTTTATATTTATTATCTGATGAAACTGGCAGATATGTTCTTAGAAAACTAAAAGATGTAATTAGATAAATTTAGAAGAATTCAGAAGTAATATACTCCCTTCTTTCCACAAAAGATGTGGTTTTTTCCCCTAAATCAGATCCACTTTCCTTTTTGAGAGTAGTTGAATTCTTATTTAATTTGCCTGTTACAAAAATGAACTGTCATTTCTTATTGGCTTTTTAGTATGTTCTAATTAGTATCGGGGTGTGTTAGAAAATACCAGAAGTAAAATTTATTGTTCCAACTATATTGTTTGAAGGTTTTTCAAGTCATTTGAAATCGGAAGCCTATTCTGGACGGATGGAGTACTCTTGAATACTTTGGAGCATTACTGTCACAGCTTCAGCTGATTGCAATTGCTGTTGGCCTTAAATTTGTTTCTCTTGTTCTTTTACTTTTATTCCACTGTCTGCTAGCAGATGTAAAACCCTTTAAGTACTATTCTCACTTGCACGCTTCTATTAGGATCTGTAGTGGGGTTTTAAAGGAGGTGGTGATGAATGCTGTGAGGAGTAACAATTTTTCTAATTTGGCAAGATAAACTTCTATCCTTGTTATATTTATAGAAGTAGTACGCATTTATACATCTGAATTTGGCAAAAAAAAAAAAAAATCTTTTACATACCTGATCTTGCAAGGCAATCTATTGTATATCTAAATTTGGCAAATAAATTATTACCTTCCTGAATTTGATAAAAGTGCACCTATTATCCTTTAAAATGATGCATGGAAATAAATGATAAATTTCATAGGTGTAATTTTTATGAAGCTAGTATGTGCACTTTTGCTAAGTTTGGGTGGATAGTAGGTTCCTTTTGTCGAGTTTTGTGTGTTGTCATAGTCATTCGAAAAGATAAGGTGAGTTTTTTTTTTAGCCGTATAAAAATAATATCATCCCTTTATTCATATTTTTTAGCAGCGTGGAAGGGTGGAATATGTGTTATCTTCTCCTCCCAAAAAGTCCATGTGTTAAAAACTTTTTAGAGGAGTGTGACTATTGATTCCTAGCCAAGATCTTACAATGGTATTGTTCATAATTTTCCATTCCTATCTGTTCATAAGATGCAGAGTGCCAATGCCTTTTCATTTTTATACAATTTATGCTCGATTATCATGTTAATAAGGAATTAGGTGGATGTTGGTCAATATAATTCTCCATTCCTAACTATCTGTTCATAATAGCATCTATTATGCCAATCCTTGGCTGGTCTTGGGTACGTTCTAGTCGAGCTTGTGAAAAATGCCGTCACAGTTGGCTTTGGCGGCTGTTGACGGATGACTCGTATTTCTGAAGGCCAACACAACAATTAGGATTCAGTCAACTCCCAAGCCATTGTATGCTTTCTGCAGCTGAAGCGGAGTTTTTGACATAGATTGGTTGTTAGTGTTAACAGGATAAATTGTTCCCTGGGTTTGAATCCTAAGTTGAAGGTCATGGGTAGGGTTAGGGTGTTGGTTGAATGTGACGTTATACTTGTGTGGTTTATGGCAATAGCTGAAATCTGGAATCCCTGATTTGGCTTTTGACCATATTTCTTTTCTGTGGTCAAGGATAACCTCCGCCTTATCCAACCTGATGGGCGACCTTTTCCCTTGTTTGACCTTTTCGTTTTATGTTTTTTTCTCCTTTCCTGCCTTCTTAAGGTAAATATTATTAAGAAAACAAACCATTCCTTGGTCCGGGAAAAAACAAAATAAAGAATAACAATAAGATTGCAAAAGCTAATTAAGAATCTCTTCATGTGCCACCAAGTCTTTTGAGTGTCAAGTCCGATTACGTGCCCCTAAATCCACATTAGTGACTGCTTTAATTTATTAAAAACACTTGTTTAGATGAATAAATTTTTGAACCAACGCAATCCCGAGATTGCTGCCAAAAAAAAAAAATTACTAAGCATAATAGTAGAAAATTATCACATAAAATAAAAAGTCAAAAAATTTTTAAAAAAGGAGTGAATGTGTCAATTTAAACCATAAAAAAAAACACTTTAGTTTGTAATTTTCTAATATGATTTTTATGCCACGGTATATAAAATTCAATCTTTTAAAAAAATGCCAGCATTTTTTTATCAAACATTTTACGTTACCTTATAATTATTATTATTTTTTTTTGGTTTTTGGTCAAATGGAAATGTAAATTTTTTTTTGTTAAATTCATAACTATTAGATTTAAAATAATAAAATTTTTTTCTATAAATGAAATCAGTAAAAATAAAAGGTTGTCTGCTTAGATATATTTTATCTGTAAATATTGAAATCACATAGATTTAATTCTTTGTTTGGATGAAAGTAAATTGAATTTATTTTAATGAGTAAAAATGAAAATAATGAAATTTGTATTTTCAGTTATTTTCATTCTATTATTTGGATAACTTAATAAGTATATATAATAAATTAGATTTTCATAGGTATATTTATCGACTATGCCCTTATGGTGACTCAATAGAATGAATTTCCACTCCACCGAATGAGTGGTTTACTAAGGAACTCGGTAGAGTGGATTTCCACTCCACCGAGTAAGGGATGTATTTATAGAGAGAGTGTATTTATAGAGAGAGATAATTTAATAATTTTAGCAAATTATTTTCATCATTCCTCCATTTACCCTACTTTCTTTTTAAATTAAACGAACATAAAATGCTTAGCAGAGAGTAAATGGAGAAATTTAATTTCTATTGGATTCTGCAATCAATTTTATGATTTTAGAATCCAAACTAGGAAAACTAATAAGATAATTTCAATATATTTTATGCCTAATTACTCCCACTTCCTTGATCCAAACAAAGAGTAAGTGTCCAACTCCTTTTCATCTCCCTGAAAGAAAGATAAACAGTTACCCGTTACACGATGTCGTTTGATTATCCTTCACATGCCTTCTAACGCCAGCCCGCGGGGCGCCATTTTGGAGACAACAACATCGGGACCGCAACAACAGTATTTTTGTGCACTCGCTTCTCCAAAGAAACCAAAAAAAAAAAAAAAAGCTCAAATTTCCACAGCGGGAAACCATCGTTGATAAAATGATTTCCGATTCGGACCTCGTGACTCGGCTTCGCGAAATTCTTCGGGACTCCGACCTTGATACGGCCACTGCAGGCAGTGTCCGCCGGAAGCTCGAGCAGGATTTCGGCGTCGATTTATCCGACCGGAAAGCGTTTATTAGGAGCCAAATCGACATTTACCTTGAAACCCTACCGAACAATATTGAAGAACAGGAGAAAGAAGATATAATAGAGAATGAGAAACAGAATGAGGAAGAAAACCAGAAGGACGCCGTTAAAGCAGATGAAGAAGAGGGAGAGGAAGAGGAAGAGGAAGATGATGAGAGCCAGGAACAGGAGATTAATGAAAAAAGGTATAATATCTTGTTTCGTCGAGTTCATTTCTGTTTTGGCTTCAAAGCAAATGAAAGCTTCAAGACTATATTAGGGGATATTGAATTCCTATGTAGATGTGGTTCAAGATTTATAGAGAGCTTCATGTATAATTTTGTCCGGTTGTTTCTTTCATTTATGTTTTGCTACTTCATTAGTGTGCATCTTTGTGATTCAGTTTTGGGTATTTCTTGGCATTCTATCTTTGAGTTCCCCTCGAGTAACTCGTTCATTCTTTTTTCTTGAGTAAAAATTTACATATGATTAAAGATTTTATTGTTTTCTCATTCATCTCTCTTTTATTTGAATTATTTCTGCATTTATTTACGATATAAGGAGGACCCAGAAACTAATTGTTACTTACTAGTACTATTACTCATAGGCAGGATTAAGGGTTACTTGTTGTCCCTAAACTGATCTCTGCTCCACATTAATATCCTTAAACTTTAGTGCTGCATTTTTTATTTTTGTCTACATTGTATTTTGTGTTATATTTAAATAAACATGGTAAATTGTCTATTAAAGCCTAATAAATTTAAGATACGAGCCATGTTAAAAAAAAGAAAAAAAGGAAAAAAAAAAAAGAAAAGCGAAATTTAACCAACATTTCCGACCGTAGATTACAGTGAAAAGATTATTATTCGTACAAATTGTAAGTTTAGTGATTATTAAGACACAAATTGAAGTTTGAGAGTACTAATGCTCACTATAAAATTTGCTTTTTGTGTGGGAACATTGAGTCTTTCTGGCCATATTTATATTAGTTACTTCAACAATATGTCAGCTTAAGAAAGGCAGAGAAAGAAGTGAAGAAAAGAGGAGGTGGCTTTACAAAGCTATGCAGCCTATCTCCTCAACTTCAAAAGGTTATTGGAGTGCCTCAGTTAGCTAGAACTCAGGTATATTTGCATATGAGATAATGAAATTCATGCTTTATAGTGATGTATTCATGCTTAACATATGGAGTTTCAGAGTAACAATTTTTCTTCTATTTGCTATTTTATTATTCTAGGTTGTGAAGAAACTTTGGGAATATATCCGGGAACACGATTTGCAGGATCCGGAGGACAAGAGACGCATAAAATGTGATGAAGCACTGCACGTTCTTTTTCGTGTAAATTCAATTAATATGTTCAAAATGAATAAAGCCCTGTCCAAGCATATTTGGCCATTAACTGCAGAAGCTGGTATTTTCTTTATAAACTACCTTTTCATTTATTTTTTATTTTTTATAGCAGTACTGGACGTTTGCTTATTGTTCTTGCTTTTTGGTGCAATCTCAATACTGTTGCATATAAGGTTGTTTTTGTGTGTGTGCATATTTGTACACTTCTCTGGCCAATTATGCTGCAACTTGAATTCTTAGTTATAAGAGTTTGGTTTATCTTTACAGCTATTGTCATTTGGCCCACCAATAGGAATTTTTTTTTTGTCTAAATTATTTGGTTTCTAGTTTTTAATTGTTGACACTGCCTTTCTTTATGTGAATCCTATCCTCTGACTGTGTTCCAGGGAGATACTGTGGAGTGAATGGTTGGGATCTCTGCTAATAGTTTTCAGGTTCAAATCCTCATATAGTCTTATATTTGGGGTTTGCACTTTCTGTAGTGTAGTTTGCCAACTGATTTTTCTTTTATTTAATTATTTTATCATAATTTACCAACATTTTAGAGAAACTAGTTCTTACATTATTGAACAAGTGAATGGAGAAAACCTTTCATCTGATAGTGTTTCCTCAACATTGAATTATTGGTTGATTGAAATTAACCAAACTTTCTTGTAATTTATTTTGCTTTTTTGGATGTCTTACCGACTTGTAAGTGTGAGACAAAAACCTTAATGATTTAAAATTCATTTTATATGGTAAAAATCACTCTACTATTTGTCTCTCCCTAGATTAGCTATTTTATTGTCTTGATCTACCCCCTCAATGATGCTTTCCAAAGCAAATTGAGCATTGTCTTCATATGAGTTGAACTTAAATATTTAGCCAAATTATGTTTTAAAGCTAACAATTCAATTTCTTAAATTAGAAAATAGACTCCTCTTATATAATGTTTGAAATGCATTTTGTATATTTTTTCTTAGGGTTGCTATTAATTGAAGAGGTTATAAAGGATTACTATGAAATATGCCATGTAGTAACTATGGTTTACAATCAGAAGAATGACGTTCCTAATTTTAAAGGCTGTAATTTGAAATTTGATTTTCCTTTCTTTTACCTTTAGTGGGTTTTTTTTTTTTTTACTCACCCTTTCCCTCCATTTCTTTAGCTGTGATGTACTACTTTTTAATTTCATGAACACTAATCCTTTTTTGGCCAGTATTTGGACTACTTTAGGATCTTTATATTTTCTGCAATTTCAACTTCAACTACCACAAACAGGCTTGCACATTGAACTTCCGCTTTATTTATTTACGGTATAATATATTTTTTTAGTTATTTATGTCAGAAGATATTCTCCTGAAATTGTATGAGAAAGGTATTTGATTATTGTATTAACTGCTGCCAATAATGAGCAACCAGAAAATGAATCACTGAAGGTAAAAGATGAAGATGGTGATGTTTCCATGTCAGAAGGAGATGAACAAGGGGAAGGGGAAAAGGAAGAGGAAGAGGAAGAGGAGGAAGAAGAGGTAGAGAAAGAGGGTAATGCAAAAAGCAAGAAAAGAGGGTGAGTTCCTCTTATTTTTATCGTTTATGAGTTGACTTCTATTTTTTGCTGCCTCTCTTTTTCTTTTCAATATTTTCATGTTTGTTTAATCTGGCTTTTGCTCATGGATGGTTATTTGTTTTCCATATCACATAACAGAATTATTTACTTAAGATTTTCCATTGTTGAAAATAACATGGTAATGTATTTGTTGTCAGCTCTCTTATTGATTGATCTTAGCATTTACATTGCCTTTTATTTTGTTTTATGTATTCTGGTTGAACTGCTGGAAATTACTGTGATATTAATCTTCCAATATTTACGAGGATAATGGAAATATATTGTATCAAATATGATGATAATTAAATTTCTGGTTATGAAAAATTGTCACCTCAGTATTTGTAAACTATTTTTATGTAAATATATTTATAATTTGGCATGAACAGTATTTTTAAACTAAATTTTCGTTTTAATTAGTCGTACTAAGGTGGATAAAACCATCAAGAAAAGAGGTGGTGGCTTCACTAAATTGTGTAGCCTTTCTCCACAACTTCAAGAATTCATTGGGGTACCTGAATTGGCCAGAACAGAGGTAAATATATTGTTCCTAGTATTTCTCTGATTCCTTAAGATGACATTTTGTATTTGCTAACTATTTTTCTGGAAATGGTTTATTACCTTTCTGCTTCTAGGTTGTGAAGAGGCTTTGGGCCTATATCCGGGAGAACAATTTACAAGATCCAGACAATAAGCGGACTATATTATGTGATCAGTCATTGCATGCTCTTTTCAATGTTGATTCCATCGATATGTTTCAAATGAATAAAGCTCTTTCCAAGCACATATGGCCATTAAATGAGGAAGATGGTACATCATAAGCTTTTCTTTTTAAAGTTCAATACGTAAAGGCCGTATATTAAATCGAAATTTTCCAAAATGATTTGCTCATTAGTTGCTTTTGTCTTAGCTTATGCTGAACATTTTAGTAAGTTACAATATTAATTTTAAATATTTTAGTAAATTAGAATTTTAACTTTGATAAAAACTTTTGTTGGTTTCTATTGCAATCGGCATCTATGAACTTGAAATTTATGTGATTGCTTCCTTTTTCATTCCAAAAGGATATAGATGCCAGACTTGCAATTCTTAATCCAGTGAATAAAAAGTTGATATTGCATGATCAATACAATGAGGATAAGGAGAACTCTTTTTTTTTTTTCTTACCGACAATGTTTGCTTGCAAAGTAAAGATCAAGCCTGATGGATTCTGATTTGTTTAATTGAGACTGAAGGAATACAGGGCTTGAACATGCATTGAACTATATGTTTGGTCTTGGATAAAGATGTTATAATGCAACGGGTGTCAGTTTGCCTTATGTTGAATTATGGAGAGAAAAATTGACAAGTAAGATTCTGAAAGTATAATGGGTTATCTATACCTCCTGTCTATCATTCTAACATCTACAGAAAATGCTTTCTTTTTGGTATTGCCCCTATCTTCTATCCTTAACGAGTAGGCATGGCATTCCACTTTCAAGTTATCTTCTAATCAGGGTGGATTTTGTATTGCTGTTGAAACATTAAATTCTGGAAATGAGGGTTGTGCTTTGACTCTTGGTTATTCTTCTTTTTCACTTAATATTACTGCTACTCTTTATTCCTTATGCTTTCTGTTGAAGCAAATGAGAGAATTTGGAGCTTAGCTCCTATTGGGATGTTTCAATTTGCTGGTCTTCCAGAAAGAAGTGATAGAGGTTGCCAGCAGGAAAAAAAAATACTAGTAATGAGACGGGAATTTCTTCCTCCCTAGAATGTGGAACCTTTGGATAACAGTGTCGCATGCCAAATTCTCTCTTCTCTTGTAAAAATTCATAATTTAAGTTTTGTCTTGCATTCACTTAAAGCACTTTCTTTTATGGCATTGTAGGTTCTGACAGATCTTTACAAAAGGAAAGACGGTGTAAGCAAGGAAGAGAAGAAGGTTAAACCAGTAACTTTACTTCTTCATAATTTAACTTTTAGTTTCATAAAATTTGTTTTCTATTGCCCCATCTTTTGCACTTTCAATAGTCGAGTCCTGCTTACGTAATAATGGGAAGTACCCACACACACTCTTAGTTGAGACATTGTGTTAATTTTTGCTGTTTAGATTCAGATGAGACAAAGCAGAAAGAAAAACGGCAGAAGAAAGGAGCTTCTGGTCTTCTTGCTCCTCTTCTACTATCAGATGCTCTTGTGAAATTTTTCGGCACTGGTGAAAATATGTTATCTCGGCCTAATGTGGTAAAGAGAATGTGGGACTACATAAAACAAAATGATCTGCAGGTATCTCTTCATCTTTCTGAAATAAACAAAATGATCTGGTACGATAGTTTTTGTTTTGTTAAAACACTTGGGAGTGAAATCTCCACCCTTATTGTCATGTAAGATCATTGGTCCTCCATTAAAGTGAGCAAATTGACGAATGAAAAATCTCTCAAGCACCGACAGCTGTATGTTGTTCCCGATCATAATGATGTCTAAGTTAGGTTGCTAAACAATAAAGAAGCATGAACAAGCTGTGTTGATGATGGAAAGGTTCTTGTTGCTTCCAGTTTGAACTCTAGAATGTAGGCGTGCTGTGAGCAGAAAAATGAGGCGAAAGAGGAAACAAGTTTTAGTGATAAAGAAATATCATGTAGGTAATTAAATGACATAAGAAAGCATGTTATGCAAAGCATATATGCAGTGTCATGCAAATACTGTCCGTTTTAATTTGCTAGAACTTTTTATTAAATTTTCATTTCATCCTTTTTCTTAATTAGTTCATCTCTATAGGTATGCCATCCATAATTGCATGATAATGATGTATTAACTAATGAGCTCCGTGTTAACTTCATAATTTTAGAATCTTGTCAAATTCATATGCCTGTATTTCTACACTGCTAAAAGTTTTCTCATTCTTGCTGAAGGACCCATCTGATAAGCGGAGAATCATTTGTGATGACAAGTTAAAAGAACTATTTGAGGTTGACTCTTTTAATGGCTTCTCAATCTCAAAGCTTCTGACTGCTCACCTTATCAAGATAGAATGATGAATTGCTTCTATGTACATAACAGCAAGCCCATTGGATGGGGCAATTTTGTTTAAGTTGCTAGTGTTTTCAACATGCTCTAGCAGCCTGTATGCTTCTTGTTCAGAAATGAAAATGGCTTTTGAGGAAATCATGAGTTCCTTCTTTGCCATTACCTATAGTATCCTGATCTTTCTTTTTGACGAGGTCTGGAATTTTTTCTTTTAATTTTTTTCTTAGTTAACTTGTTATCACTTTGAGTTGATAGTGGCTTATCAAGGGTTTCTCCGTGAATGATAGCTAATTAAGTACATGAGGACATCTCTTAGGGTCCTTAGGAAGGTTAAACACAAGGAAACTCAGCTTGCCCTTCTTTCTGGTGTTACTGGAGATAGACTAAAGGTCACAGAAATTTCATTCGCAATATGATCCTTTACAAGATTGGCTGTTTATCTAATATGTAACATGCCTTCATGTCCAATCGGTTGCCTATAACAAAAGTCAATATTTTAGGATTGTTTGTGCCTGTGAATAAAATGAAGATGATCGTTTGTCTTTAATGCTATATTCTTGTATTTTCTGATGAATGTTGTTTCATGGGGCTCCATCTGTGGTATAGGGTAGGATTCATACATCATATCTGTATATGTTATGGTTGGGGCTGGCGTAACATGTTTGCTCCTATCTGCACGCTACAACGCTTAGAGCGTGCAAGTGGAATCAGAAAATCTGCCTTTCTTTCTAGTGAAATCTGTAGATAAAACAGCTTTTGTTTCCTCTGCGGTTGAAGTGTTTGCATAAGGATGAGTTAAATCCTTAAAGCATGTGCAGAACAGGGGAAAAAAAGGAGGAAGAAGAAAGAAGAGAAGCTAAAAGGTATCGACCTTGGCTGGGACTAAGAGTGAACCTTGAAGTTTTGTGAGGTGTGATTTTTTTTTTTTTTTTTTTTTTTTCACTTTAGAAAAACATTGAAGCAGATGGTTGTGTGGTGCTATATTCTGTGTGGGGAATAAAGAGATATTTTATCCAATCTTGTTTATGGCTGAATGTGTCAGTTAGTGGGGAGTGTGGGAATATTGTGTATTTGTGGAAGATCTATGGATGGATGGCCTGAAAAGGAATGCATTTGTCAGTTGTCACCATATATGAAATAGAAATTGTGCTTGTTCACGTGAAGTTATTGAAATTAAGGACATATCTCGAATAGTGACTATTATCAATTTCGATTGTTGAATGCTTAGCCCTTCATCACCTGCTGACGTTGCTCTCATATTTCAACTTTTTTTTCATTGCTATAATCTACTAAGTTTGGTTGCCTTGCCCAGCCCAGATGTTTCTCTTTTATTCACATATATCCCACTCAAGGGGAAATCTGAATCTGCTTCTCCATTGCCATTATCACTATTTGCTTGATTCTATGGATGGATAAATAGATATGTATTGCAAAATAGTTTTCTATTGATTTAGGTATACATATGAAAGAAATAGAGGAAATTTTAACAAAAATATACCCAATGTCTTGATGTTTTTACAATCTATCCCACTGTAATTTCCACATTATTTTGTTTAATTTATATCCAGAAACTGCACTAGTCATGTCAGCTAGGCTATAATAACACACCCCTGTTTCTTCCACCTTCATTTTATTCATTCATATTGGTTTCCGAAGAGATAATATTTTGTTATTATCTTAACAGTTATTATTATTTATATTTTACTTTGAATAACTGTTTATAATTTATTTAGTTTGTATCTTTTATTTTAAATTTTGAATAGCACTCTGTATAATTTAAATGGAATTTGAATACTTTTATTGGGAGACTATTTAGTGTGCAACAAGGCCGTGCGCTACAGGCTACTCACCGTTCAATGGATATCCATGTTCGAATTTTATCCTTTCCACTTCAATAATGCAATTATTAAAAAAATATTTTATTGTTAAAAATAAAAAATTATTATAGACCAAATCATAAAAAAAGAAGTTAATGAGTCAATTAATTAAATAAATAGTTAGATATATGATTAGTAATTTTATAATTAATACTAATAAATTGATTAATAAAATTACTAATAGAGCCATTCCCTTTGTAAAAAAATAAAAAAATAAATAGATCCATGCTCACTTCAACATAGTTTCCTGTTTTCTCCTTTCTCTCACACCTTGTGCTTTTCTCCTTTCTGAATTCTTCTGATTCGGAAATTGGAAGCCATGTTAATGAGGACTTCATCTTTCTTTTTTTTTAAAAAAAAAAAAAGAGATACAATCAAATACTATAATGTTAAAAGTCAAACTTGAAATATTTAGAATAGGAGTTAAAGTTTTAATCTGACTTCTAAAAATCTACAAACTCTTATTCTAAAAGTTGCAAAGACTTCTTTGGCTTGATGAAAAGTACAGGTTCATTTTGATTGTGTACTTGACTTAATCTAATCACAAAGAGATAATACATATTTAAACACCTATTTTTAGCCAAAAAATAAATCAACAAATTCCATCTTTTTTTAGTGACTCATGACACTTTTGAATTTAGTGAAAAATAACCTATTACGATATTATTCACATCAACTTAGCAAAAGGGCATATCTTATCTCTTGAATTCGATACAAATGCACTTATTACCTTCTAAATTCAATTAAAAAAACTGCATACCAAAATTATTACCCATTGCTATGTGTCACTTGAGGTAATAGATGTGCTTTCATCAAATTAAGGGAGTAATAGGTTATTTTCACCTAGTTCGAGTGCATTCTAATTAAGAGATTTTTTTCTATAAATATCTAAATATGCATTGTCCAATGACAAATCCAATATATAGCCTTGGAAACAATTAATAGGCATTTAGTACAAAAATCGCTATGGTACTACTAATATAATTAGAGGACAAAGTTTCGTATCTTAAGAATGTGAAATTGTAGAGTTGAAAGAAGAAGCTAGTGGTTAACCTAAAATAAAATAACAAAATGGACTAGCTTGTGTAGCCGAACACATGTTGAAATTTTACAGAATGTCTAGGTCTGGACATCTATAGATTGCTCAATATTATAAAACCCATAACTCATATCATATGTGGTGAGAATTGTTCAAATTTTTACAAAAAAGTATTTAATTATTATAATATGAGATACTTAATGTAGATATAGAGTTGTAATATATCAATTCAATACCATTATAATTGTTAAAAAAATTATTCTGAGAAAAGAAAATAGTGGAAAAAATTTTAACACAATGCTTTTTGCCTTCCTTATCTTCATTAGTATTGAGATGTCATAATTTGATTTGGAAATTGGAAAGTCTTTAGCTTTATTTTATGGATGTGATTGTAATTTTGTAACAAAGTAGAGAATACTTCACGGTAGAAAATGCGCATGAAGAAAGGACAGGATGACTTTTGGAGCAAACGATCATTATAAAATGTCAACAAATTCTACCAATTAAAACTTTACCCAATTGCGAATTCGATCCCTTGCCAATGGTCCTTTGTCTTTTCATGCCATCAAAATCCATAATAAATCCATCTTTCTTTCTTTATTATTTTTATTCTTTTGGGTTTAGATTTTTTTATATATAATAATATTAAAACTTTGTGTGGAAAAATATGGTATACGTTTACTTATATAATTATATGCGTCTTGTCAAGACACACGTTAAAAATTATTAATTACATAAAAAATGTTTCTACTAATTATTAACCGTCAACTGAACACATTTATAAATACTTTCTTACGTTTACTAAATATTACAACTTTATCATTACTATTTTAAACCTCAAATATCCTTATGTTTTTTTTGTTCTTCTCACTAATCCAAAACTTTAATCCATAAATTCTAAAAATTCTTAGTGCTAAACTCTGATTGAGCTTAAATGCAAAAGTTTAAAAATCAGGACCCTAAATTCTTAATTCTAAAAGTATAATAAAAAAAAATCTAAAACTACAATAGACATATTAATAATAACTTTGATAATATTTTAAAAAATTTGAATGTAATAAACAGACGATTAAAGGGTGATGACATATATATTTAATGAAAATCCATGTTAGTAAGAGACAAAATAAATGTTGGTCATATCTACAGAGAGACGAATACTGCTGCAGACTTCCTTACCAATTGGATTTTTAACCAAGACAATCTTTTTGTATGGCATTCGTTGTATGGTGTTGGTTTGAGATCTTTATTAGCTTGTGATTATATGGGAATTTCATTCCCAAGGTTGACTACGATCTGATTTATTTTGTTGTTAGTTTATTCTTCTTCTTCTAAAAAAAATTGAGATCTATACGACTTCTTAACATGTACCCTAAGGGACACGCTAACTTAACCCTAATTACATACTTCCACTCACTTTCCTCTATGAGATTAACGAGAAAGAGATAACACATTATTTGAATATCTTATGGAGCAAATAACGATACGTTTTATGCCAAAATAACGTAGAAAATAATTAAAAAAACAGTCGAAAATCTGAGGGTAAAAGAAGGAGGGAAAAAGAAAGAATTGATGATGTTAGATAGAAGAGGGCAAAGTAAGTGGAATTCTTGTGAGGACAAAGCATGAACAAACAATAATGCTATTCAACAACTCCTAAAAGTAGACGAAGACAACCCAAAACCACTTCACAATTACAATAACAACCCTAACAAAGGAACATCATTCCATAAATACTTCCTTCTCATAGTCAATATAAATAGTTGTATATATATATATTAACGGTTTACGTATTTATTGGGTCCACCACATATATTTTATATTAGTAAATATACATTTAACTAAAAAAAAATATTTTTATTCAACGGATCATGTTTAGTACATTCGATATATGATATCCTAATAAAATAGAAAGAAAAAAAATAACTAAAAAGAGATATATTTGAAAACACTCCCATCCATTATTTGAAGAAAGATACCCTCGATTAAGAGTAAGAAAAATGAGAATGAAGAAGAGACATTGTGGTCACGTGAATAGATGCTTTTGAGGTGAAAAGGAATTTCTTTTTTTATCAAAGCCCTTCTATATATATTTATATATAAGCTATTTTCATTTCTTCTTTGGATTCAATCAATTTCTTCTTTTTTCAAAAAAAAAAGAAAAAGAAAAACTTTGTTCAAAGTGAAGGAGAAGTGGCCCATTCAATGAATCTTGTGGAAATTTCTTCTTTTTTTTGTTTTTCTTTTCATAAAAAAAAAAGAAATAAAAAAGACAAAATAGGGCAAACTAGTGGATAAATCACTGTTGCCAAACATTTCCATCCATAAGGAAATATCGTTGCCGATCCATATGTAAAAGATATTATTCTTTCGGTAAAAACATCTATCACATTTGCTAACACACATTCACCTCCTTTTATTTTATTTTTTTTGGCAATTTATTTCTTTTTTCTTTATACACTTTTTTTTTTTTGTATATTTTCAAGTTCGACTTGTAAAAAAAAAATCGAGTCATTTTTTAAGTATAATATAATAAGAGAGATTACATTGCAAGTTCTCTCTCAAAATAATAAATATATTGAATCTATAATTCTAAAAATATAATTCTCATAGAATTATATCTTTAATTGCTTTGTAGTTATGTGGATTGTGGATCACTTACCAATAGATTTTTGAATAAATAATTAACCTATATATAATATACTGATGTTAAAAAGTAATCAAACGAATATATAAATAATTATATTTATATAATTCTAGTATATTTAAATGAAACTAAAACTTAATGTTAAATTAGACATTTCAATATCTTGGAATCAAAATATTTAAATAATGGTAAATGTATAGGTTATAGAGTACTATGGCAAGCTGTGATTTCTCTTAACATGTATATATATTTGTTTAGCTATAAAAATTTTACTCGTTGGTATCAAATTTGAGCGATTCTCCAAAAATAATTATAATCAAATTATTATTATATTATATTATATTAAAGCTAAATCGAAACAGTAACTTTCACCCTTATATAAAAATGCAAAGTCCATTCGATTCTACAAAAAGTTTTTGCATATTGCAAGTTTCATAATTATACAATTAAATAGTTTTTTTTTTTTATTACAACATCATGACTAACTCAACTAATTTAAATTCATCGTAGATAAATTTATAAAAGGCACAAAATTCCTTCTTTAAATATTTTATAATTTGGTATGTTCTATAATTATTTTAAGTCGATCTTAAAAAAATTAAAAAATTAAGCATTTTAATTCTGTCTAAATCGGACATAATATAAAATGTGTGCCCTAAAGGAATTCATGAAATTGAAAAGCAGCTGGCAAAATAGGGCAAGTAAGTATGAAACAGAATTGAATTGATAGTCACATAAAAATAGTATCTTTGGATTCCAGGGAAGGTATCGTCCAATAAATTTTACATTTATATATAAATAAAAACAATAGATGCTTTCTCGATCATATTCAAATATATATTGGTTTGATTTCAGCCTTTCAGTTGGTCAAATCCAATTCATCTCTATATATTCCTAACTTCCCTTTTCTTTTTTGTCACCAAATTTTTCTTTATTTCAAATATTCTTTTTGTTCCCTTTTATAATATTAATATGCCATCATTACTTTCACTACCAGAATCTTATTCTCTTTGACTGCTCTTAGATTGTCATTCTTTTTATTTAAAACACCAAATCCATACCCCCAAACTGACTTTAATGCCCCTCCCCTTTCTATCTTTCTATATTAGTAAACTTGATTATGAAATTTCTCTATATTTTTATTTAATTAAATTAAATCCAATCATTATAGATAATGTCCAAAATCTATGAGCTTGGACATTAAACAAGCCCACAATGAAATTCCAAATCTTTTAATATTGAGATAATTGTGTCAAATACCCCTTTTCAAAAATATCCTATTTCTTTTAGTCAAACTTCATAAATAACTTAAAAGCATACTAAAGTATCTAAAAATTACATAAAAATTCCAAAATAATTAATAAATGAATAAATCTATGTTAAACGAATTAAATAAATAAGGTATAGACTTAGTCAAATAGTTAAAAAAATAGATATTATAAATATGATAAATAGAAAATTAATACAAGAAATTAAAGTTCAATTAAGTCCTAATGCTGATAAAATAAAAAATTTATTAATTAAAATAAAAAATATAGAAGATTTAGAATTAATTAAATATCGAATATTAAGTGAATTAAATTTAAAAAATCAAGTTCTAAATAAATTAAATCAAATAGAAAACTATTTAAAACATATAGCAAGTAAAATGGGATATAATGGATAAATTAAATGAAAGAAATAAGAAAGATAAATGGATATACATATGACGAATAATTTTATCAAATAAATAATAATTTAAAAATTTTAAATCAAAATATTAGAAAAATGAATAATAAGCCATATAGTTTTACAAGTACTTTATATGGAGACGATAAATATGGTGAATGAAGTTAAAGTTTACCATCTAATATATTTAAAAAATCCAATCAAGAAAATACTGAAGATAAAATAGATAAAATATTTTAATATGTTAAAAGAAATTAAAAATGAAGTTGTAGAATTAAAAACTAGAGTAGAAAAAATAGAAAAAGGAAAATAAAAACTAAAAGAACATACCTAAGAAGGAGTAACTATAAAAACTCATATGTTAACTTTAGAAAAAGGATTGAAGTTATATGAAAATAATGAAATAAATGAAGATGACATGTTAAATTTAACCTATGATTTAAAAAATTTAAAAATGAATGTTAATCCAATATCCACTCAAACAAAAATAGAAACAGAAGAATGTTATGGAATAATAAATGAAATCAAAGAAGAAGTAATATAGGTATAAGAAAATATGATAAATATAAAAGAAAATCTCCTAGACAAATATCAATGTATAATAATTCTAAATTTACAATAAAAACAACAGAAACAGAAGCTGTCTATCCAAACGGGATATTATTAGATATAGATTGTGTAGAAGATATACAAAGAAATTGAAAAATGGATAAAAATGAATAATTTATCAATATTATTATACGGATACGATATACAAAGAACATGTAATTTTTTAATTAGTACATTAACGAAAAATGTAGAAAAATGGTGGAATGCTATTAGAATAGAAGATAGACAAACTAAAAAATATGGACTAAAAAATGAAAATTTTATAGCAACAGATACTATAAAAGATCTTTTATAAAAATTTGAATTTGCAATAAAAGAAAAATTTTTACGAGATTACTGATTAGATCAACAAATTCAGCAAAGAAAGTAGGTCAAGAAAATTTATGAAAAATACAAAATATAATGATATATAATATGTGTTATTTAAAACAATATACATGTGAATTTAATAAATATTATTATAACATAGCAAAGACAGATATACTACAAAGACCAAAAATTAAATTATTAAAACAATCTTATGTAACTAAACTACCAAAATCATGGAGATTAAAATTATTTAATGAAATCCAAAATAATAATAAAATATTAAAAGAAACATTAGGATCTTATCAAATGTATATATTTAAAAGAATAAACAAAATGTCTATTCAAGCATATGAAAATAGGAAAATAAAAAGAGCAGTTAAAGGTGGATTATGTTGTCCAATTTTATCTGAACAAATACATTGGGGATGTCATGATAGAAATAAAAGATATAATAAATATAAAATATCAAAAAAAAATTATAAACCAAAGTTTAAAAATTTATATAAAAAAGTTTAAATCTTTTAAGAAAAATAAATTCAATAAAGGAAGATATTTCAGAAAAAAATCGAAGATATAGTAAGAAAAATTCTAAAGAATGTACTTATTGGATATGTAAAGAAAAATGATACTATGCAAATGAATATCCTAAACGAATAAACAAGGAAAATCATAAGGCATATAAAATATATGAAAACCTGATAGAACAAAATTATGAACCAATATAATATAGTGAAAAATATTAAAAAATAAAAATATATATGAAATAGATTCTCAATATATATAATTGAGATAATTATTTAAAATTAAAAAATGAAACAGGATTAAATTTTGAAGTTGACTCAGAAACAGAAATTGAAGAAAAACGAGTTCAGATAATGAAGATCACAAAATTATAGATAATAATAATATTTTTAGTTATAATAAAACATTTGAAGAAGAAAAATTTGATCAATTAAATAATCATAGATTAAGCATTAAAGAGTAATATATATTTAAAAGAAAATAGTTTAATAGATTATATAAAGCAACATATATTGCTAAGCATTATGAGTCAGCTATAGATATATATCAAGCTAAAGAAAATATACTAATACCATTAATTAATAAGGATGAAATAAATAAAGTTTTATCTAAATTACCATATAAAAATTTATATTTAGTAGCAATACAAATAATAATCAAAGCATATTTTAGATAAGAAATAGATAGTCCTATTCAATTATTTTCTATGGACGATAGAATATTAAATGACCCAATAGATGCCATATTAGGAGCTGTATCAGGAAATTTAGTTTATAAAAAATTAAATTTTACAATAATAATAGACTTTTTAGTAAGTTTATAAGATAAAAATATAGATCAAACCCTCAATTTATATCATAAATTACATAAAATTGAAATAACAAGTGGATCAAAAGTATTTTTAGTAACTTATAAAATAATATATGCATTTACTACCAGTCATCATAAGAAATTACAAAAAAATAATATACGATTACAAGTTGACATAGATGATACATTCTCTGATTTAGTTGAATATATACTACCAAGACAACTAACTCCATCAAGCATGACAATTTTAGATAAATTAACAATGGACTTAAGGTAAAGAAGTAAGAGTATAGGAATTATACCCAAAATACAACATGTAGGAGAAAAATTATTAATATCTTCAGCAAAAAGTTCCAAGGAAAGTATACATAAATAAAATAAATCACTATTAATTGATGAACAAGAAAAAATACATACTCGATCTAGAAGAAGCATTGAATTAAGATAATGTTTAAAAGCAAAATAATATTATATATAGAATCTGAATTAGATATTGGAGGAGAATTAAAACTATTAAAAATATTAATAGATACTGGAGCAGCAAAGAGTCATATAAACGAAATTTTAGTATATTTATTTACCAAATATAGTTTAAATGAAGTTATGAATTTTTAGATTATTCAAGACAAAAACATACAATCAATAAATATATAAAAATAAGTTTAGCTTTAACAGATGAAAATAAATATAGACACAATATCATCCACTCAAATACCAATTTTATTGGGATCAGATTTCTTAGAAAATATACCTCCACATAATATTACAAATGAAAATATCACCTTTACAAATAATAGAAACCAATACAAATTGCAAGGACTAGAGACTAACCCATATAGTATTTATATAAACATAGAAATAATTTATAAAGATTATCATGCTTTCATAGATACAAAATCTGCAATAACGTTAACACAACCATATGTTTCCCAGAAACTTATAGAAGAAAACCACTAATTATAAAATAGGAATAGATAGAACCAGCAATACAACTAAATATAATTTAGCAACTGAAAAGGCACTAATCCAAGTACAGTCCAATATACTTCAAATACCTAATATCTTTCAATCTACAAATCATGGATTTAATATTTTATTAGGAAATGATTGGTTAACAAACTATTATCTTTTACGTATTGGATCTCAATGTATTCGATTAACTACTCCTTGTAAGCATAAAATTATTTATCCAAGACTTATTTCAGCTTTTAAATGAAAATCTTCGCCTCTCATCCCTCGCATAGCGAACTGTGGTGAGAATATAGAAAAAGAATCCATCAGAAAATGTGACACCAATAATCAAATTATAGAAAATTTTACAATTTTGAAGGAAATTATCTTCTTGTTGGAAAAATGTATATGAACAAACCCTATAGAAAAATAGGAGAAAAATGGAATATATGCTTTAATAAAATTAAAACATAAAATATATCTATAAGGAGTAAAAGGATGTTTTATAATAAAGAAGATGAAGAGCAATTTAATATATAGATATAAGAATTATTAGAAAAATAACTTATTAAACCAAGTAAAAGTTCATATAGTAATCCAGCCTTTATGGTTAGGAATCATGCAGAAATAAAAATAAATAAATCTAGAATAAATTATAAGAAACTTAATGCATCAACGGAAATTGATGTTTATTTAATACCTAATAAAGAAATTCTCATAAATAGTACAAAACAAAAAATATAGTACTCAAAATTTGATTGTAAATCAGGATTTTGTCAAATGCATCCAAAAAGTAAAAAATATACAATTTTTAATGGGTTAATTTCATTGGGGATCACTAAAGTTTTACCATTATAATGATGTGGTCACTTAACTTCGATTTGTAACGAAAAAATCACGTAAGTATTATTTTGTAACATAAAAGTCATTTTGACCGGAATTATAAAAATCAGATCATCAGAGCGTGTAATACACGCGTAAAAACAGCACATGTCACCAAATTTTGACATGTAACTTATCTACTCACTACCCACATGGTATAAAAAAAATTAAAATCATAATTTTTGTAACTCTTCCCAACGGCCTCTCTCTCCTCTCTCCATTCTCTCTCCTCGCCCCCTCTCAAAATCTGCAATCAAAAATTTCTCACCCAAATTTTCATTCAATTATAACAAAAAAAAAACAGAGGCAGAGAATGCGCACCTGCTGCCCACCACCGTAGCCACCCACCGGTAGCTGCCAGCAACCTGCCACCAGCGTGCAATGCAACCACTCCAGTTCACTGTCAAAGCGCCTCCAGTTTGTCGCTTTGCTAGTCACCATGCATCGCTTCAGCTATCAGCACCATATTCGCTTTAGATCTGCTCTACCAGCGTGGGTTTCCTACCCAAATCCGCCCATCACGCTCCTTCGTCGCACCAACTCTGCCTCCTCCTCGCTGCTACCCAGCCAACTTCACAGGTTCCAGTTTCTTTTCATTTGAATTTCTTTATTTATTTTCCTTTTCTTTTATATTTGTTTCCCTCTACTGGTTCCATTTTCTCTATAATACCTTTGTGCAATTTGTAACTTATGATTTAATTTTTATTTATTCCTAATTCCCTGCTCATCCACATCGCTCTGTTTAACATTAGTTACAGTGATCATTAATTAATTAACATATTTACTGTAATTAAAACTTAAACTAATGCTAACTCTTTTTTTTTCTTCTTTAAAAAAAGAAAGAAAAACTGTAAATGAATAATTGAAAGACAGGTCAAGTCCACTATACGTTGACAAATAAATAAAGACATTAAATGATACAAATCTTCAACTCCATGATATCAGTGGAGTTGGTAAAAAGACAATAAAATTGCTTTTTATTTTCCAATTCAACGAGGAAAAAAAATTCTCAAAAACAAACAAAAAAATGAAGAAATACCAGAAAAACAAGGTTAGAAGCAAAGAGATCGATGAGAAATAAAAAAACAAGAAGAAAAAAGAACAGTAAACAATTAAATTTTTGACTTGAAACCCCAACAATGGCGCCATCCAAGAAGATAATAGAAGTGACATATAGACCTTTCAGAGCATATTCGCGAGCCAATTTCAAGTGATCTTCTACGGCTAGCTTAGGCTTGGCCACACAGTAAGAAGAGGGAGAGGGCGAAGGGGTGAGGAGAGAGAGGGGGTGACTGGAGATCGAGATGGGGCCAGGAGAGAGAAACGGAGAGGAGAAAGGAGGCCGTTGGGAAGAGTTAAAAAAATTATGATTTTAATTTTTTTTATACCACGTGGGTAGTGAGTAGATAAGTGACATGTCAATTTTTGGTGACATGTGCTATTTTTACGCGTGTATTACACGCTCTGATGATCTGATTTTTATAATTCTGGTCAAAATGACTTTTATGTTACAAAATAACACTTACGTGATTTTTTCATTACAAATCGAAGTTAAGTGACCACATCGTTACAAAGGCAAAAATTTAGTGACCACCGGTGAAATTAACCCAGTTTTTAATATACCAAGAGGACATTACGAATGGTTAATAATGCCATTTGGACTTTGTAATGCCCCTCAATTATTTCAAAGAAAAATGGACAATATATTTAAAGATTTAAGATATTTTTGTTTAGTCTATATTGATGATATAATTATTTTTAGTGAAAAATTAGAAGAACTCTATAAACATATAAAATAATTTTTATTAAGAAGTATCAAACATGGACTTATGTTGTTAAAAGAAAAATCAGATATAGTAAAAAGAAAGATAGAATTTTTAGGGTTTATTATATCAAAAGGTAAAATTGAATTACAACCACACATAACAAAATCTCTATTAAAGTTTTCAGATCAACCAGAAAGCTGAAAAATGGTCCAACAATTTTCAGGATACATCAAATATGCAAGCGACTTTATACAAAAGTAAGCTAAAAAGAGAAAAGTATTAGAGGATAAATTAAAATGAGATAAGCCTTGGATATGGATAGATGCTGACACTAAAGCAGTAAAAAAATAAAAGAATATTATAAACAATTATCAAAGTTATACTTACCAGAAGAAAATGAAGAATTATTATTAGAAATAGACGCCTCAGATGACTATTAGGGAGCGATCTTAAAAAGTAAAGATGGAAAGAAAATTTATGGTTATTTTTCAGGAATATTTAAAAATTCAAAAAATAATTATCATAGCAATAAAAAGGAACTATTGATAGTAAAATATTCTATAGAAAAATTTGAATTAATTTTATTACCAAAAAGATTTACAGTTAAAACAGATAATATTCAAGTAAAATCTTTTATTACAAAAAAAATTATAATGGTAAATTAGCTCAAATAAGGAAAATGGGATGACAAGAATATTTTACTAACTTTAATTTTGATATTGAATATATTTCAGGAAAATGATAATATATTGGCAGATCTATTAAGCAAACCAATATCTAAAGAAGAAAATTAACCATTTTATTGCAGGAATATAATGGAAAGAAATGCAGAAAGAGTTTCTAAACTCACTGCAAAGAAAAATGTAGTAATGGAATCTATAAAAATGCTATATCTCATATTCTAGAAATAGATAATGAGATTAGTTAAATATCAATGAATTATGCACAAGCGTTTCTGCGTCAAAAGGAATCTAAGTAAGAAAGCACTAGTTCACAAAAAATGACTATTCTGGGCATTACAGCTTAAAAAGAACTAGAGCAAGAAATATTGTGACACCATAAGTTCATTCCTACTACCCCTATCTTTCATCTAAATCTAACACTATTATTCGTACATCAATCACATACATATACTCAATGTATATATAAGTTTATACAAAATCAGTACTCACATTATCATCTCGTTAACACTAATGACTTCCTTTAATACATGCCAGCCACCAATTAATATAATCTAACTTACAATCATACTCTTACTCATCCTTGATGTACGTGCCATACTGGTCTTCTATTATGTCTTCGAGTACTTATCCCTGCGTACAGTTAATAAACCGCGCGCTAAACAACATTGTCACTCAGTGGTGGATAAAACTACGTAAAATTTCATTCAACTAAATTTTTGGTTTTAAATTATTATTATTATTATTATTATTATTATTATTATTATTATTATTATTATTATTATTATTATTATTATTATTATTATTATTCTAAACAATTCTATTTGGTTGACTGATTTTATCTTCTAATGTTTTACTGATTTGTTATCACAACTTTAATTTATATTATACTTTTGCTCCTGCAATTTGCATTATTATTTATTGGTCTTTGTCTATCTCTTATTTTTCATTATTCTTCCTTTGTTACTTTATTTAGAATTCTATATTGGTTCACTATAATATATAAAGCAAGTTTTTACTAGTCAAAGTTCATTAGTTGTGACATTCCATTTCTATTTTCTTTCTAGTCTTCTTCTCTTATTCGTTATTTAGTATTTTGTCGTATCTCATTCTCCTGTTATTTTCTCATTTTCTCTTACTTTTTAATTAGATTCTTATTTTTGCTCGAATTAGAATTTAAAATTTTCTATCTAGCTAGATCAATATTTTGTTAATTATTTTCTCAAAATTTGCTGGCTTATTCTTCGATTTTCTTCGAATATTTCTCGCCATGAAACTTCTATTTTCTCTCAATTTGATCTTTAATTCCATTCTCTACTCCATTTGTACAATTTCATATTTTATTTTTTTCTTCCTTTGACCTTTTTACGATTTCATTCATCATTTACAAAAACTCAGTCAAATTCTCTTCTTTTTTTTTTCTTTTTCATGTCTAAGTTTAATTCTCTCTTTTGATGTCAGTTTACAGTTTAATAATCAAATTCTTTATTTCTTCCCTTTATTTTTTAATATTTTATTTAATTAAATTCTGAATTTATTTCTTTGTCTTCACTTTCTCTTATACGTAACTCTTTTTCACTAAATTAATTTGTAATCCTCCATTAAATGTAAAATTTTTGTTAGGGCCCTGGCCTTCACTACTCATTGTCCTCAATTCCATTTATTTTCGTTTTAAGTCATTTGACCTTTTTTACTTTTCTTTATCCTCATTATATATATATATATATATATATATATATATATATATATATATATATATATATATATAATTTCACAATTTTTTTCAAAATTGACTTTTTCTTAATTTGATCAATTTGACTACATTTTTGGATCGGTTGACTTCTTTTGGTCTTTAATTTAAATTAAGTACATAAATTACAATTTTAGACCCTAAAATTCTCTTTACGGTGGTGATTTATATTTTGGTTTTTAAATTTTTTTATTGATGATTTTATCCTTCTTAACTTGTCTAATCAATTTAATTTCTTTAATTGCTATATTAATATTTAAATTTATGATTCCACCCCTGCTTAATCACACATTTACCTTTTCATACTTTTTAAGCCTATTAATTATGTTTTTCACTTTAATATTTTCTTAATCACATTTACAATTTTCTCTATTTTATTTTCTTACTAAATTTTATTTATTTTCCAACTTCTTGTAAAAATTTCAATTAAATCAATGAGTTGACTTTTTCTCCAATTTGACTTACATTTTGACTTGTTTGACTTTGTTTGATTTGATTTGTCTTTTGTTTAATTTTCAATGTACAAATTATCTTTTAATTCTTTGAATTTCTCAAAGATGAAAAATTTATAATTTAATTCCTAAACTTTTGACTAATTATATTTCTGTCCGTTTTGTCTTATTTAACAAATTTTAGCTTCTTTATTCACTCTTTTTACTTCAATTGACCAATTTACCCTTATTTTATCACGTAATTATGGTCTTGCCCTTACTTATCTCATTAATATTATTTTCACATTATTTATCATTTTATTACATTTATGGCATCTAATTCATTTTAATTACTCTCTCATCCCAGATTTATATAAATTTACCATTTTGCCCCTAGTCGTGGATAATCACGAACTGAATAAAATAGGACGTAAATATGGTGTACTTGAGGGATCCCACAACTAGGTGCGATACTAAAATTTCAGTACTGATACATATAATAAGCCGGCTATCTTATCTCATATATCATGATCATTTATGATAATAACTATTTTATCAACTCATGGTATCACATGGAATAAATTTCTATGACTAGTCATACTATCCAAAGAACTGGATTTCCTACTGACACTAAGGGCATAATTAATTTTTATTCCTTATTACATTTCTGCATTAATATTTGTTTTTCATATTTTTCTTTGGTCACATGTTGCTTCCAAACATATTTAATTAAGCTTGTTTCTCATGTATTCATCGTGTAGATGTTCATTACTATATAATTGTGACTAAACCATAACATTTACACATATTCATTATTCGGCCATCAAGAGTGTAACACCCTTACTGAACAGTCTGACTGTGCATGAGATAACCTGAAATTTTTTTTTTTTTTTACTCTATCACTACAGACTTGCCCAACATGCAATACTTATAAATTAACTACATTGATTAATCTATATTCTCCAATTAACCAACTTTCAAATAAAAATTCGACAATATAACGCCTAAAAACTTAACTAACCCACCTGCAAATCAGACAATTTCTCAGCCCTTCAAGGGCACCACAAACATAACTAATACATCTCATACATCCATTCTCATTAGTTTCTTTTTACATGTCATCAGATAATTCAATTTTATAACTAATACTCTTAAACAGCTATAAAACTTTAATATTCATAAGCAAATTTACATGTACATAAATGCCTCACTACATCTGTAACCCTCAACATGAAATTTTCTGAAACTAGAGCTCTTCTTCTGCTGATTGAACCGAAGCAGCTGTCTAACCAAAGACCAGCCTATCCTGTACCTACACGGATAACAAAACCCGTGCTAAGCTATAAAGCTTAGTGGGGAACAAAGTATTCTAAACATAATCTTTTAAACATATAATATCAATTATTCTAGTACAATGTTGAAAATACTTCTACCGAAACCTTCAATTACCCTAGATCCTAATTCTTATATTCAAACAATAAATCACAAGTATAAGTGACAGAACATCTTACTGACATGGTCAATAAAACTTAATAACGCAGTAAACAATGCATCATTCAATATTACCATAAAAGACATCAGGTATATTTCTTTCATATATTTACATCATTTAAAACATATCATGCATTCAAAATTCACTTTCATGTAATCATTAAATACTTTTAACAAGATGAACAATATAATACTTAACACGATAGTGTGCCATATGTTATGTACTTGATCGATACAAAGGGATATTCATTCTTATACATATAGATACATAAGGCTTATATAAAATTTAAGAATCACATGCTCATCAATATTTTAACTTGCAATTTAATATCCATTTGATGTACTTATACAAGAGGATAATTCTTATGCATATTAGTTCTGAATTATAACATTTCTTATGTTCTATACTTTTCAACTTATTTTCATATTAATGCCCCTAGAACAGTACCGACAGAAATACTCAGACTGGATATACGGGATGTGGACCCCACGGGTCACAATAGAATGAGAAATGACCTCCAGAATCATCCCTCATATAACATATGAACATATGACAGTACGTATAATATATATACTATGGAGATCAACGATCCAACCATAGTAAAGCAAGTCGCCATGACTTGCACCGCGGTATAGAATCCCTATGGCTAGCCAATTATATCCTGAGCTAGTTTTTACTGCCAGACTATTTTCTAAGGGCGCAAAAGATCACTTTCTTTCAGTACATTTATCAACTTTATCATCAATTCAATCCAGATAATACAGTTATTCAGCACATTCACTTAAGTCACGAATTATTTCACAATAATTCAGCAAATTATCTTTAAAACATTTTTCAGTCATCAGAGAAGTCTATTTTATACATATTCTTTCAATTTACTTTAAACAATCTAATAATCATATGTGAACAATACATGTACTAGTCATGATAGTTTATGCATTACTAAACTATTTTCATGAGGATGAAATTATATACAATCACACCCACCGTAAGTACCTAAAACAGCATGTAAACTCATAATCATTTCAGAAGAACGTACCTGCATGGCCCATCGTAATCATCTCTTTTAAACCTTTGTACTTATTATATCATTACCAAACATAATAATATGGTAATAATATTTCTTAAAAAGCTATACTGAAAATGACAAACAGAAGAATATTACTTATTACAGCATGAGATTATAACTAGAATTTTTAAAACAATTAAGGTGTGATTCACAGCCTTAACAGATTTATTCCTATCAATAAAATCTTCAACAGCAGTTACTTATTTCAATTCAATTTCTTTCACAACTACTCTGACTCTGAGTTTTGGCTTCATCAATTATACTCATATTCATTCATATTAGTTGATTTAGCTATCTAAGTTCAATCGTTAACTTAACGGTCAAAAACTATACTATTACGTTGAAGACCCAAACATGAAGTTCCATTATGATTTGGTTACACTCCTATTTAATATTTTAACCCCAACTAGGCAAGACCTAGAACAGTGATCAGTACACTACCCTATTAAATTTACCAAGAATATAAGAAGTAAACCATTAACACATAATTTAATTAAATTATTTAATTTATAACATAAACAGAAGTCCAACATCAAACATCCGTGAAAACTATATTCATAACGTTCCAACTCTTTTTCTTTTTACAGAATGGTTAAGAAGCCTAGAGAGGAATTAAGATATCCCAGACAAAAACCTCGTATATTGGACTAAGTAGCTAGCCAAAGATTGTACTAATTTATATCCAGTTTTATTCAGTATCCTCATTTCACAATACAGACATGAGAGGCAATTAGCCAAAGTCATTTTGAAAGGCATGAAGAAGCCAATAAAAACAAGACAGCTTTGATCAGTAGGAACCTGAGACAATTAATTTCAACTCACTATTGTTCACTCTTTGATTTCGCTTATCCAATTCCAGTTGTTGAAACTATAATTTAATTTATATTATTACAATTCCAAGGTTATCTTGTATACTAAGAACCCAAAGGTATAAACTTTCATGGCCACTCAAAATTCCTTCACTACTAGATATCTGTGGATTCTCTAAGTCAAGGATTAGACTTCAAAACTAACAAGTTTGATGGCTAGCAACCTACCACCAAGCATATGGTGAGTACCCATATAAATGGAACTTTATCATGAAATTCAATATTACATATTCCATTCCACCAAGAGAAACTACTTTAATAAAACAAAT
Organism: Excoecaria agallocha; assembly: GCA_037975025.1. Classification (NCBI taxonomy): domain Eukaryota; kingdom Viridiplantae; phylum Streptophyta; class Magnoliopsida; order Malpighiales; family Euphorbiaceae; genus Excoecaria; species Excoecaria agallocha. Next base: position 49,913,880 of record CM075808.1, on the reverse strand, counting down.
AAGAACTTATGTTTCCCTTGTTATGCTACTTTCTCTAAAGCTTGAAAATTCGCTTGACACATTCAAGATTTCACAATGACTTGCACTCAAACTTTATCAGAAAAGACCAACCAAGAAATCCACAGTCAGGTATATCAAGCTCATGTATACCAATTTAAAGTCATTTCGAAAACATTTACATATTTAACCAAGAAAGTACAAATAATTAAACTTTCAACCTTATTCATGGCAAATATGTGCTCACAAACACTGTAACTCATTTACTCTTTCAGGTTAATCAATTTTCTTATAACAACCTCAATATATACAAAACTAATATAAACATAATTCCCATATCATAATCATATTTCAATTTATCTCACTAATATCCAACCTTATGTATTTATTTAACACCAATCAAGCACATATATTGTCTTCTTTATATTCTATATTAGGGATTTAGCTTTATTTCCATTTCAAGCTGTATATATCTATATACATATAACTTTGGCTTATTAAAATCTACTAAAATTACACATGCATATCAGGATTTCAAGTACCCGCACCTTAGGGTCGAAGGCCAAAATACTCCCTCCATTCTGCCTGTTCGGAGCCTCGCCGACGGCTCACCGGAGCCTCGCCGGAGACTCGTCGAAGCGCCGAGCCTGAAGCCAGAGTCGCCAGTAGCATTCTGGTGGTCTTCACGCGCCTCACCACTGTCTCAAGTCGTCGGAAAACCACCTAAAACCACCGGCTGCCACGTGCTCCGATCTGCACTTCGCCGGCGAGTGGGGACAATCGGAGGGTACCGAAAGATCCGCCTCAACCCCGTGATTCTACCGGCGTGGTCAATAGCCTCCAACGCTGTCGACAGCCACCGAAAAAAGAGAAAAGGGGAGAGTTGCGATAAATAAAACGGGAAAAAGAAAAACCACTCACCGGAGGAAGGCGTCAAGAACAGAGGACGGACAGACGGTGGCGGCGGTGAGCAGCGCCCCTTCACCGGCGTCGAGCAGCGGCGGTCCGTCCCCCATCCTTCCCCGCTTCTCTCTTCCCCGATCTCCCTTCCCTCTCTTCTTTCCCGTTTCTTTTTACTTTTTTACCCATAAATTCTCTTTCTTCTTTTAAATATCAACCACACAATTTTTTTCTTTTAAAATCTTACCCTTTTAACATTATTATTAATATATATATCTATTAACTTTCATATGTTTTAATTAACCATTGATAAATTAAAACCCGAAAACATAATCAATCCAAATTTGTTTTTGGGGCATTACAATTCTCCCCCACTAAATAAAATTTCGTCCTCGAAATTTATCTGAATAGCAAAACTGTAGTTACTGCTACTCATTTGTCCTCACGTTATGATATCTTCAGAACACTATAGTAGAGCATATGTTTTTCTTCATCACTCTGAAATATAAACAGTCTTTTATCAAGTAACAGATCTTCTATACTCCTTTTTAAACCCCTTTATCACTTAATCTTATCACATCACTTCTCTCAACTCTTGATTATCCTGATCTCCATTGTTCAAACTCTTTATTACGCAAGATCCATATTTACTGATGTTTCAGTAACAAATAGACATCAAACATCTCTTTTATCTTAATGAGACCCTTATTCAATACAACTGACAAATTTATACTGGGTTTCCATTATAACCTCTTACTAGTATAACAAAACTGCCACTAACAAAACCAAATACAAGGCATGTAACTGTATGACTATGCAATAACAAATGCATGGGTAGACTATGAAGCATGTGGCCACATGACTGAACTGTATGCATGTATATCATATAGCTATGCATGGACTGAAACACAAATGGACACATGAATGACCAATGCAAAATATTAGTGGCAATGTATACTAGTTGGGTTAACGGAATCTTCCAAAAGCAATTACCAACTTATTTATTTATACTCATAGTATCTGAGGAGTCTGATAACAACAAACTTGTCCTTTTACAATTCATTTATTCCATATGGCCTGTATATAAGTTACTTGTAATACTTCCTTCGCTTATGTACTCACGCCGATCTTAGGACTAGCTAAACCTTATCAGAACACATAAAATTCTTTCTCACACATGATATTGCAATAATCTCTACATGCGCTACTAATACACTTCTGTCAGAGTTAAATGTTCCAACATAAATACATATCGCTTACCATTTCACTAGAATTTGAAGTTCTCTTAAAACCACCACTTTAACATGTATATCAATATGAGTAAACAATCTAGTCTATAATTCACCCAAACTATCCTCCATATTCTTCATCTTATCTGACCTTTAAACATTTTCTAACCTCAAAATCAATCATCATAAACCATTATCAATCAAGTAAGGAGAAACATACCAGAAACTCCTTCAAGGACATCTTTCTGGCTAATTCAAACCATAGTTCTACCTGTTAATCATCAATATAACATTTATAAGTTTATCTCTTATACTATAATCCATTTTCCCCCATTATACGGACTTGGTTTCTATCATTACAAATACATCACTATATGATGATCAGTTCCTATTTTATAGCCCAATATAGACATATATTTCACCTTTATTCACTATTACCCATACAAAAACTCTTATATATATTCTTTCCAACTTAATTTCGCAATACTGCCTAAATCATCCCAAAATAATGAATTTATCAGAACACAAATAACGCATCCTCAATCATTAACTCTTTCTCAATCATTAACTTTACATGATCCGGATATACTTCTCAACAGTCTTATGTTATACTTCAATCTAATATCATAGAATGTTAACTGATGAAAATTTCCTCAAGATCATCTTACTATCTCAAAATCATGGTCCTACTAATTACTCCAATATAAACATCATAGGTCGACCATTTATATCAAATTATCCAATTCCATATCAAATCAACACAGAATATTGATATCTGCACTTAACCAATCCATCAAAACTTTCAAGAAACATATTCCTAATCTCACATTACCCAAAAAATCAAAACCTAAGCTCTGATACCACTAAATGTAACACCCTTACTGAACAGTCTGACTGTGCATGAGATAACCTGAATTTTTTTTTTTACTCTATCACTACAGACTTGCCCAACATGCAATACTTATAAATTAACTACATTGATTAATCTATATTCTCCAATTAACCAACTTTCAAATAAAAATTCGGCAATATAACGCCTAAAAACTTAACTAACCCACCTGCAAATCAGACAATTCCTCAGCCCTTCAAGGGCACCACAAACATAACTAATACATCTCATACATCCATTCTCATTAGTTTCTTTTTACATGTCATCAGATAATTCAATTTTATAACTAATACTCTTAAACAGCTATAAAACTTTAATATTCATAAGCAAATTTACATGTACATAAATGCCTCACTACATCTGTAACCCTCAACATGAAATTTTCTGAAATTAGAGCTCTTCTTCTGCTGATTGAACCGAAGCAGCTGTCTAACCAAAGACCAGCCTATCCTGTACCTACACGGATAACAAAACCCGTGCTAAGCTATAAAGCTTAGTGGGGAACAAAGTATTCTAAACATAATCTTTTAAACATATAATATCAATTATGCTAGTACAATGTTGAAAATACTTCTACCGAAACCTTCAATTACCCTAGATCCCAATTCTTATATTCAAACAATAAATCACAAGTATAAGTGACAGAACATCTTACTGACATGGTCAATAAAACTTAATAACGCAGTAAACAATGCATCATTCAATATTACCATAAAAGACATCCGGTATATTTCTTTCATATATTTACATCATTTAAAACATATCATGCATTCAAAATTCACTTTCATGTAATCATTAAATACTTTTAACAAGATGAACAATATAATACTTAACACGATAGTGTGCCATATGTTATGTACTTGATCGATACAAAGGGATATTCATTCTTATACATATAGATACATAAGGCTTATATAAAATTTAAGAATCACATGCTCATCAATATTTTAACTTGCAATTTAATATCCATTTGATGTACTTATACACGAGGATAATTCTTATGCATATTAGTTCTGAATTATAACATTTCTTATCTTCTATACTTTTCAACTTATTTTCATATTAATGCCCCTAGAACAGTACCGACAGAAATACTCAGACTGGATATACGGGATGTGGACCCCACGGGTCACAATAGAATGAGAAATGACCTCCAGAATCATCCCTCATATAACATATGAACATATGACAGTACGTATAATATATATACTATGGAGATCAACGATCCAACCATAGTAAAGCAAGTCGCCATGACTTGCACCGCGGTATAGAATCCCTATGGCTAGCCAATTATATCCTGAGCTAGTTTTTACTGCCAGACTATTTTCTAAGGGCGCAAAAGATCACTTTCTTTCAGTACATTTATCAACTTTATCATCAATTCAATCCAGATAATACAGTTATTCAGCACATTCACTTAAGTCACGAATTATTTCACAATAATTCAGCAAATTATCTTTAAAACATTTTTCAGTCATCAGAGAAGTCTATTTTATACATATTCTTTCAATTTACTTTAAACAATCTAATAATCATATGTGAACAATACATGTACTAGTCATGATAGTTTATGCATTACTAAACTATTTTCATGAGGATGAAATTATATACAATCACACCCACCGTAAGTACCTAAAACAGCATGTAAACTCATAATCATTTCAGAAGAACGTACCTACATGGCCCATCTTAATCATCTCTTTTAAACCTTTGTACTTATTATATCATTACCAAACATAATAATATGGTCATAATATTTCTTAAAAAGCTATACTGAAAATGAAAAACAGAAGAATATTACTTATTACAGCATGAGATTATAACTAGAATTTTTAAAACAATTAAGGTGTGATTCACAGCCTTAACAAATTTATTCCTATCAATAAAATCTTCAACAGCAGTTACTTATTTCAATTCAATTTCTTTCACAACTACTCTGACTCTGAGTTTTGGCTTCATCAATTATACTCATATTCATTCATATTAGTTGATTTAGCTATCTAAGTTCAATCGTTAACTTAACGGTCAAAAACTATACTATTACGTTGAAGACCCAAACATGAAGTTCCATTATGATTTGGTTACACTCCTATTTAATATTTTAACCCCAACTAGGCAAGACCTAGAACAGTGATCAGTACACTACCCTATTAAATTTACCAAGAATATAAGAAGTAAACCATTAACACATAATTTAATTAAATTATTTAATTTATAACATAAACAGAAGTCCAACATCAAACATCCGTGAAAACTATATTCATAACGTTCCAACTCTTTTTCTTTTTACAGAATGGTTAAGAAGCCTAGAGAGGAATTAAGATATCCCAGACAAAAACCTCGTATATTGGACTAAGTAGCTAGCCAAAGATTGTACTAATTTATATCCAGTTTTGTTCAGTATCCTCATTTCACAATACAGACATGAGAGGCAATTAGCCAAAGTCGTTTTGAAAGGCATGAAGAAGCCAATAAAAACAAGACAGCTTTGATCAGTAGGAACCTGAGACAATTAATTTCAACTCACTATTGTTCACTCTTTGATTTCGCTTATCCAATTCCAGTTGTTGAAACTATAATTTAATTTATATTATTACAATTCCAAGGTTATCTTGTATACTAAGAACCCAAAGGTATAAACTTTCATGGCAACTCAAAATTCCTTCACTACTAGATATCTGTGGATTCTCTAAGTCAAGGATTAGACTTCAAAACTAACAAGTTTGATGGCTAGCAACCTACCACCAAACATATGGTGAGTACCCATATAAATGGAACTTTATCATGAAATTCAATATTACATATTCCATTCCACCAAGAGAAACTACTTTAATAAAACAAATAAGAACTTATGTTTCCCTTGTTATGCTACTTTCTCTAAAGCTTGAAAATTCGCTTGACACATTCAAGATTTCACAATGACTTGCACTCAAACTTTATCAGAAAAGACCAACCAAGAAATCCACAGTCAGGTATATCAAGCTCATGTATACCAATTTAAAGTCATTTCGAAAACATTTACATATTTAACCAAGAAAGTACAAATAATTAAACTTTCAACCTTATTCATGGCAAATATGTGCTCACAAACACTGTAACTCATTTACTCTTTCAGGTTAATCAATTTTCTTATAACAACCTCAATATATACAAAACTAATATAAACATAATTTCCATATCATAATCATATTTCAATTTATCTCACTAATATCCAACCTTATGTATTTATTTAACACCAATCAAGCACATATATTGTCTTCTTTATATTCTATATTAGGGATTTAGCTTTATTTCCATTTCAAGCTGTATATATCTATATACATATAACTTTGGTTTATTAAAATCTACTAAAATTACACATGCATATCAGGATTTCAAGTACCCGCACCTTAGGGTCGAAGGCCAAAATACTCCCTCCATTCTGCCTGTTCGGAGCCTCGCCGGAGCCTCGCCGACGGCTCACCGAAGCCTCGCCGGAGACTCGTCGAAGCGCCGAGCCTGAAGCCAGAGTCACCGGTAGCATTCTGGTGGTCTTCACGCGCCTCACCACTGTCTCAAGTAGCCGGAAAACCACCTAAAACCACCGGCTGCCACGTGCTCCGATCTGCACTTCGCCGGCGAGTGGGGACAATCGGAGGGTACCGAAAGATCCGCCTTAACCCCGTGATTCTACCGGCGTGGTCAATAGCCTCCAACGCTGTCGACAGCCACCGGAAAAAGAGAAAAGGGGAGAGTTGCGATAAATAAAACGGGAAAAAGAAAAACCACTCACCGGAGGAAGGCGTCAAGAACAGAGGACGGACAGACGGTGGCGGCGGTGAGCAGCGCCCCTTCACCGGCGGTCCGTCCCCCATCCTTCCCCGCTTCTCTCTTCCTCGATCTCCCTTCCCTCTCTTCTTTCCCGTTTCTTTTTACTTTTTTACCCATAAATTCTCTTTCTTCTTTTAAATATCAACCACACAATTTTTTTCTTTTAAAATCTTACCCTTTTAACATTATTATTAATATATATATCTATTAACTTTCATATGTTTTAATTAACCATTGATAAATTAAAACCCGAAAATATAATCAATCCAAATTTGTTTTTGGGGCATTACAAAGAGATTTTTCACTAATGAATTATTTCTCATTCCAACTTCATGTCATACATAACTTTATATCCATTTATAATCATTTCATGGTGAATTGAAATAATTACGCATGGTAAATTTCAAGTATCACTAACTTTTTGCATTATGTAACTATAACATAATTAGGTACCTTTCTTCATTTTTCATTCTAATCAATATTATTAGAAGTCTTATGTCTTATTTTGCTTAAATATTATTAATTACTCAACTAAACATTAATTACACACCTTTCATCCCATTAATATATTTCAGCCATTATCCATTTCTTACATTTATAATTTTTTTATGCTTTATTCTTTGCTATTTATAATTTTAATATTTATTTATAGGAAAATATATCTTATTATACTTCATTTTTCTTAATATCAATTAATTCTCTATATGAATATCATTATGTTTCATACATAATTCCTTACACATCTATTATTTTTAACTCAATTTCACTATAATACATTTAGCCACTATTACATATTAGAATTTCATTTAATATTTTATAAATCATCAAATTTTCACCTAATGGTCTTAATCTTCCCATTCAGCCACTATTGCTCCTACCATTAATTAATTATTTTCTTTCCTACCATTAATTAATTATTTTTTTTGTATTTTTATGTTCATTTCATATTTAATCATCCTCTTGAAATATTACCTTAAATAATTACACACTACTTTTCCATTTCATATTGTTACATAATGTAAAATTTATACTAAAATTCACAATTTAAATGAAATTGAGAGTAGTTTGTATCTACATACCTTATTTCCTTGCCTCTTATTCCTTAATCTTCAATTCTTTTATCCCTCATCAAAGAGCGTCATGCTTCTCTCAAACACCAAGTGGCCGAACCAATCAAGGCAAAAATATACCCACCAATTAGCCTTCTTAATCCCATATTACATCATAACAACAATTTATATACCTAAATCTATCTATTAGAGTCTTCCATTCAAATTAAAAACCTTAATTAAACATACCTTTATTCTAAGAACATAAGCTTGGATCCTTAACTTCTCCAACTTCTTTTGCTTAAAAGGGAGTTTAGGGACTGCCATCATACTGTAGAGGGGCTGAAACCTTATATGGAAGCTTGGGATTGAAGAAAAACATGAAGAAAATGCAAAAAAAATTTGAGAAGAAAAGAGAAGAAAGGGTCGGCCAAAAGAGAGCCAAGGAATCTCAGTGAAGGCAATAGATTATTCTGGAATTATGGAGTTCTTTGGTCTTTAAATACTTAGATTAATGGGCTTGATGGGCTTAATTAAGGCAATTGGACCCAACTCAAGCCCAAACTAAAATTACAAGCCCAACAAGCACATAAAATTATTTCTTTCTCTTCCCTTGCTCCATTATACTCCAAATCAATTCCATAATTTATAAAATAATAAATTAAGTTTTCATATAAATTTTTTGCTCAATCGAAGTCCGTTTTTAGTTCGATTCACACAAAGCAGTCCGACAAGCAAAATCTCAACTTCACCAAAAATTTTATTTTTTTATACCAAAATATTTTAAATAAAATTTTATGTAGAACTGGAAAATTTGGTGATTTTTAAAGATTATTTTCTATTTTTAAATTTTCACTGAAACCTTAATCAACTTTTTTTCTCAGTTTCTCGACCCATTTTCTGAAATCAGTGTTTCCGGTATCAAAATGCCCTGAAATTTTTCCCCACATGCACTAGAATACTCAGGAACATGTGATTAAAATTTCAACCAATTCTGACATCTTTTAGATATACTTCTAGCTTTGACGGCTAGAGCAGCCGTTCCGAAATTCAAAATTCTGAAACTGTCAGAACACTTCTTTTTTTCATGTCTAATAGATTATTTAGGTTATTACTAACATATTTATGAAGTTAAAATAATTATTGGAGGCCAATACACCAATTCAGAGTATGGTCAAACTTTCAATCAATCCTTCCTACGGTATCAGGTAAAAACTTCTTTGCCTCGTTTAAGACGTCTAATAGATCATTTATATTATTAATAACATATTTATGAAGTTGAAATAATTATTGGAGGTCAATACACCAATTCAGAGTATGGTCACACTTTCAATCAACCCTTTCTACGGTATCAGGTAAAAACTTATTTGCCTCGTTTAAGAGTCGATCTAAACTTATTTTTAGCTCAAATTGTACCACCAAATTTCATTTAACACCTACTTTTATAAAATGCTCTTAGGTTAAACTACTCTCCAGGTCACCCGTCCTCGGATTACCCTGGTCTAAACACGTTTAACCTCTCTATTTTTTTGAATTTCCTTATTCGCTTCACTCCGTTTGTTCCAAAAACTACCCCAGGATTATCTTTTACGCTCTACAACATGTTAAGAATGTCAATTGAAAATTTTTGGGCCGTTACAAATATCAAGAAATATGATGATTAGACATTCTGTTTAATTTTTGGACAGTCCAAAATCATCTCAAGAAGTAACTTTGGGAAATTTGGGATCTACTTCAATTGAAAATATTAATTCTTGATTGATAATTTCCAGAGATATTTCATTATCATCCCAGCAATTGAATGATGATGAGAGATTTCATTTAAATAATACAGAAATTCGAAAGCAATGGAAAGCAGACTTTTGTAAAGCTTTGCAATATCTAGCAAAGGTCACTAATGTGGTCGGAATTAGCACTATTTTGATTAATAGAACCTACAATAAAGCAATTATCAGAAAAGGAGTAAAACCAAGAACGATAAAAAAACACTACCGTTTTGGACTTATTCATACCATCTATGCTGGAGACAATTTGAAAGATATTCAACATCTACCAGCAACCATTAAGTCTCAAATTGAGATTTTTAATGGAATTACTAAATTGAATAAAATTTATATCCGTATTTTCAACATTATTTCTGAATGAGATGATGTTAAAAATATAAAAATTTCCATAAAAACTTTCATTAAAATGGACATTGCCAGATAAAAAATCATTTCAAAAGATCAGAAAATATTCAATTTACATTTATTGATTATTAAGTATATCCCAGAAATGAGATTGAAGAATATTGAAACCAACATTATAGCATTAAAAGAAATTTTATCAGACAATAAAAAATATTACACCATTTATCAAGATAATATCATTGTCACTAATCCTCCTACAGAATGACATCAATGATATCTCCTTGAAGGATATTTAGATACCATTATTGAAGGCGGTCTCCCAATGAAAAAAATGGATAAGATAAATTTTCAAAAAGTTGATATAAAAAGAATCTCCAACCACCAAAAGAAAAAGCAATAGACAAGGTCTGATAGAATTGGACCCCTTATGAAGAAAATAAAGAATAATTGAAGGAAAAAGATGGAAACACTGAAGTAAGCAATGAAGCACTAGAGCAATAGTATATTGTAATAATGTAAATCAATATTGCAATAGAGGCAGGGTTTAACCTCTAAAAAAACCCCCTTATGAAAATGTAAGAAGCACGACTAAAAATCCAAGCTTCATTTTGAGTATTATCTCAAAGCTTTTGGCCTGCTTACCTTTTTTGTAATTTTTATTCAGAAATGAAATTCTAAATTTCAACAATTATTCTTTCTAAGTAACATTAGTATTTAGTAGTTGCAATCCAATAAGAAATATAGGAAATTATTTTCAATAAACTTAAAGAGTCAAATCACTCGGATATCACAAATCCTTATTAGAAAATTCACATATTAACATCTTTGTTACTAGTTGAATATCTTTCAGTAATATCTCTTAATGGTTCCAAGCCCATGTTTGAGTGAAGCCAAGGTAAGAGGGAACAAGTTTGGAGAAAACTCAGTTTAACCCAGAACGTCTATAATTTACGAGTGAACTGTTATAAAAAATCGTTGATAATAAAAATCTAGCAGCATTGAAGGAAGCATAGTGGACCTCTGAAGGAGATTTAAAAGGTATATCAAAAGCTTGATCTCTGTTAGTTTATGGTTATAATTTTTAACTCTATTTCTTATTGTGGAATCTTGCATGCTAAAGAAGAGGTGAAAAGAAATAATACTTTTTAAAATGAAATTGTTTGAATTTCTTAAATTCTAATGGAAAGATTAAGAAAACAAGTTAGTGAAACTCAAACAAATATAGCTAATATAATTCATTATAATCATCAATTATTAGAACAATTAAAAAGAGAAGAAAGAAGAAAAAGATTTATAAAATATTTTGAGTTAAATCCTTCTTACAATATAAAAGAAAGAATAAAAAGTTTAAAATATATGATTAAGGTTAATAAATCAAGAATAAGAGTGCTAAAAATATAATAAATAGAATACCTTTAAGATGAATATAATTAATTATTTTAATTCGAAAGATTTAAGTGAAGAAAGAGAAATAAATTAGATAATAAATGATATAAATATGGTAAAAAATAGTATAAATCATAATTTTCAACAAAATTTAGACATAATAGGAACTTCCAATTTTGATAATAATGTAAAAAATCAAATTATAGATAATCTATATAAAGATAATCATGTAAAAGTTACCATAATTACAGAAATTATAGAAACTTGTCAAGAAATAAATGGCATTAATAATAATAATAATAATAATAATAATAATAATAATAATAGAGAAAGAAAAAGACGAAATTAAAATATATCTATTCTTATTAATTGTAAGGTATATCAGTTGAAACAATTCGATCTGCGGCCTACTGATTCAAATGATAACTTTGTTATTGTGATTGATTATTACTACGTACCTTCAATTAAATAAGAAAAATAATTAAAATAATAAAGAAATAGGAAAAATTAAAAAATCTGTAACAAATTCTGACATTTATTGGTATCAGAGCTTTTAGGCTTAAATTTAAAATGTTAAAGAAAAATGTCGAGTTTAATAAGTTTAACTATAAAAGAAACTATAAATAAAATATTAAAAACATTTTATGAAATCTAAGAAAAAATAAGATATTATAAAGAGAAAGTAAGAAAATTAAAAAATAAATGTTTATATGGAAATGAATAATACTAGGAAAGATTATAGAATACCTAGATTATAAGAAATAAGAGAAAAATTAATAATAGTAAAAATTGAACTAGAGGCATAATTAGAAAAAATAAAATAAGAAATAATATAGCTAGTATAAAATTAGAGAAAGCATAAATGAATTATAAACAAAAAAAAATTATAGAAAAAGAGAAATATATAGCATCTATAACTAGTAGAATTAAGTATTTAAAGAAAATAAATGCAAATCAAAATATAATAAAATTATTATTAGATGACTTAAAATTTTCTAAATAATATTTACAAACTTTAATAACCAAATAATAATATGACGAGTATAACAGAAAAGTTTGGGGAATGTTTGAGTTTGCTAAATTTATCTTTTATAGAAAATATGAATGAAATATTAGACGAAATGAACGATCAAATAAGAGTATTATATAATAATGAAAATGAATATCAGTCCCAAGAAGACATTTCATAAAGTTTTAGACAAATATCATTACAAAAAATGCTAAAAAAAGAAATATTAATAGCGAAAATTAGAACAACATTAATTACTATAAAAAATTATTTTAGAAGACAATAATGATAAAAATAAAAATAAATATTGGTATAAAAAAAAGTTTACCATATACAAAATCTTTTATCTTCAGTAAAAGTGGTATTTTAAAAAATGAAAGAGAAGAAGTGGATAGAAATGAAAAAATCCCTTTAACATTTTTTCTTTATTAGGGATGAGTATGGTTAATCAAAAAATTGATTCGAAATAGAACCGATTTTTAGATTAATCAAATCAAAATTTTAGATTTATGATTTTTACTTTAAAAACTGGTGATCCGAAATCGAATATATATATAATGAATTATATTTTAAATTTTGCATTTAGATTTTTTAATTTTTATGTAATTTATAAATATTATGATATATAATTTTGTAAAATATATATTTTTAGTAAAAAAATATTAAAATTATGTGCAAAATTAACGTTCTGTTGTTAGTTTTATATTGAATATTTTTAATTTTTATAATTAATTATGAAAATTTTATTTTTATTTTGATTATTTTAATGAATATTGTATTTAATTAGTATTTTTTTTCATTTTTAAAGCATTTTTAACTATTAAAAATAATATTATAAATTATATAATTTATTAAATTTATATATTAAATTTTTTAGTGGTTAACCAATAAATCGATCCAAAAAATCGAGTTAAAAATTAATTTATTATTTAAATTGGATTTTTTTTCTTTTGTCAGTCCTTAACTCACTATTCAATCGGATACCAATTAATTATATATTTCGTTGATTTCTGAAATAACTTTGTACAGGTTTTAGATCCGAAAAAATCGAACCACCCTGATCCACCTTCTTACTTCTACCATTACTGGACTTGAACTCTCAACGACCCAATGGAGATTCCAGATGTAATGCGATAATATTAGAAGAAAACCCGAAAAGATTCCAAACCAAGAAAAAAGGAACAAAGAAGGATAAAATTGGAAATTCACAGCACATAAGATTCTTCGAGTACAAGCATCCGACAGAAGTAATGGAGATGCGGGAACCCGGACTGGATCCAATCAAATCCCAAACTACACGTTTTATTATATTGGAGTAATTGTTACTATTTATTTATTTAGAAAATATATATTTTTATTTTATTTAAACACTTGTTGCAAAACAGCTAATGGATCCCATTTAATTGGGCAATTAAGAGAGATTCTTAATTCTATGGAAGATTAAATATGGAATCTAATTGGCTGTAAAAGCTTGTCCTTTTTGGTGCTCTCAAAAGGGCATCTTTAATCTTCGATCTTTTTTATTTTCATTATTTTCCTTCTTATAAAACATCCAACAAGTAATAATTATAATTTTTTTATAATAATAAAAAAAAGAAATATGAGGAAATTTCGAGAAATGGGACCCAACATAAACCAAGATTCCTCATCACCAAGTTTAAGTCCCTTGAGAAGAATTATCTTTTTGATGTTTTTTGAGGTAGGTGTTGAATAATCACTGTGGTCCAATCAAACAATATTCATATTTAATATTTTATGTCCTTTTGTCTTGAAAGGGAATCTTAGGGTTTTTTTATTTCATTTTTCTATTTTCCGTAGAAATTAATCCAAATATGTCGTTTTAATTGATGCGTTGTGCTGCTTGTAAGGATTGATTTCTTCTTCATGATGTGGACCGATGGTTTGATGAATTTGTACGATTTGTATTTCCTCCACTGCTTTTACTTTGTATATTAATATCATATAATTACTCTGAATTTTAAAAATATATAATGAAATCACTACCATAATCTCCTAAACATGAGAAGAATTTATACTTAAATTCAATAAAAATTTATTTTTTTTTAATTTCCAAAAATGAAAGAATCAACTCGAATAGTTTATTTGATTACTCTTTTCATATTTCTAAATTCTAACAGTTGGTGGGGTGCGGCCGGTTGAGAATTTATGACCATGAATTTAGGTTCCGGAATAATTAAACTAAAAACAACATAGCTGATCCACCAATTAAATTAATACATAAACCAAAAAAAGCTGTGATTCCCCTTTGAATTTTACTCCCGAAACACCAAGAATCTTTACCAATAGTGTAAAAACAAATCCCACTTGTGTAAGAAAATAAAAATCTTAAGAAAAAGGTATCAATACTTAAGTTGTTAATTGCTCCGTTATTTTTTATTTGTTATTTTTAAATAAAATTTAAATTTTATTTATCTATAATTTTTAATATAATTTAATTTATTTTTTTAATAAAATTAAAATCAATTAGATTTAATAATTTAATCTTAAATACGTAATTTAATATTAATTTTAAATTTATTTATTATTTTTTAATTTTAATAAAAATAATAAAAATAACTGATAAAAAAGAAAGAAGAAATAAATTAAACTTTAAAATAATAATAATATATGTATATATAGATATATTCTATTACAAGTGGTGGGATGTTATTGGTGGTAGAATTACATTAGCATTCCACATTGGTGGTTTTTCTCTTGCTCCCTTAAAGGACATGAATGATGCTTTGTCTTTGACAACAAAGAAATACCAAAAAATAATGGTTTTTTTAATTATTGTTAATTATAATTGTTCTTCTTTATTTGACTGAAAACCCTTTTTTTCCACTTTAATTTAACCCCTCATGTCTGATGGACTAATACTAATTAATAATAACCTAATGTAATGAAGAAAATCTTTTAGGATAAGTCAATTTGACTATTTCAAGATAATGTGTTGGGCTAATTCAAATATTTTATGAGTAATTATTGAAAACTCGAAAGTCATTTCACACTTTCCATAAAAAAATTCATTTAATTTTCATTTGATCACCTTTTTTTTAATTTATTTTTAAAGGGATTTTGCTTGCCAAAGTAGAAGTTTTTTTTTTTAATTTTCATAATTTCATAGAATTGCACACTTATACGAAAATTCAAACGTTGCATTAAATATGAATGCCACTGAACCAGATATTTGCGGTTCAATAAATTCAAAACTGAATACTGTTCTCAGGCATTTTTATTAATTATTAAATAATATTTTTAAAAATGGAAAAATGTGATATGGATAAATGGACATTTGTAGCAAGCGACATGTGTTTAGTGTGTTCTTGTACATTATCCTGAATTTATTTTCTAAATTCAAACAGAAAAATTAGAAAATAAGAATGGCATTTTCCAATCCGCATTTAACAATATGATTTAAAAACAAAAAAAAAGAAAAGAGAGAAAAATTCAATAATAAGTGTGAAACAATCTTTGGGCACCATGGAAAAGAGTATTGACTTCTTAACATCAAGAAAAATGAATATATATATATATATAGTCACTTTTTACCCTAAATAATAAAATAACAAAAGAAACTCTTCAAGCCCACAAAAAGGCAAAAAACAAAATATAATCATAACAATAAGGGTAAATCCATCTACAACTCCTCCAACTTATCCCCAAATTTCATTTTGACACCTCAAGTCTTCTTTAGATCGAATAAATATTTATTCTCTCAAAATATGTGCCTTCTAAATACAAAATTAAGGTGAAAGCGACAAGGACTGAAGCGTGAGTTGCAATCAGCGTACTTTACGAACACATGTCAGTCATTCAAGAAAGACTGACACATATCAGTTAGATTTACCTTCACAAAGAAAAAATGACTTGGGTAAAAAATCAAAGATATGTGGGAAACTAAGTTGAGAGCAAATGCTGGTTGGATCATTAATTTAGGGTATGAAAGCCTACAAAGATCTTCTCAGAAAGGAGTTTTTGAGTTAAGCAAAAGTCGAAGAAGCACAGTGAGTTGAAGAAAATGGAGGCTACGATAAGAGGAACTGCGTTGATTTGAAGTAACTAGAGATTGCAATTAAGTTACTATCAAGATTAAGAGTTTGGTGAAGAAGGTACGATTTCTTATTCCTTTAATTTTTCATTTTTCCTGTAATGGTTGTATATAAAATGAGTGATTTTTCTGTTATTTAAGTAGAAAAAGTAGTGCTTTTTTTAGGGTTTTTTTACAAGCTTGGGTTATGGTGAAATGTGTTGTCTTATTTTATAATTTTTTTGCCTCGTTTTGTGGATGTTTACGTGGTAACTTATGATAGAACTTATAAAGTGTTTGTTTCACCATGGGGAAATTATTATTAAAAATGGAGATGGGTCTAAGTATGTTGGGGAAGGAATAGCAAAGGAGTGGATACTTGATAAAAACCGCTTCTTATTGGTTGAATTGGCATATCACTCGAAGATATTATGTTATGTTAAAATTGGAGATTTTTGTCATTTTGATGCTATGAGAAAATAATTTGTTATGTTAAAAAATGATTTTGAGCTTTTTGACCTAGGTAAAAATTTAAAATATGGGGATAAATTTGATACTTACATTGTACACATGGTTAATGAATCATATCTATTGGGTGGTGAATGTCCTAAATTGACTGCAAAGGTGGGTTAATTTCATCGGTGGTCATTAAAGTTTTGCAATTGTAATTATGTGGTCATATAACTTCGATTTGTAACGAAAAAATCACGTAAGTATTATTTCGTAACATAAAAGTCAATTTGACCAGAATTTCAAAAATCAGACCATCGGAGCATGTGATACACGCGTTAAACAAGAACAGCTCAGCAAATATTGATACATCACTGCCACGTGTCATAACAAAAAAAATCAAAACTCTGCATCCTAATCATCCTGCCCCTTTCTTTCTTCTCTCTCCTGGCTCCATCTAGATCTAGAGCCCTTGTCGATCTCAACCATGAAACGACAACAGATTATAAGCAGAGGAGTTCAGTCATCTCAAGGCGAGGTCGAGATTGCCGATGAGGAAAGGATTAACTCTGGTAATGATATCCTTGATATTTTTGACGGCGGATTAAACTGGTAATGATATTCTTCACCAATTAAAATGACAATGAAACTAAAAACAGAAAAAGTATTATTTGATAAATTACCTGATAGTTTACTCCGAAACATCCTATCCACCCATAATCAGTGATTAAAAAACCAAATAAACACAGATAAAAAGACAGATATACGCACAAACACGCACCCACACACGCAGATGAACCGACACAAGCATACAGTAGTTTGAGAACCATCAATGGATAGAAGTCAAAGAATTCTGTAAACACCCAATGCCACTTTCACCAATAGATCGAAAATCACCCTTGAATCGCCTGCTACCTTCCATTCTGATCTGCCCATTGAAGGAAAAAGGGAAGGAACGGAGGACATCAGAGCTTTGCCTCGCCTTCAGGAGTCTTACGGTACCACTCACGTCACCTCTCGATGCCGAACTTGAACGAAAAAAGAGCAAAAACATAATTGAGAATAGAGAAAATCGCGATTTCCCTTGAGCTATGATCGATTAGGGGGCGGATGGTGGTTGTAACGAAGATGCATGGCCACAAGGTGCCATCAGCGGCGGACGCGATGCCGGACGATCAACTGACGTTGGTGATTCCCTCCCCTCTTTCCCCGACGCTGGCGTAAGGTGCTGTTACTGGGTTTCCTTTCACGGTGCCAACCAAACCCCTATTTCTTTCTTTCTTTCTTTTTTTTTATCTCTTTTCATGCATTAAAATGGGGCAGAGTTTTGGGGTTTTTTTTGTTATGACACGTGGCAGTGACGTGTCAATCTTTGCTGAGCTGTTCTTATTTAACGCGTGTATTACACGCTCCGATAGTCTAATTTTTGAAATTCCGATCAAATTGACTTTTATGTTACAAAATAATACTTACGTGATTTTTTCGTTACAAATCGAAGTTATATGATCACATCGTTACAATTGTAATACTTTAATGACCACCGGTGAAATTAACCCCTGCAAAGGTAGACAATATAAGTACAGAAAATAATGATCCAACCCATATAGGGCAAAAAAACCCTAATGAAGAGATGCATAGAGAGGCATTTGATGTTAAGGAAGTAGCTGATAATGTTGTTAATAATGATAAAGTAGAAGTTGAGTTTGTAAAAGTTGGGGTTGATTTATCTTTAAGTGAAAGCTGAGGAGCTCAATGGTAGTACCTTTGATGGTGAAGAAGGAGATGGTGAAGATTATTATGAAAGCAGTTCATGTGTAAACAATGAAAATGATGAAACAGATAGTGATGTGGATGATGATTTAAGAGCTTTAAAGAAAGTTGTTAAGGAAGAAAAAAGGCAAAAAAAGAGGAAGAATGAGGCAACTAACACTCAAAAAGTACCATTAGGGGAAGTTAGGCATAATAGGGATTTGAGGACATTGATAGACGGAGGAATCATAAATTAAATGGTAGATTAGTTGGGGATGAAGAGTTTATTGATAGTGATGACCCAGGAAGTGATGATAGTAAGGATGAGTTAGATCCAGAGGTTGTCGAGTGTGTTAACCTTCCTAGTAGGAGAAAAAACAAAAAAGTGTATTATGATCCCAAATGTAAGGTGATAGCATAGGAGATGGCAATGATTTTTGAGAATGCAGTATAATTCAGGTTAGCAATTTTGGACTATATAGTAGAAATGGGGTTCAATTGAAGGTTAGACCCAATGAGAGGCATAGGATGAGTGTAAAGCTGAAAGGTGTGAATGGAAATTATATGCTAGTATAGAGGCTGATTCAGGGGATTTCAAAATTAAAAAATATAATCCATGTCATCAGTGCTCTAAGAAGAATAGGAACAAGCATTGTACATCAGCATTCATAGCTAGAAAGTTTGAAGAAAGAATTATATCTTAACCTAAGATAAAAATCTAAAAAATTCAGGATTTAATTAAGGAAAAGTGGGAACTTTATGTTGGTAGGATATTATGTATAAGGGATAAGATGCTAGTGATAAGCAAATTTATGGGAGATTGAAATCTTGAATTCAGTAGGTTGGCTGATTATACACATTATATCAATTTTTTTATTTTACAAATGGGAGAGAGTTCTTATACAAATGTAGCAAGATATGGAGTCAATGAAGCCATACCATTTTTACATCATGAAACAACACCAACTTTTCAATTTCGAACCCCTATATGTGATGATACTACTACTGTAGTAAGAGAAAAAATAACACAATCTACCATAGGCAAGTAAAGAGGGAGAAAAAACAGTTCTGTTTGTAAGGTTGGTAGGCAAGCCATAGGAGGAGAGAGGGGAAGAGGAACAAGAAGAGGAATTATCTCACAAAGCCAACCCATTTCGAATTCAAATTAGCAATATGTTCAAACTAGACCATCCACACAGCCACCACCAACATCTACAGGGAAAGGGGTATCGGGTTATAAAAGGCCTAGAGAATATTTATTTGAAGTTTTTATTGATGAGAATAAAGGAACAACTATCTTAAATGTAAGTTTTTATTTGATGGAATTAATAAGTTTTTCTTGTTATTAATATTTTTTCTTTTTAACCTGAACAACCTGGGAGACAATCAGAAAGACTCATTGAAGTTGGTCTTGCTGTTCAGAACTCAAATATAACAAATGTTGAGCTTAACTTCTAACCTAACAGGCTCAGATGGCAAGGCAGGAATACAGTGACAACTACACAGCTCAGGCAACAAAAGGCTACTGCTGTTGCAAATATTAGGTCTAAAGCAAACTTATCAAATGCAACTACCACTTCAAATCTGGAAAGGAATGATTCAATCTGCTATCAAAGCAGGATTCATCCATATTGATCTTTTATTTTGTTAAATGATGAACTATATAGTCTCACTCTGTAATATGCAGTCTAACTACGATTTTGTATTATGCACTCTTTCTACAACCTGTATTATGCAATGGAAGTTGTAGTATCTTTATGCACTTTGTTGAACAACATAGGTTGACATTTTTATAGAACAATTAAATGGTTGTTTTGTTAAGCTATTGCAATATGTTTAAGTATTTTGCTTCAATGTATTGAGATATGGAATTACAATCAATTAAGATCTAGTTCTAGAATTGATGGTACTCACATAGATTATGCACCAAATTTTGAATAATGAATTTCATTCAATTACCAAATACCTTACATCAAGTCTCCCAAAAAAATCCAAATGAGTTCAATTACATCAACTTCCCAAAAAATTACATCAATTTCATCAATTACACAACATCCCCATCATAGAACCAACACCCATAAAACTAAAATTAAAATTAAAATTCCAACAATTAACCATGTCAAACGCCTCTTTCTTCCTTTCCTTTTCTTTTCCTCCTCAATTGCTTTCTCATATAGCTTGATCCTATTAAGTAATCCCCATATTAACTTTTTGACTAATAAAAAAACTCTTCATCAACCCATCTGAAGTATCCATAATTTCCTTCTTCCCAATACATATTACAAAGCTCCTCAATCACAGTACATGCACTATAGCACAGTTACAAAATGAAAATAAACTAACAAATAATTACCTTTCTAAGTCTGCATGCAACAAACCTCATTTTAGGATTCGATTGCTTTCATCTGACATTCAGCATTGCATACTTACGACAATGACAAAACTCCAAAGTTTGATTCATCACTGTAGAAACTTGAGATATTTGAAGAATCAAATCACAAATCTTGACTGAAATCTCATATAAAAAGAACAATCGAATGAAAGAAATAAGATTTTTGGCTGCAACAAGGAGAATAGAGAAATTAGGGAGATGAGCTCCAGGAAAATGAGAGAAGATTTATTTTGTTGATGAAGAACCAAAAGAAAAAGAAGATATTTATTTTTTGATTTTTTTTATTGTTGGTTGCAGGTAATTGATAGTTTCATGCGCTTGATTTTTTTTTTTTATGCTGAAATCACTGTCATATCAATAGATTGTATTTAAAAGACATGCATTTTGAGAGAACAAGTGCTTATTCAAGAAGACTTGAGGTGTCAAAATGAACTTTGGGAGTAAATTGAAAAGGTTGAAAATGATTTTACCCTAACAATAATAAATAATTTCCACCCCTTCAAGGGATAAATATCTGGTTAGATCATAATTCTGTGATTGTTACTTACACTCGCTTGCCCTTATTATTTGTGAGCTTTTGCTCACCTCTGTTAACCAAAAAAAAAATAATAATTTCCATAAATAAATAAGTAATTTAAAAAAAAAAAAAGAAAATTGTACTCGGAGTACAAGTAGATTCCAGTTTGTACAACTCGTCAATCAACTGAGTCTTTGAGTTGACATTACCGGCACAATCAGGCAAATTCCTCATGAAAATATAAGGATGTGACTTCCTTTTTCTTTTTCTCTTTTTTTTTTTTAAAAAAAAAGAAAGTATATTTCTTATAATATGATTTGGAAATATGTTGATTTATCATAAAAAAAGAAAAGAAAAGACGTTTCGAGAATAAAAATAAATTAAGATAATTTATTTTTTAACAAAATAATCTAAATTTGATAAAAAAGCTACTTTCTTTTATGATAATACTTCAAATAAAATTTTCAAAAAAAAAATTGATATCCTAGATCTTGATGGAGTGTCAATATCATGATCAATTCAAACGTTGAATTATAAAATATTTAATAGCTAATTTTTACTATTTAACATGAACAGTTTATTTTTTAATTTTCATTTTTTTGTTGAAACTGAACAATTTATTTCTTGATCAATGACTATTTAGTATTTACTACTCATAATTCATCATAGTCAACATAGAAAAATCAATAACCCTTTAGGATTTTAGATAGGCAGCTTCGCTATAACATAAAAGAAATATTATAAAATAATATACCAAATTCGTTGATAGAAAAAAAGAAAAAGAGTAATTTTTTTTGGCTTAAAATAATAAAAAATATAAAATTATTTCAAAATTTTCATTCAAAGTAAATAAAAAATAAAATACTGAATTTTTTAAATAATAAGACAGAATATTTTTTTCCTAACAATATGATAATAAAAGAAAAAAAAATTACGAGTTGGTGTCCGGGTCAAGCCGAGTGGGAGGCGAGCGAACTCAGTTTGGTGGATTATGAAAAAATTATACTACAAATAAGATAAAATATGCGACGACGCGAAATAGAATTTTATAACCCGAAAATCCCACAACAGAATCTTCTCCTTCTTTAAATTTATTTCTTTTTCTTCCATTTCCTTCAAATATTCTCAATAAAAAAATAAAAAAAAAATTCCAAAAACTTCTCTCTCACACTACATCACAGATTCACACATCTATAATTTTCTATATAAATATTTAGATCTCATCTTCTCTTCATCTCTCCGTTGTTTCCTTTCGGACTTCGTGTCCATTAACGAAATACCCAGAAAGGGAATTCAAGCAAGGAATTTCAGTTTCTCCTTTTTTAAGCACAGAGATAAGGAATGGGTTCGATTCCGCCTGAGCTAAGCTTGGATTTTAGGCCAACTTATTTGCCCAAAACCATCACTGATTTTCTCAAGGATGTTTCCATGATGGGAAATCTTTCTGAGAAGCTCTCCAAACTTGATGGTTTTGTTAAAGGATTGGAAGAGGAGATGAAAAAGATCGATGCTTTTAAGCGCGAGCTCCCTCTTTGCATGCTTCTCCTCAATGATGGTTCGTTTTTCTTTCTCAATTTATTATCATTAAAGTGTATATTTCTATATTTCTGTTTTTTTTTAGAATTGTTTGAACGCGTTTTTATGGTTTCTGATTGATGGATTTCGAGGTTCTGATGATTTCCGGTTCATGGGCTTCAATTGATTTTTTTTTTAAATGGTGGAAGTCAGTATATGAAATGGATTTTTGATAAATGATTCTGATAAAATTGAATCTTCTTATTCTTATTTTCAATATTTCTTAAGCTCAAAGAAGGAGACTAATTGTGAGATTAGAGATATTTTGGCAGTTGATGATGCTTAAATTGGCTGTTTTTCACTGTTTGGTTGCAGCAATTCTATTTTTGAAGACAGAGACGATGCAATGTGCAGCATCAAATAATCAACCAGTTTTAGAAGAATTCATTCCATTGAAGAAAAACAGTGGCATTGATGACGATGATGATGAAGCACATGGTCCTATCAGAAAGGAAAACGACTCAAAAGACAAGAAAAATTGGATGAGCTCTGTTCAGTTATGGAACGCAAATGATCATCTTTCTTCTACCTTTGATCCAAAACAAAATCTCAAAATAGAATCTAAGGTAACTATTCTTAACAAAAAAATAATGTAGAAACATAGATGATTGTGCTCGTGTGATGTGTCTGCAAGTTGAAAAAGCTTTTAAAAGGAGGAAAAAGAAGTGGAAATTGATTTGTTTCTTTGGTTTTCTTTTTTGTTGCACTGTTATTCTTGGACAGACATCTAAGAAAGAAAATCAGTATGCAACTTTGGATACATTTGAGGCTTGCAAAAGCAGGAGTGCAGCAAGAGCCTTTATGCCATTTAAGACCTACACTGGTTTGTCAAAGAAAGTGGATCGTAAGAGTAATAATATTACTAGAGAGGAAATGCCTGTTCCCGGTCTTTCTCTTTTAACTCCTGGAATCAAGTGCTTGAGGGAAGAATCTAGCTCTACAGGTTCAAGAATCAGCTGTGGCAGAGCAGTTTCTTCTTCTGCACCTAATCCTCAGCCAAATTTCAGAAATGGACCGCAGCCACCTCAACAACAGACTTCTAGGAAGCAGAGAAGGTGCTGGTCCCCAGAATTGCATCGCCGGTTCGTCAATGCTCTACAACAACTCGGAGGTTCTCAAGGTTAGCATTTGATAGTTAATTTGATTTCAAATATTTCATGGTGATTTTTTCCCGATGTCTTTTGGTATGAGATTAATTAAATGAGCACAAGATGGTTGGCAACTGCCTCTTAGCCTGATTCTGTTATAAGATTGAAATTAGGATATTGGGATATTGGGATACAGAGATTGAAATGTGAACATTTAATGGGTCCATAGTAGAGTTGGTTGATCCTTTTAGAATAATTAGACAGGTTGATACATTGCCTTCTGATTTCTAATTCTTTTCGGAAATATCTAACTTGATTTATCTGGATGATTTTGCAGTTGCTACACCAAAGCAGATAAGAGAACTTATGCAAGTTGATGGTTTAACCAATGATGAAGTGAAGAGCCATTTGCAAGTGAGTTTTCAATTTCTCCATTTCATTCCTGCTGTTTGATTTTTCAGGAAGCATGAGTAAAGGGAGAGCATTTTTAAGCCACTCAAATCAGTTAGCCTCATACTTAGATTCATGTTATACATTGAAGATTGATAGAAAATCTTTCTTGTTACTGTAGAAATACCGGCTTCATACACGAAGAACGCCACCGGCTACAGCTGCCACGTCAGCTGCAAACCAGTCTATTGTTTTGGGGGGTTTGTGGATGTCCCCAGATCATTATGGGGACTCAAAGGCTACCAGTTCCCAATCTGGCTCTCCTCAAGGCCCCCTGCAATTGGCAGGACACACCGGAGGGACCTCGACTACAGGAGGGGATAGCATGGAAGATGATGAGGATGCTAAATCTGAAGGGTATAGCTGGAAAAGTCATATTCACAGATCAGGAAAAGATGATGTATAGTGTATCCACCATGAATTTTGCAGATATAAAGTATACGTGGGAGGATTATATGACTTATAAACAAAAGATAATAATACTAAAATTTATATAATGGAGATTGGGATGTTGAGAGTGAGAAATTTTGCAGGATTAGCTTTCCTTCTGTCTTGAAAGTTGAAATTGAGTTTTTGTAATTTGACTGGAATTTGATAAAAGAATTCTGATGGCCATGCTTTTGCATGGAAGAAACAAGTAGTCCCTATTATCAAAGTCTCTTCTGCAGAACTTTCTATTCCAATTTGAGGGCTGGAAATGGTTCAGTTTTAGGGGAATTGACTTCTGGTAAAAAGATTATTGATCAATATCAAAAGATTTCTTGAAGCAATGGTGCTAACTGTGTCCTCCGACTCGAGAATTCTTTAAAAGTTGTTCTCTTTTATTCGCTTTAGGGGCAAGATTAAAGTAGGTATGATTCTGATGAGGAAGGGAAAAACTTAGAAGAAACGGAGCTAACTTTCCACCTGGAAATTATGGTAAAGATTCCTAGTCTTTTGTATTTTTTTGCCTTTTTCAAGGGCAATTAAACAGGAGATTAGGAATCTCTCATTTTCAGGTTTGATTGTCTCTTTCGTTTTTGCCTTTTAACAGCTCTATACCAATTTTCAGAAAGTCTTTTTATTCCCATTACATTATTACTCTCTCCCATCTATCAAATTGTCACTTTACCCCTCATCATCTAATGTCAACATGACTTCATTAATGTTTTTCTTTTTCTATACACCTTACTATGCTAATCTAAATTAAAACACCGTATTTTAGTTTATTTAATATATATATATATATATATATATATATATATATATATATATATATATATATATTTTATAAAATTAACAAACAAAGAATTGAACATTTAATGAGATAAAGGGAGAATTTATGTATTATGGAATCAAATTTATTTTCTTTCCTTTTCATGGAATTTATTTCTTCCTTTCCTGAAATAATAGGAAAGAACGAACAGCAGCTTTTACACAAGAAAAGGGAGACAGAATTCCTTCACCTGTTAGTCCCAACTTAATACATATGGTAATCACTGTGATTAATTAAGATTTAGATTAGATTTGAGTCAAAATTATTTACCAAATTGGGGTTCTATGGTATTTAATTAAGTCCCATGTTAGGATCATGTGCATATTTATATATATGGTGGCAGGAAACTGGAAACTGCAACTGCAAGTAATTTTTCCTCCTGCTCCTGCCCACAATTATATTTTATAATTAGTATCCAACATAATCACATAATTAAACATATCTTAATAAAAATAATTATCTTTTCAGCATTTTAAATTGTTTGGTGATTAGTGTTATGGTTGTAGAAGAAGACAATACAAGATCCAGACTTCAATATTCCTTCACTTTCTTGTGATTCTGTCCAATCTAAATTATTTTGATTTCTCTTTTCAATAAATGATAAGATGGACAAACAAGTAGTTGTCACCCCTCTTCTCTATCTAATTGGAATCAACCCTCAAATTTTAATTATTATTTTATTTTCTTGCAAAATAATGGAAATTAATATTAAAAGATTTCTTGTGATTCTTTTATGGTAATAATTTGAAAAAAAAAATTATTATTTCAAGATAAAAGAGGATCATGTGAACATATAATGCTGCATGTTTTGAGATTATTGATTCCATAATTTGTGTTTGACTATTTGAATAAAGGAAATCTTCCCCTTGAATTCTATATTCTTCTAGGCTAAGAACATAAATATTTCATATTATTCAAGACAAACAAAATACAGTAATTTTATAATTCTAATTAACTTTTCAGAACATATGATGTTATGCCAGCTAAACCAAATTATGTGGTCCAGTTCAAAATTAAATGAATGATTAAATTATATGATCTCCAAACAACCTCTTAATTAGTCAATTGTTAAAAAATCCTCTAGATTTTATCTTTTCACCTAACCCAGAAGTATCCCACTAATAATAATAATTTTTTTTAAATAAAAAAACACAATCAATTGCAATGTTTATCTGAGTGCATGACATAACAGTCACTCTCACAAGCAAAATAATAGAGAGAATCTTACAGACAAGATATATAATGAAGGAGCCCACATTAAATATTGGTATAAATATGTTTGGTGAAAGAAGTGAAGACTGAAAATGATGGAACCTCTAATTAAGGTTAATAAACTCAATTATTAATTTATTGGGGGTGTTTTTTTTATAAGAATTTAAAATCTAAGGAGTGTTTAATTTCTTTAATTAGAAGATAGGGAATAGAGAATATGTGCAGTGGCAGTGCAGCAGCTAAGCACAATAGTTATATTCACATGCCAACTTTAATTAAAAATTGTTATAATTATGCAAATTGGTCCTACACAAGAACAATTCCTATTGAAGATTCCTTTAAAGACCAGCCAGATATGATTGATCCCTCATGATATGTATGCTATAATTTTGGAAAACTTTATTATAGAAGAAAGCTATCAAAAGCCCTACCTCTAAAATTTGTTCTTTTTATTTTAAAAGTTTATCACTTTTTTCTTATCTTCTACACTAAATAATTCTTTTATTTTCTCTATTCACCAACTCAATTTTTTAAATATTTGCTTTCTTTCATTTCATAGGCTAGGCTTTCTTTTTTTTTTTCCACAAAAATTTAATAGAAAAATAGTTATTCTGTTATAAATTTTATTCATAAAATGATTATAGGGAACAGAAAAATTCAGAATTTGAAATTTTCTTTTAAATTTAAACCAACATACTGCTGAAACGTCTTATAGAAAATGATACAATCTAGGACATCATAAAACTGATCTTGATACTTTGATAACAAAATGTATTCAATGAGATTGCATAATTAATAAAATTAAAAAATAATTACATAATTAATAATTTAACTATACATAATATAAGTAAGAAAATAAGTCTATATTTTGGGACAGATAAAAATCCAAGTGAGTCGATCTATATAGAATGTTGGATAATATTTCTCAATCATTTCCTAATTTTTGCAACTAATAATAATAATAATAATAATAATAATGTCACTTTCTCAAAAATAAATAAATAAATAATGTCTCTAAACTTTAATGTGGCCAATAAATTCCATAAATATAATATTTGTAATAGTAGAATAGCTGAATGTCAAAGTAGCTAGGTGCCATAGATTTTTTTTAGATCTAATTTAGATTGCATGTGTTGAGATAGTAATGAAGAAGGGGATGGATTGTGACGAGAGAGCAAGGCAGACAATATGAGTTAAATGGTAAATTATGACTTTCACTTTCCATTTGAGGCATTGGTTCAATCAAGGCATGCACTGTAATTAACCCAAAATCTTAATTTTAACTGCTAAAATTATATTGAAGACTATGATGATAATCGGTAATTAATGAGATTGAAGAAAAAAGTTAAGGATTATGTAATTAGAAAGTGAGATGAGTTTTTACTTTACTATTACATTAAGTTTGACTGGTCATCTCTTACTGATGAGTTGGACTTTAGCATGGATTTCAATATCTTATTGTGAATCATTACTCATCAATTCTAAGGTAGTAATTGTTAGCAACACATTTTCAGACAGGCGTGTATATAAATTTAGGCCAAATTATTATTATTATTATTTTTTCTCTTCTTTTCTAATTCCTGATAAATTTTGCTTTATTATTATTATTATTATTATTTTAATATATGGACTCTTATCTATTATTGCTGGAAGTGAGTTTTTAAAATATTTTTTTGGATTGCAAATAAAGCTTTTAGAGTGATAGTACAGTGTATGAGTATATATGGTGTGCGTACATTGCACCGTCTGATCGACAAGTGCAGATACGCGTGTATCGCAATCGTAAGCTAAGTCTTTAGTGTTAAAAAAAAGATACCGATGTAAATTTAATTATGAAAAAGCAGAAGCAACCCTCATTTCATTTAGGATTTTTAGCGGAGCCAGACAAAAAAGTAGGCTGCCCAAATTATGAAACGCTACACAATTAAAGTGGGCTAAATTTTGTAGATAGTAATGAAGAAGGCCAAAAACTTTAGGAATTAAAGTGGCTAAATTTTGTAGTTGGTGAGTTGCATATGCCCATTAGCAAAGCTTAGCCCTAAGAGCTTCGGGTTTGATGGGCCTCGAGTTGGTTTCCCTCCTCCCTAAACTTCTGCAGTTTAGATAATTTTATTTCTTAACCATTCCATCCCATTACTAAATAGTAAGACAGGGTTTGTTAACCTTGAAAATTTTGAAATGAAAAGAAAATAAAATTATTCTAAATTTTTCAATTTTTTCAATCATTTGTTAAAAAAAAGATCCTAATTTTTTTTAAATTATCTGTATCTTAAAAAATCAAAATATGCATATCTTCACATATGATTAAGATATGTATTTTTATATTTTGATAGATAAAAAATAATTAAAAATTAAAAAATATATATTTTTAATTCTTTCAAAATAATTAACAAATAATTGTAAAAATTTTTGAAATATTTTCCAGTTTTATCTTGAGTATTTCATATTTTGATACGGAAAATATTATAATTTTATCTTAAAACTCTTTATCCGAATCGATTTAACAAATGCTACCTAAGTAGTAAGAATTGGTGTGCAAATAAAATTTAACTATTTCTTTATATTGTAAGTGCATAATAGAAGTTATAAAAAAAATTCCTATAAATTATTTCATTTCTAGTATATATAGAAAAATTAATTGACACTTGAAATTTAATTATTCTAACCTTAAAATAATATAATACAGTGCAATACAACTTTTTGTCTGATTATCGCTAAATATTTAGATGTTTCACAAATTAAAGCGAACTACAAAATTTAACTCGATTAAAATTGTCAACAGGATAATTTAATTATTACTCTTTCCGTTTCACTTTAAAAAATAATTTTTTACTTTTCACAAAAATTAAAAAAATAATTAAAATATCTCAATTTAAAAAAAAAAAGACTACAGTCATTAACAAAAATATCCTTTTATATTTTCAAAAATTTCATTTAGTTTTAATTAAAAGTAGAGGTGGCAAATGGTTAGGTTGGACGGATTTTGATTAGATCATTAATGGATGGGTCATTAATGGGTTGAAAAATATGAGTTATTAATGGGTTGGGTTAATTTGGGTCGACCCATGGATGATGAATTCTTCACAAATGGCCTCCTATTCTCGTTGCTTCAACATGAATTTGAAACAGTGTAGTAGTGATGGCGGAGCTTGCCGAATGTTCAACGAAGCTCGATGCAAATCTCGAATGAAAAAGCCAAGCAGTATTGAACTTTCTATGATTACCTAAAACCCATACCACAAGCTCATAAGTATTATGAAATTTTGGGTGGTATCACAGAACCCCTACTGGTGCCATGATAAGTCTACCATGGAGTTTTGGGATTCAAAAAATATGAAAGACATCAACTTTACGGTTTAGACCTTGGATCTCAACCCCGATTAATTTTGTGGGTTTCAAATCCATTTAACAAGCGAATTGATCCTTGGAGTTTGTAGATGCGCTGCAACACAAAAGGTTATTGTTTCATGATGTATAGAAGGCCTCGCAAATAGTTTTAGTACCTGAGTTTCTAAGCTATTAAGACAATTAAATATGTCTCCTTCAATGTTCTTTGCTCGGTTTGTTTGGTGCTTCTGAAAATACAATTGAATTGGTATTGTCCCAAATCCTATTCCAAGTGGAATAAGAATGTGAAGAATTACGGTGGCCATTGCTAGATTTGATACCTTCAACGATATTCTCACTTACTTCTGATATCTGAAAAAGAGAATCTTGTCTAGTGAAGCTCTATTAAGACTTCAACCTTGATACGCCATGGCCACTGCTTGAGCCATTGTGAGAATTATATCCTCCAGCCCATGGCGTAATTGAAAAACCTGCCGTTTGAATCAGCAAGAGAGACGAAGAATATTCAAACCAGTAGAACTTATCTAAATGCTAATTCAAGAGATAATAATAAGAGACTGGAGGCAAAACATACCAATTATAACAGCTAGCAGACATTTAGGTAGTAATTTTTATTAAAAATGGAAGCTAGTGTCAGCAAGATAAACTTATTGAAAGAACCGCTTATAGAAAGAATGGATTATTGTGGAATTGTGAAGAAGCTGGGTTAATACCCAATGGATCAAGATCTTTGAATCTTGAAAACACTCATTGGGTTAGAAAGTAAGATTGGTTAATTTTGGGTTGACCTATTGGGTTGGGTTGGGTTGAAAAATAAAATGGATTAATTTTGGATTGATCTAATGGATATTTATATGGATTGAATTTTTTTGGATAAATTTGAATTGACCTATGGGTTTGGATCAATTTTTTCAGGTGTAATTAAAAGTAAAGAATAATTAAAAAAATTTAATAAAATATATAATAAATAGATATATACATATAAATTTATTTTTAAATTTTGGAAAAACTATTTAAAATATGAAAAAATAAAATAAAAAAAAATGGACCAGAGTATCGCTTTTAATATTTTAGCTGAATTTAAGTATACTAGTGTGATTAGAAACTAATAGTTCCTGCATGCAATAGAAGGAATAATTTGACATAGATTCCAATGTCCTTTTTCATGATCGGAAGGAAATTCTCCACAGAGGTGAATATATATAGTAAAAAAGTGGGGTAAAATTAGTGATAGGGTAAAAAGGACAAATAGTAGTGGCAATCAAAGCCCGAAAGAAGAGGTCAGCCCCAAAAGCAACGTTCTTGTGTAATAAATACTCTATTTGGGCGCCAAATGTGGATTCAATATCTCATCTCTTTTTTACAGTTACTAATCTTCAGGAAGAGAGAGAATTACCATCCTAAACAAACACAAACTTATACGAACATTCTTCACATTCCTAGAAAGTTCAGAATTATTATTATGGCACAAGAACAGCCCAGAATAAAGATGGATGATGATCAAGAAGAAGGAGAAGGTCATGAAATCACCCATGTTAAACTAATAACAACAACATCAACAAAAAGAGAGAGTATAAGTAGCAGCAGCAGCAGTAATAATAATAGTGTTTCCTTCAAATTTAATGCCCAGGCACCTGAATTCGTACCAAGATCTCATACTAATTCTAATACTGCACAAACCCAAATGCCAATTTCTGGGTTTTTCTATCCTTGTTTTCATTATTTAGGGGCCACAGCTGGATCTGATTGGTTATTTGTTGGGGAACAAGATCCTCATCCCTATTTTATCTCTAACCCTAATCTTTCTTTCCCCAATTCCCCTAACAAGACTATCAATCTTACTGATGATCTTCGCCAAAAGATCCTTAAACAGGTTCCTCTTTATTTTTATTTCATGATTAATTGTTTATTCTTTTGTATTTCTTGAGATCTTCCGAGTTTGGTTTTTAAGGAAAGAATTAGGGCAAAAACTCGAATTCTATATTCTTTGTAAGGAATTTTCATCTCATCCTCATATAGCCTTTAGGGATTAAAAATGACAGATTTTCATCCAACAATCAGTTTACGAGATGGTGATTTTAATTAGACAGTTAATTCCAACCTTTTGATTAGGCGGCTAATGCATTTAGTAATACCAGTTCTGATTGTTTCTTGCTATAATCTTCTAATAAATTAGACTTACATGTGATCGTGTTTGCATATGTATCTGATGCGTAAGAAATTTTATGCTTTCTTGTGTTTGTTTTGTTCTATAAGGTAGGGCTGTTTGTTCATAATATTTTATGCAATATTATGCTAAAATCGTGTTTGGATTATGGGACATTAAAATCACAGATTACGGTCTTAATTATAATCTTAATCAAGGATTGTTTATATATGAAACAGGTGGAGTATCAATTCAGTAACATGAGCCTTCTTGCAAATGAATCCATGTCAAAACACATTAGTAAAGATCCTGAAGGATATGGTAATTAAGCATCATAATTAACAGAGTTTAATCTATAGGTTATAGAATTTGATTAAG
Source organism: Excoecaria agallocha (assembly GCA_037975025.1). Lineage (NCBI taxonomy): Eukaryota > Viridiplantae > Streptophyta > Magnoliopsida > Malpighiales > Euphorbiaceae > Excoecaria > Excoecaria agallocha. Next base: position 49,880,892 of record CM075808.1, on the reverse strand, counting down.
TATTCTAATTACCATGTTTTGGCTTTACCACAGTACCGATATCTGTTATTGCTTCCACAAAGAAAATGAAGTCCCTTGTTAACAATAACCAATTGATTGCCCAAGCACTTCAGTCCTCTTCAAAACTTGTGAGTTTAGCTCTACACAATTTTCTTTAATTATAATTTTAAGTTGGCTCTATCAAGTTTAATCGGAGTGATGTTTGAAGGTCGTAAGTGAGGATGGCATGAAAGTTAAACGTCAAATTCCTTTTACTGAGAAAGATAGAGAAGAATTACAGGTACTTAAATTAACAGTAATTAATTTTCTATATTAGCTAAATGATGAATTGAGATTAATTAATATTTGTTTTTTTTTAAATCTTTACAGTCTCGTACCGTTGTGGTGGAGAATTTGCCAGAAGATCATTCGCATCAAAATATTGAGAAAATATTTGGTGTGGTTGGAAGGTTAAATCTATAACTCAGCATTAATTTCTCTAATTATTTTTAATTTAGGTGCTAATTAATAAATTAATATTCATCCATTTTTAGTGTAAGAACTATCAGAATATGCCATCCTCAAGAACCCACTTCTTCACGCACTAAAGCTGATTTCTTCATGAGTAACAAGGTATTTAGCATTGTTTTATGGTGAAAAAGAAGATTTTGGTTCTTTTAATAACGAAAAATTTATTTTCTTTTTCTTTTTTTTTTTTTTTTAATTGAAGCTACATGCGCTTGTGGAGTTTGGGACTCTGGAAACAGCAGAGAAAGCGGTACGCCATAATTATTATTAGAATGCTAAGTTCTGAAGCTGGAATTTGATTTGATTTTATTATTTTAATGAATACAGGTAGAGAAATTGAATGATGAAAGGAATTGGAGAAAAGGGCTTCGAGTTAGGCTGCTGATGAGATGCTCTGTATGATTTAGGGTTTTATTTATTTATTTTTATTATTATTCTTGTTTTGTTTTTGTAATGAATGTGCAAAATCAATATTAAGTTCTTAACGTGAAATTGTTACAGCCAAAGTCTGTTCTGAAGACCAGAAAGTCTGACTTTGATGGGCTTTTGGATGAAGAAGAAGTAGAAACTCCCGAATCAATCGAAGATTCTTCCCAGACAAACCATGCAGAAAATCGTACTGACAACAATGTAAGAAAATTCAAATCCACAAAAAATTCAAGACAAAATAACATTTATATCCACGGCAACAGTTTTATTAATATAGAAAAGTTCAGTGGTTAATTAAGTGGTAAAATGAGTAATTGCAGGGAGAAGAAAGCACAAAGAAGGGATGGGGAAGAGGAAGAGGAAAAGGAAGAGGAAAAGGGCAAAGCCATGGAGGAAGAGGACTGCTAGCAGCATCTCCACAAGCAGTTGGGTCACCTCAAAGCGAAGCATCGGCCAAAAATACCTTTAAAGGACCAAGAATGCCTGATGGAACTAGAGGTTTCACCATGGGTAGAGGCAAGCCATTAGCCTCTCCATCTTTGCTCGCTTCTATGCTTGATTAAATCTTTTGTTATTCTTCTTCTTCTTCTTCTTCTTCTTCTTCTTCTTCTTCTTCTTCTTCTTATTATTATTATTATTATTATTATTATTATTATTATTATTATTATTATTATTATTATTATTATTATTATTATTATCCATTTCTAAGTAGCTTATTGCATTTAAGCTGCCCTACAATTTATAGGATTAGAGAGGTAAAATTTATATTTATGGAGTCAATGATAACTTTTTGAAAAGCATTTTTGGATGTTCATTAATATTTTGTGGTATATGTATTTATATATTTTAGACATGAATTAGTAGCTGGAGTCTAGCAACAGAAGAAGAGCTCTTACAATAATGAAGGGCTGAAGTTTGATTGTGGCCATTAGCTTATCTATATTACCATCTCTCTTGAATTTAACCTCATACATCTCTTTAGAATTCCGATTGCGTTCTTTTCTCTTGGCAATTCTATTTAATTCTTGGCCTGCATGAATACATCCTAAAAAGCATTATAGAATTTAAAATTTTTTTATTTAGATCGATTTAACAAACGCTATCTAAAACTATAAAAATTTATTTTTAATTTTTAGTTATATTAAATATTGTAAAAAAATAAAAGCATATATTTTTAAATAAAAAATTAACATTTCCTTAAATTTATGGATAGAGAGGTTTAATTGAAATGGTTACAAATGTAATATTTTAGATAGTATAATTTCAGTTGGCCCGTCATGAGTTGTTTTCTAGTTATCCCTAAAATATTTTGTCCATTTAGATAACACTTTTTTTTTTCTAGTGCATAACGACAGAGAGAGAAATCAAACGGTGAAAGTTACTGACGCATGATGTCATGTTGGGACTTTGGCATCTAATTTTTTAAAATTAGATAAGGAGTTTGGATTTCAATTTTGCGCATTGATTTCTGATTTAGGCATATAAATTTCATTGAGTTGCCAATTAATATTTAAAAAATTGGACATGATATTTTTTTTATTAAAAATATTAATTTAATTTGAAACTTGTGACGTAATTCTAATAATTAAAAATTTTAAAATTCGGTCTTTGTGATTTTATTGATACAAAATAATAAGAAATTTTTTCACAAATATCACACAAAAGAAGATAAAAAAAAATTCATATTTGCACCCTCATATTTTTTATTTTTGATAAATATTATTTTAAATTTTTTTTCTTAATTATCATTTTTTTATATTTTAACCTTCAAAAATACTTCATCGTTTACCTCACTATATTGCATTGGTTTAAAAAAATAAAAAATAAATATAGCCTTTTAACTTTTAACTTGAGGTGCAAGAGTTGTACCATTTCCATCTACTATAAGGAAGCAACGTAGCTGCCTCAAGAAACCTGAAAAAGCGAAACATAAATATCATAAAACTTTAATAAATAAAAATAAAAATAGAAAGATTTCTCAATGCTGCCTCCCAAATTATAGTTGAAATCGATTTTAAGATTTTGTACACCTCTTTTTTAATAATTTTGATAATTAAAACCAAAGATGTTGGGTTTCTTAATCACAGCCGTTATACAGCATGCAAGACTACTACTGGAATTGCTAATAGCAGAAATCTATTATGTTTTATAAGCTATCAGTAATGATTGTACAAAGAAATTAAGAGGCGGATAATTAAACAAAAAAATTGACAGCACCAGAGATATACCAGAAATACTTGTTTGCACCCATTTGCCAGAGGGACGAGAGTTGATGGTTCCACCTACATAAAATACATTTTTATTACCTGCCTACATATAGATAAACCAAAAATGCAAGATGATATAATTAATTGCATAAGTAAAGTGTGTAACTGCCATTGAAGATGTGAACTAATTGCTAGCTAATAGTCCACAGCCAATAGAAAAAAAGACAAGAGCTGTAGTCAACCAGCTCCACCCCATTTTTTGGCTTCATATGCTGCGCAAAATTTTTCAATACAACTGGCCCACTGCAAACCACTGATCTTATACTTTGCATTGCATCACAGGAATTTTCTGATTATTTCATTAACAAAGCTAGCATGAGAAACAAATTTTCTTATAAACAAAAGTGAACATCTTTTATAACTAATACGAATATATATATATATATATATATATATATATATATATATATATATATATATATATATATATATATATATATATAATAAAAAAGATGGACATGTTCACTGAAAATTTAGAACGGTAAATATATTTTATTTTAGTTAAAAAAAAAGAAAATACAGTGTATTAAGTTTCATCAAAAGAAAATACATTATATTTATTTATGTATAAAACTAAATACACTATATTTTAGTCAAAAGAAAAAAATATAGCGTATTAAGCTTCATCAAAAATAAAATACACTGTATTTATTTATTTACAAAAGTAAATATACTGTATTTTAGTTAAAAGAAAAGAAAATATAATGTATTGAGTTTCGTCAAAAATAACATACATTGTATTTATTTATTTACAAAAATAAATACACTGTATTTTAGTCAAAAAAAAAGAAAATACAGTGTATTGAGTTTTGTAAAGAATAAAATATATTGTATTTATTTATGTACAAAAGTAAATACATTGTATTTTAGTTAAAAGAAAAGAAAATACAGTATATTGAGTTTCATCAAAAATAAAATACAATGTATTTATTTATTTACAAAAGTAAACACATTATATTTTAGTAAAAAAGAAAATATAATATATTGAGTTTCGTCAAAAAGAAAATATATTGTATTTACTTATATATAAAAGTAAATACATTATATTTTAGTCAAAAGAAAAGAAAATATAGTATATTAAATTTTATCAAAAAGAACATATACTGTATTTATTCTGTAATATAGGGTGCTCCACTTTCTGCATGTAAGATTCATAAAAATTCAAACATTGCATGTAACACCTTTACTATTACAGACCTACAGATTTAAGCAATTGGCCAGAAAATTTTTTTTTTCTTATCTTAAAAATCATATACTTAACTCCATAATTCTTTAATTACCAATGCTTATCCATTAATCAAGTTCATAAGTCTAACTTATCGCTGACCTATAACTGTCCACTTTTACTGTTTATTTTATAAAAATCCTAATGCCTATAAACTTAACTAGCCCCTAGAAAAATTCCTAAATCAGAAATAATTTCTCCATGGATTTCATGGCAATCAAGTATGAACATGGCAACTGTATCAGGTTATTGTGCTTCACGACTTATTTATGTACAAACCAAAGGCAAGTGACCAACAGACTTCATCATCAAATTTGAATTTTGTAAAAAACAAAAATATAAAGTATTTTTTATATATCAAATAATAAAGGGTAGTTTTGAAATAGAAAATGTATAAATGAAAAGTAAAAATAAAGTATATGATATTTTTGAAAATGAAATTGTTGGCTCAAAGCCATATCTATATTTTGATGATAATCAAATCTTAAATAAACTCTAGTGTGAATTTTATTCTAAGTTATTTTTGCAGGTTTTTCTATATGTCTTTCTAATGCAATTATAAAAAATAAAGATTATGATACTTCAAGAAATGGATTCATGAAGACTCAAGTTAAAGATTATCTTAGTATATAGGAAATTAGGTGATAATTGTGAATTATACGATATTTTTAGTATATTTTTAGGTGTTTTATTAAGTTAATTTAGCTTTAATTTGGTTGAATTTTAGTTTAAATTATTAAATTTGTGTTTTAAGAGCTAATTATAAGTTTTGGTATTTTCTAAGATTAAATTGAAGAAAAAATGACTTAATTGCAAAATATGAGAAATTCTGGATCAAATCTATAAATTTTGGAAATTGAAGTCAAAAACTTTTATGAGAAGTTCAGATTATCCATGAGTGGTCGTGCACTTGAAGAAGCCAATCCTTGAGTGGTCGTGCACTTCATCTATTGCCTATGTATGATTGTGCATGGGAAGGCCAAAATTCTTAAGTGGCCGTGCAAGCCATAAGGAAAAGAACACTACAAGAAAAATGCTCTTTAACGAGGGAAAATTCGATCGTTAAAAGTTAAAATCCGGTCGTTAAAATACTATAACGACCGTAAAAATCCGGTCGTCACCGGTCGTTAAAATCCCCGTCGTTAATAGTATAGACGACCGGATTAATATCCGGTCGTTAAAGTTATTAACGACCGAAACAAATCCGGTCGTTAAATATAAATTTTTAGCGACTGCATTTCCCTTCGCTAATTGTGTTCTGCTTTTAAAGAAGGGAAGTCCGGTCTTTAAAAAAACCTTTTTAACACCGGTTTCTCCCTTCGTTAATTGTTTACCACTTTCAGCAAAGGAAAATCTGGTCTTAAAAATTAACTTATAACGACCAAAAGTTCCCTTCGCGAATTGTTTATATCTTTTAATAAAAGGAAATCCGATCGTTAATAATTACAAATGGTGACCGAATTTTTCATCGCTAAATGTACATTTCGATAATTAATATAAATAATTTTATTTAAATATTTCACGTACACCCCATTCACATTCCAACACATACATAAATATTCAAAAATATAATAAATACTCTTTTCATAAATTGCAAAAAACCAATTACAAAGTATAGCAATATTTCGAAATTGTATAACATTCTATTTGTCATATTTAAATTTGTTTAGAAAAATAGCCCATTGCTATACCAACATCTATCTAGCTAGAATTAAAAAAAAATGAATAATGAGCATCAAATCTTCATTGTCCATTGATCGAAAAACCTGCAAACATAAATTTATAATTAATATTCATTTATAAAGGTAGTAGATCAAATGGCTAAGAAAGTAAAAAATAATAATAAATTTAATAATATATTAACAATATATTATCATATTGCAAATCAAACATGATGAAAATTTGTGTAGAAAGACTACAAAAAATGCATGTAAAATGCAATCACAATCATAAAAGAAAAAATTATTAATATTTCAAAGAACAATATATATGCTACCATACACTTAAAAAAATATTATAGAATTTATACTCTGGAACATATTTACTTACCTATTAAATGCTTCACTATTTGGTGTCTGCCTCGGGAACTCCCTCTGCAATTATAGCTACAACTCGAATGGTTGGCTGTTTCAAGGCAGACATTGATGATGCAAAAACGCTACAAAGAGATTAATGTGCAATTGCTATGAGATACAACTAAAGACATCATCCGTTCTAGGAGGTCAGTATGTAGACAAACAATAATATTTGCGTCTTTTAGTTCCAATGTTTAAGTGTGTGTTAACATTAGAAAGGAATGAAATTTGAATATCAAATGAATTATAAAAAAAAAAGAAAAAGAAAACTAATATTGAAAACATTAAATGACTAACCTTAAAGTAATGTGCAATTTGACTTTCAAGAGCTTTTCCCACCGTCAAGCATTAACTCTGTCCCCATTTGCCGCGTCGGTCGCGTTTGTTTATGCAAAGACAAAAGAATTTGATAAAGAACAAACATATCTTTGTTAATGCAATAACAACAGTCAGAAAATTGTTTAATTTTTTAGAAGGAAAAATGATGAGGTGGCTGTGTTTGGTGTTTTAGCACTTTACGAAATGAAACAAAGCCACATACTTTGCAAATGCCATCTAATTAAGAGAACAACGCTATGAATGATGAGTACAGATTAAGAACAATGCTAAAACAGTAAAAACATAAAACGAATGCAACTGCAAAGCAAACCACTATAAACAAGTTTTGGATAGGCTCTTTATTGATTTTTCTGCTGAACTAGCGAGAAGAAAATTCTGGACTCAATGCTTTGTATAAATCTATGGTGAAAATATATACCTATATTTATGAAGATATTAAATCCTGTAAAATGGAAGCAAGTCTTATCATTTTATTGCTAAAGAAGCATGTCGATCTCATATATAGACACAGCAAGACAACAGAATACAAGAATTAGAATTTGATTCTTATAATATCTCTACAGAATCTAAATAACATTTTTATAAATCTGCACCATATCTGCTTAAAGTATACATGATATGATATTGACCTTTTCAAATTAAGCATTAAGTTTCCATATACATGATATTTTTTTTAATTCAAATAATTCATCGATATACAGATTAAATATCATCTATACTATAGAAAGACAGTTTTTTAGTAATTATATGGAGCATCTTGATCCAGCATTCTCTATGAATAGAAAAAAAAAGTGAACCGAATTTTGCATAATATATGAGCTAACCATAAGAATCCATACAAGTCAAGTACACATGTTCACACCATAATAGATGAGCTAACCATAAGAATCCATACAAGTCAAGCATCTTGCATTGTCAAAAACCAGGAAAGGAAAAGGAAAGCATAGACAGACACATTCACACGAGCAAGCATGTAAATGTAATAAAACAAGCCTAAAAACATATAATAACAGAATGCCATCAAGTGCAACATTCCACATCATCTGAGTGAAACTAACCTGAACAACGGGAACAGGTGGGACTTCCTTCAATTCATGTATGATGGCAGACTGTGCTGCAACAGCTGCCTGACAAATAAAAAAAAACAACACCATTTGAGATAAACAGCAAGGTGATAACAATGATAAGCCAATATAAAGATGTCATACAAAAAGGTTAGAGATGGGGAGGTTCCACAACATTAGCGCATTGCACCAAAAAAAAGATTAGTTTCACCAAAAAAAACAAAAAAAAAGAAAGAAAAAGGATAACAAGACCCCATCTAACCTACATTGCTAGTGTCAATTCTTAATTCTATATTAAGAAATCTTAAATCAAAGCCAAAACCAGAATCGCTCAACAATTTTCCATTTGACGTCACAGTAATTTTACAATAAGTTGGTAAATACTTGGAAACTCGGGCGCTCGTATTCCCTCCTTGACTGAAAACACATCTGACAGAACCGATATATACTTGGACACACAAGCATCAAGACTGGGAAGTACTAGTATGGCTTAAATAAACTTAAGTTACAGAATAGTTATCTCAAATTTAGGCGAAAGTTTTATGATACAAGCATCTGACTTAATGTTACCTTCACGGCCACATAAAGAGTATAAATGCCAAAAACCAAACACAAAATTCCAGATCTCACTTTCTCTCTAGACAATCCCAACTGTACAATGAATTTTCAAGCAATCGTCTTTAAGAAAATTGAACATTTCAAGCATTGCACGTCTAAAGAAACGTTTATATCCCCTAAAGAATCGTAAAAAGAAATACATAAATTTTCTGATAACCAATCAATCGACCCTAAGAATCACTAAAAATCAAAATTGAAGTAAATTATTTAAAAAGATGAGAAACCACATGCTGTCACGGTATTTGAGGGTCTCAAGGGAGCGATCGAAGTGGCTGTGAACTTTATGTTTGCCTTCGCAGCTCTAATTGATCAAAGTGAGCTCAAAAAAAGGCTCGAACATCGGTGCCTTCACTGGCGAGGGCGATAAACACGGAAACAAAGGAAGAATAATCCTCAAGATTTTTGCCATCGGGGTAAAAGTAATAGCCCACTGATAATCGCCAACGGTGAAATTCCCGCTGGCGATGTGTTTATTGACGCCGATTCCCTTGGCCAAGGAACAGCCATAAATGGTGAATCGGTGAGAGCCGTTTACGGTTTCGGTAATGGAGAGGGAGGTGGTCGGAGTGCATGGCGGAGAAGTGGTCGGGGGCATGGGAGGAGAGAGAAAAGGAGTGTTTGGGCGGTGGAAGAAGAAGATAGAAAATGGAATTATGGAATGCTAACAGTTGATGGGTTTCGGAGGAAAGGGGAAGAAGGGAACAAAAGTGGAATTTTGTTTTTTTAATAATATAATTAAGAACATTTTCGGAGGCAAATGAAATTGGAGTCCCGCTTTTTTTTCATAGCCAATAACCACCGGATTTGTTATTTTTCAACCATGGGATTGAAGCCCCTCGTTATAAAATAATAGGATTTAAGATTTAACGACTGGATTAAGTTCCCTTGGTTGTTAGTACATCTCTAACGACCAAATTTTTATCCTTTCGCTAAATTTTGGTTGTTAAAAATCAATTTTCTTATAGTGGAATGCATTGAGGTGCATAGATTTTGTTCTTCAGCTGCTTGGTCGTGCATCAAGAGTCCAAGTTTGACGTAACATTCTATTTAGCTAGAGTTTTATTCTGATTCTGATTTGGAAGCAATAAAAGACAAAACTTCTTCTTTAGGTAGAAGATTTTGCCTATAAATAAATGACTCAAATACCATAATAACATTGAATCAAGTAGGAATCAAGTAGTCAACAACAATTTCTTTACTTACTTAGTTTTAGTTTTAGGATCGTTAATTTTTCATTAGTTGTTAAGAACAAAACACAGGATTTAGAGAGTTTCTTTGATTTTTCTGTACAAATTGATTAAAGGAGCTTCTGTAACTCTTTATTTTGATTCTTCTTATTTGTTTAGCTTTAATTTTTTATTATGAAGTAGTTTTTCTTCTTTTGCTATTGGATACTTGAAAACTTATATTTTTATTATTATGACTTTATTTTGAACTTAATTTCAATATCAGTCGATTATTTCTTGGTTGTAAATATATTGTTATCTTTAATTATTTTGAGATTGATTGTTGGTTTATTGATTCAATAACTAAAAATTGATTTAGACATTTTTAATGATTTGCATGTTCTTAGATTAACTCTTTAATGTTTATACATGATTATTTTCTAAAATTAAAGGTAATTATGTGTTAATTTTATTGATTAATACTGAGAGATGAGGACCTAAGAATAAATTAGAGTTGAATTTACTTGCAAGAGAGTTCAATGAATATTTAGGAATTTAAACTGGATTTTTATGCTAAGTGTTAAATTGTTCTGAAAAAAAGAATTTAATGCTTAAGAAAGATAATCTTGTTTTAAGGTATCAGGCTTTATTTCATCTAGTCTTTTCATAATCACTGGTGTTTTTATTGAAATTAAGTCATTACAATGAAAGTTAAGGTAGATAGTTCATTTAGTAAGAGAATTTTAGTTATCGTTTTATTTTTAATTCATGTTCGTTTAATTTTAATTTTAATTTTAATTTTATTTAATTGTTTATCTTGTTTAATTTTTGCTTTTAAATAAAAAATATTTGGAAAATAATCTCACATTAATTTAATTTATATATAGATATTCTTTTTAGCAATTTATGTTTCCTTGCATATGATATTTGGGATCTTAATTTATATTTTTTTATATTACTAGCCGATCTAGTACACTTGCTAGATACCGATCATTAGGATATTAAAATATAGGATCAAATTGAGGCTCAATTTATCACTCATACATATATTTTTAAAGTCTTAAAATTACATAAAAATATTTTTTAAGTCATAAATTCTATTTTTAGTTAAAACTGATTTCTTTCATAAAATATTTTAGAAAATGGTTCATCAAAATTTTATGTCATTAGAATTTGGTCTTTTAGAAATTTGGATAACTTTTTGGTGAAAAATCTATTTCGTACTACAGAACAAGAAAATGGCTAGTTAGATCCAAAATTGACTGTCTTGCCCTCCAACAATTATAAATAGCTATTTTTGGGATTCAATACTTAAAATCAAGTTTTTGGGTATAAATACATATTTTAAGATCCTTTAGAATGTTAGATATCATATTGGAAAATTTTTCTATCTCTTAAAAGAAAAAGCTTACTTCTTTAAATCTCACTTTCTATCTTTTGCACTTGATCATTACATATTCTCCTCAATTTGGTTATAGTTTCTGTTGTAATTAATTGTGAAGAATTTTTATTGTCAAAGATTATGAGTTTGGGTTGGCTAGAACCTAAGAAATAAATTCTAGTAAGTATTTAAATATTTTACTTTGAAAAAAAAATTGTGGGTAGATATACATAGGCATGTATATTAGCTTTGATTCTTGCCCTTAAAAGAGTTAAGAGTGGAGAGTAAAGCTCAAGAGTGATTCTTAAGGAGTGGATGTAGGCATGTTGGCCAAACCACTACAAATTCTGTGTATTCTCTACTTTTCTACTATATTTTCTATCTTTTATAATTATGTCATACATTCTTGAAATTTGTATTTTCAAAATTTTATAAAACGAATTTTTGAAACATTTACATCAAATCTAACATGCATTTTTTCAGAAATATAACTGAGATTTATATTTTAAAAAAACTTGCAAAAATCTGTGTATATATTCTATATTGCATTTTTACATTCACTATTAAAAATTCTGCACTTGCATACATTTCTGTTACATCAGAACTTTGGCAGAAAAATTTTGAGACATTCAATTTATCCCCCTCTTGAGTGTCTTTCAAAACCTATAGAAATGTAAAAATAGAGTAAATGGTGTAATTTTCTCAAATAATAATTATTTTAATTTATTGATATAAATAATTTTATTGAAATCACAACATTAAGTTTATCATAGTTATATGACATGATAAAATTAATTCTATAATAAAGCTCATTTCATATACTTTTTATGTAACGCTCACTCTTGTTACTATTTTGTTTACTTATCATTCTGTTAAATTGCTTGCACAAAAATACATTTATACTTATATATTAACATGACTAAAGTATATTGACAAAATAATTCATCACATATATTTCAAATCCTTTACATTAAACATTTACAAAAATTAACTCTATACTAAATTTGTCTTCACTTATTATCCTCTCTAGTAGCCTACAGATGTTGACTTGAAATCGGCACTTATATTTCACCTTTGGGTACCTACTTGGAAAAAACACCCATGCTGAGCAGAGGCTCGGTGAGGAGTAAACAATGCAATCGACTTATTATCGAAGTCTCGCATACAAATGACATAATAACATGCCTTTTCATGTTACAAAACACATACACTTATAACAATAGTCCATGCATTAAGGAAACATTGCAACACAATTTCTTAATAATGCACTCAGTAACATCTCAGTACAATTCTTTAATTAAATTTCATTATTCAATGAAGAATACTAATACTATCATGAGCCACTGAAATACTAACACTACTGATCACTTATCATTATTCATTAATCAAATCACTTTCATCGTCTAAATTTTCATAAATCATGGATACGGGTACAGATACTAGATATTGGTGAGCAGTATAAAACACTAGAGACATAAAAGTCTCATATCACTAGATACTAATGGATATTAAAACACTACACTAGTCACCTTCCGGTGATAACACTGGCAGCTGCAATCACTATCTCGTTTATAGGCATGTCTATCTATCCACTACCATGTAAAATTCAGGTACAATAGGTCTTTGATCACTCAAAAATATCACTTCAATACCTTTAAGATCATAATATAACATATAAATAATATCCCTATATAAGACATCATTACTTACACTTAAAATAAACTTTAAACATAGTTACCACTTCATATAGCATGTAACACTAAACATATCATTAATCATATTAATCATATTACATAGCTATATACTCAAATGATCATATATGCATATATTCTCTTAATTCCATGCTTACAATGACCTTATTAGCTTCAAAAGTGTCCTAATGGGTCTTGAAAATGTTTGAAACATTTAAATATCACGTAGCCTTCATTTAGAAAGTATCTATGTGGATATGGGTGTCTAGTGTCGCGAGCGCGACAGAGGGCCTATCTCTCTGCACATGGAATTCTAAAAATTGCACCCAGTGTCTGACTTGCACATCAATTTAGACATATTAAACGATATTTTTAGAAAATGTGTTCTTATACAAAGTTGTTACTCTATGTTTCTAGTTTATAAAATATTAAAATCACTCAATTATGATTTATAAATCTCAAGATATCATTAAAACATTACAGACTATTTCAAATGACAAACAACAAAGGTATATCAACTTCAAGCTCAATTTTGAACACCTTAGAGGCAGATTCAAGTTTTGGGGCCTTCTACAAAGTTGTTGATATATGTCTTATCGTTCATTTTTAACTTGAACCACTTATTTAGACATTTATATAACCGGTATCTAGCAAGTGTACTAGATCGGCTAGTAATATAGGGAAATATAGATTAAGACCCTAAATATCGTACCCAAGGAAATATGAATTACTAAGAATAATATCTATGTATGAATTAAATTAATCCGAGATTGTTTCCCAAATATTTTTTATTTAAGAGCAAAAATTAAACAAAATAAACAATTAAACAAAACAAAAGCTAAAACATGAATTAAGAACAAAACAATAATTGAAATTCTCTTGCTAAAGAAACTATCCACCTTAACTTTCATTGTAATGACTTAAATTCAATAGAAATACCAGTGATTATGAAAAAACTAGTAATAAAGCAAGATATCTTTATTCATGTATATCATTCTTAGTATTAAACTCATAGACAAATCTAATACTTAGCACACAAATCTAGTTTTAACTTCCTAAATATTCGTTGAAGCCTTTCTCAAGTGATTCAACTCCAATTTATTCTTAGTTCTTCCTCTCTTAGTATTAACCAATAAAATTAACACATAATTATCTCATATTTCGGATAATAATCATGCATAAACATTAAAGAATTAATCCAAGAACATGCAAATCATTAACTATGTCAAAACCAATTTTTAGTTATTTATTCAATAAACCAACAATCAATCTCAACACAATCAACGATAAGAATATGCTTAAAACCAAGAAATAATCAACCGATATTGAAATTAAGCTCAAAACAAAATCATAACAATGAAAATTTAAGATTTCAAGAATCCATTAGCAAAAGAAGAAAAATTACTTCCTAAACATCTTTAAAAACTAAAGACAAAGCTGAAAAAAAAAATAATGAAAGCAAAATAACGTAAAAACAAACTAAAGAAAAGTAAAGCTAAATTCTAAGGTTGATCCCCTAATTAATCTAATTCCTAAACTAATTCCGTAATTTTTGGTGTTTTAGACTGCTTATTTATAGGCAAAAGATGTATTGGATTCCTTCTCAAACTCTTAGAATCAAATAGGAAGTAATTTCTGCCCAAAATAGAAAGTTCGAGAATCCTTCGCGAAGTGGAAATTGCCATCACGTGGCCATGTGTTCCCCAATGTAAATTCACACGTGGCCATGTGTTGCATTTGGTCTTTCTCACACGTGGCCACGTCATTTCCTCCTTTGTTTCACACATGGTCATGTGTCCTTACTTCATTCTTCAAAAAACTCTTTCACATTGCCATATCTCCTTCTTCATTCATTTTCACGTGGCCATGCATCAATCTTCTGGACCTCACGATCACTTTCTTGCATAAATTTTCCATATTTGCAGTTTTTGCCCAAATCTTTGCCCCTTTTACAATTAAGTCCTTTTTCTTGCAAATTAACCATGAAAAACACCAAAATTTACAATTAACTTCAAAAACATAAAACTAACAAATTAAACCTAATTAACACAAAATTAACCTAATTAAACACCTAAAAACATACTAAAAACACTATATAAATGACCATTATCACTATATAAAAATTTATGCTCTTTACACTAAAACGGGTTCAAGGCAACTCTAAATAGATTTTCACTATATCACTTTCTAAGGCACTAGTCATCTTTTCCGTGCATTATATTGCTATTTTCTTCATTCTAACATCAATCATACAATAATTATAACTTATAAACCAACTTAAATCAAATAAACTTGTAGTGTGTGTGTGTGTGTGTGTATATATAATAATAAAACTCCCAAACCTCAAAAGTTAGCTAACCCAACTCTCTAGAGCTCTTTTTTTCACTTTCCTTGTTCCTACTACTTCTTCCAGTAGCTAGTTAGGTCGAAACTCAACCAAATAACTTGAAGCAAGAAGATGGCTTGAAAAGAGAGGAAATGGCTGAAAATTTAGCCAAGAAGTGGCAGACCATCCAAGGAAAAAGAGCTGCTTTTTTTTCCTTCTTCTTCTTGCTTCTACTCCACTATTCTAGAATCAGACACATGCTTGAGTCTTATTAGATCACTTGTTTAATTACTAGAGTTTCACACTTTGCTTCCCATATTTATACATTTAACATGAAATTATAATATAAAATGCAATCAAGTCCTTCTTACTTAACTAACAATACATATTAACCCATAAAGCTGGCAAATTTACAAAATTGCCCACATATGCATACATTAATTTCAATTACTTCCCTATCATATTTATAAATATTTACTAGTGAATACTTTGGATCGTTACATTTTATATTGAGCACCCTGATACTTCTAAATGATTAAGAGACTAAACTACTCATTGATTGCTAATACTCATTGTAGGTAGTTATTTAAAAAATTCTATCAAATCAGTGATATAGTTACATATAGTCGAAAGCAAGCATAGACAACCTCAAAAAATCATGTATATATCTATATTGTAATAGTTCGTGACCATTTTGAACTTTTCAAATGCTTCTTTTGAGTCCTTCCAATTTCCTGATTTCATCATTGCATCCAACGATATTATCTCAATTAGCTCAAAGAATTTTTTTTTAATATATATATTTGAAAGCAGGAAGAATAGAATTCAAACACTGATCGATTAAAAAAAAAATTCAGCATAAAGAAATATGATAAAAGGGATGTAGGTGATGAACTTGTGACTGCAATAAATAAATACAAGTATACTAGGGTGTATCTTTTTAGTATTACTTTTTATCTGTAATAGAATATAATTACATTACGATATCATTTTATCACTTAGGAAGGTGCTGCTTTGAATATCTTATTTCAGCCTACTGTGCAGTGACACTTGTACATCCACTCCTATACTGATTTAGTACATAGGACCACTCAACAATTTATGCTTAAGATAGTTGACTTAATTAATTACAAATTATTTTTTTGAAACCTTCTTACTGTGAGATCCTAGTCATTTTTCTTTTTCTTTGCTTTTTTAAGCACGTGCCTGAATGTTTTTAATTATTAAATCAGTAATTTATTAAATTAACCATTCATAAAATAAGTCAAGTATTGAGAAAGTAAATTTTAAAATAATTTGATAATTGAACAAATATTAAATAAAGGAGACATGAAAATAAATAAATAAATATATATATATATATATATATATATATATTAAAGGCACACTTATTTAAAAAGAAAATAAAATTCTAAAGTGGAAAAGGGAATAGAGAGGAGTAGTAGTATTTAATTTCTTTCTAACCTTGCAGTCATGCGCTGCTAGCAATTAATTTTTAATTTATGCCATTTCGCTTTGTTAATCTTTTGTTTTCTCAGTGGAAAAGGTGTAGTGCCATGCTTTAGTTAACGTTAGTGCTTCTGTGCTTATGCTAATTGGATTAATTAGGCAGTCACTAGATTCACTAAAAATAACACAATCAAATTCCTAGTGATACATAAAAAGATCGTGGATATTTTTTCTTTTTTTATAAATTTTTGATATTTGACTTCATTTTTTTTAAATTTAAAATTGATTATTTTAAAATTAGATATTGTTAGATTCATAATTGAACATCATTTTAAAGAGATACGCTCTATACACAATACAGCAATTGAAATTACATACAATTCCAGCACCAACAAAATTTTCCAAGTGATTACGAACAACAAATGCAGTGCCCTTTTTTCCTGGACTCGAAAAACTCGCAACATCTGTGTTAAGCTTCAGAAAACCCAGCAAAGAAAGGGCACCAAGGAACAGAAGGATGCGTTGAATTATGAGATGGACAATCGTCTTTGTCGTGAGCTTGTTTCCAATCAGATCAAATAAAAGAGCCATAAAAAAGACAGCATTAGCTGAATGATGAAGACCATTTTTCCATACATTCCGATCTTAAGAAATACCTATGCATAACTCATCAATAGAACAGTTCCTAGCCATCAAAGAAAACCATGCAGGAAAATCCTCCACTGAACACCTCTAATAAAACCCAAAGAGGATTTCATCCAGACTTCACTAGCAAATTAAAGGATAATCAACCAAAATCTTTTTGATATATAGTGTGCAATATTTCTAATAAGTTGTCAAAAAAAAATGGATTTTTCTTATCTAATATAGGATCATGAATAAATCTATGAATCAAATACAAATTGTTATATATCCACATATTTCACTATACATGACTCTCTTTACATGGCAGCTTGTAATTGATTGATATGTGAATTTATTTTTGGAGTAGTAGTGTAAGTATTTTCCTAAGAAGACTAGGAAGTAGCATGATATTCTTAAATTGTGAATTACACTGTCGGATTTTCTAATCTACAGACAGCTTATTGTATTTATTGATAATGAAGTATTGACTAAACATCGATGGACATATGGGGTACAAATGCAAGAGAAGGTTATAAGTCCTCCATTTCCTTGGCTAGTGGCCTCTACCTTTGCTTATTTATTTATAAGAAATAATGGCCAAGTTGATTGTAAAGCATTAAGAATCTAAGAAGTAATTCAAGGAAATCACATCCGATAACACTGCGTACTAAACTAATATAGTTGATGCAATGGCCATTAGGCTTAAAAAGTCATAGTGGTTTAGCCACTTTCTGAGCCCAGCCAATGAGCTCGCTTCAATCTTCCATTGTTTTAGCATATAAATAGGGAGAATAAGCTAGGCTCCATAACAGGCCATAAAAATCAGATTAATATAGAGAAACATGGCCAACAAATTAACTATTCCACTCTTTCTAATGTTGTGTTTAAGTCCGATTGTGACTCCATATCCTTCTTCTAATTATTATTATGGGCAGCTTGACTACGATTTTTACTCATATTCATGTCCTCGTTTGGCAATGATTGTTAAATACGGCGTGGGGTCAGCTTTGCAGAAGGATCCCAGGATGCCTGCTTCTCTCCTTTGCTTGCACTTCCATGATTGTTTTGTCGATGTAAATGTCCTCTCTTGCTTCCTTATAATCATTTTTCATATTTTATAATGATACTTATATATGTTGTCTGGATTAGGGTTGTGATGCTTCAATACTACTTGATGACACAGTAGCCTTCAAAGGAGAGAAGAATGCTCTTCCAAATCGCAACTCAGCAAGAGGATATGAAGTTATCGACGCTATCAAAGGAGACGTAGAAAGAGCTTGCCCGTTTACCGTTTCATGTGCTGATATTTTGGCTCTTGCTGCAAAAGAAGCTGTCCTTTTGGTACTTCTTAATCTATTTATGCTGTTGTCGTATTGCCTAATTATAAATTTAAATGTTAGTATAAGGAAAAAAATCGACATATTTTTTATTTTTAATCGAATGTGTGCCACCTAATCAAATTAATTTCGTGTGGGTTTTCTCAGTTAGGAGGGCCTTATTGGTCAGTTCCATTAGGGAGAAGAGATGGAATAAGTGCAAGTGAGAAGGCAGCTAATGAAAACCTGCCATCACCTTTTGAGCCATTGGTAAATATCACTGCTAAGTTCACTTCTAAGGGCCTTGACCAAAAGGATCTTGTTGTCCTCTCAGGTTCTTCTTCTTCATTTTTATTTTAATCTCTATACAATGGTTCGTGATTTTGTTTACAGTTGACTATAACCTTAAAGAAATGATTTTGGTTGAAGCAGGAGCACACACCATAGGATTTGCACAGTGCTTCACATTCAAGAGAAGGCTATTTGACTTCAAAGGAAGTGGGAAACCTGATCCAGCACTTGATTCTTCAGCTTTGACAAACTTGCAAACCATGTGCCCTAACAAAGATTCATCAAACACTAATCTTGCTCCTCTTGATTCACTAAGTATTTACAGATTTGACAATTCGTATTTCACCAATCTAGTTTCTAACAGTGGCCTTCTTGAGCCTGATCAAGCTTTAATGGGGGATCCTACAACGGCCGCCATGGTTAATTGCTACAGTACGTACCCTTATCTTTTCTCTAGAGACTTTGCATCATCTATGGTCAAGATGGGCAACCTTGGAATACTAACTGGGAATAAAGGCCAAATTAGGATGAAATATGGGTCTGTGAACTAAGTTGGTTAATTTTATGTTTATCTCTTTGCAGAAGTTAGGCGGTTTCTCTCTCTTTTCTAAAAAGAAAAAAGAGAATTATATGTAGAAATGAATGGTATATATATATGGTTAATCAATAATAACGAACTGATTAAAGATTAGCATTTTGAAAAAAATATTTTAATTGACTGATTTTTTTAATTAATGAACTGGTTATCCGATACATATTTATCTCTAATGCGTTTAACCTAATCAACTAGTTCGATCCTTAATTCATATCATTTAAAGCCTTAATTTATACATAAACAAAGTACCAGAAAAAAACAAATATTTGCTCTTACCCATCATAATCAGGAGCAAAAATGGCTCAGACTTAATATATTCATAAAATCAATTCATATATAGTGGCTTTTCACTATTCGACGTATAATAATCTAAAGCCTAAGAAACAAAAGTAGTAAAGCCAATTCCGAGACCTCTAGCTAGCTCCACTTATTAGGAATATTTGTTGATTTTATCTAAAAAAAATTATTAAGAAAAAGTTATAATTAATTAAGAAAAGAAAAGAATGGATTAAAATGCACAAAGATTCAAAAAAGAAGCCGACAAGGAGTGCTTGGGTTCCAACAAAGATTTAAAAGATATAAAGAAAAGCTGACCAAACTTTGTGCAACCAAACCAACCTCTTTCTGCAGCTCTATGTCCAATTCTTAATTAAATTAAAGTTATTTTCTCAATCAAAAACCTAAGTAATTAATTGGATCTGTCAAATTTTATAAATTGTGGACCATCATCAACTATCACAATCACCATTGCCACCTTCCACACCACATATTCTCTTTTGGGTGTGCATATATATATATATAATGTTACAAGATATTTTGGAATATCTTTAAACAGATACTAATATAGTATTATCTCCTCTAATGTAAATTTAGCAACACTTAAATTAGTGCATTAGAATAATATTAATCTGGGTCAGCATATATAAAGCACTTATGCCCAAAAAGGTGGAATAAATAAAATAAATAAAACTCTAATAAGTTAATTACATATGATGTGACTATAGGTAGTAAAAGAAAATATTGGCAGTTCAAAAGTTCTATCATGGTACGAGTCTTCATCAGATTATTGAGTACAGGCACAGCTAGCCATTACGGTACGTAAGCATTATTTCTTGAAGAAAAATTAGAATGAAAAGAAACCTGGACCAATTTGCCCTAAAGTTCTTGAGATAATTTTAACCTTCAAGGATTATCCCAATCAAAAAAGAAAGTCTCCACCTTTTTGACTTTTAATGTAAAGGGTAATAAACTTAGCAGAGAAGAAAATTAACATTTAGAATATTTTTTAAATAAATAAATTTCATAAAATTTTATAAAATTTATTTATAATTATCATTTTTATACTTGAAATGCAAAAAAAATAAAAATTAAATTTCATAGATTTCATTATACTTTCATCAAATTAGATAATATTTTTAAAGAGGCAAATTGTAAAAACTATCGTACCCTTATTATAGTATATATACATTCTGTTTTTTTAATTTTTTTCTTTATTTTTCAACTAGATCAGTATTCATTTTTTATTTATTTCATAAATTAATTTATATTAATTGAATTATTATTTGATTAACCGAATATGTGCACTCGTCTTGGGGACATCCAACAGAAGACCCCGATTTCAATGTACTAGAGGAGGAATAGAAAATATTTTTTTGACTTAATCATTAAATATCGATTAACTATTATCCAATTATCATATACTTTGTTTCTTTTTATTTAATTATTAAATGTTAAAATTTGAATTTCATATAAATTGGAATAATTTCATGATAAGAAATGGCAAACCGATAAATAGATCATATCTAAATTGATCCTCTTGTATTTAGTTTCCAAATTGCAGAAATTTTCGGGTGGCTATTAATGTAGTTGCCGTGCCATGTGTATATCTTTGTGCGTGTAAATTTAGAAGAGTATAGCTGACAGATGAAGGAAAAGAATAATTATTATTATTTCTCTTATTTGACTTACAATGACACTGTTGTATATATAGTGCAGTACATGATAGAATTTGTTAGGAGAAGATATGTACAATAGCAGTTGTAATCGTGTATATCAATAAAATAGTTTCACTAACACCCCCCTCAAGCTAATGGTGGAGGGAACCGAAGCCGAAGCTTGTTCTGGAGATGATGAAATGAAGCAAAATAAGGGGTTTGGTGAGAATGTCTGCAAGTTGATCCGCAAACCCAATGAAACATACTTGAAGGCGACCAAGTTGGACTTGCTCTCACACAAAATGGTAGTCAAGCTCAACGTGTTTTGTTATGCTGTGGAAAATGGGTTTTAAGGAGAGGTAAACAGCTCCAACATTGTCACACCATAGGTGGAAAGGTTTTTGGTTATCAAAACTGAGTTCTTGCAATAGTGATTTTAACCATAATGCCTCAATAGTGGCATTTGCAATAGCCTTGTATTCACTTTCAGTTGAGGATCTGACAACTGTAGGTTGCTTTTTAGAACTCCAGGACATAAGGTTTTGCCCAAGATAGACTAGATAACCCCCTGTGGACCTTCAATCATCAGAACAACCAGCCCAGTCGCTGTTTAAGAAGCAATTCAATTGTAAATCCAAGGTGCTGGTGATGAACAAACCATGGATTTTGGTGCCATTAAGATATCGTAAGAGTCATTTAGCTGCTTACCAATTTATTGTAGTTGGAGAATGCATGAATTGGGCCAATTTATTGACTGCAAAATCTATATCTGAACGTGTCAAGGTTAAGTACTGCAAAGCTCCAATCACCTAACGATATTGAGATGGTTTATCAAGCAGGACACCCATAGTTTTACTGAGATTCGGTGAGACCGACATATTGGTGCGGTAAGGCTGGGAAACCAGCATGTTGGTTTCAATCAACAGTCCCTTTAAAAAATTTTGTTGCGTGAGAAGAAAGCCATCAGCATGAGGTTCAACCTGAATGCCTAAGAAATAATGCAAAGGACCAAGATCCTGGAAAGGCACTGTTGATGGATTGAAGAAACCAATCCATTTTGGAAGCATCTGAACATGTCAAAAGAATGTCATCCATATAGATTAAAATTAAAAAAAATGTAGATTACCACTATTAAGAATGAATAGGCTAGTATCATCTTTAGAAGGTTGAAAATCTAGCCGGATTAAGAATTCAGAAAGCCTATGGAACCACTGTCGTGGGGCCTGCTTTAAGCCATAAAGGGACCTATGTAGGT
This sequence comes from Excoecaria agallocha, assembly GCA_037975025.1. NCBI lineage: Eukaryota > Viridiplantae > Streptophyta > Magnoliopsida > Malpighiales > Euphorbiaceae > Excoecaria > Excoecaria agallocha. Next base: position 49,858,340 of record CM075808.1, on the reverse strand, counting down.
GACACACATAATCCAGATAGGCAAGATTTGTGAAGCCGACGGGCTATTCCATGTAAACTTCATTAGATAAATATCCATGGAGAAAGACATTGGAGATGTATATTTGCCTGAGGGGCCACCGATACATGGTGGCAAGAGCAATGACTGTTCGAATAGTGGTAAACTTGATTACTGGTGAGAATATCTCTTGGTAATCAATGCCAAACTTTTGTGTGTAACCTTTTGCAACCAGACGAGCTTTGTAGTGTTTCACAATACCATCCGAATGCTTTTTAATCTTGAAAATCCACTTATTGCCAGCAATATTTTTGTTAGGAGATCTAGGTATAAGGGACCATATTTGGTTTTGGTGGAGAGCAGAGAGCTCAGCCTGTATTGCCTCATGCCATTCAACATATGGCTTAGCTTGGATCACAGTTTTTGGTTTAATAGTAAGCTAATTAGGCTTGATTTTGGATAGGAATGCAAATTTCTTTGGTTTGGAGTTAGATATGAGATGCATAATATGGATACGAGTTATCGATTATCTGTTAGATGGGTTGGTAGGTGGTGGGTTTGATGGGCCTATGGGTTAGGAATGGGTTGAATTGTTGGGATATGGAGTCAAGTCTACAATTAAGTTGAGATCATGTGGTTGAGTGGGATTAGTATTTGGAATTGAGTGAGTGGGCATAGATAAAGATGGGAATAAAGTAGTGGGATTAGTATTTGGAATTGAGTGAGTAGGCATAGATAAGGATGGGAATAAAGTAGTGGGATTAGTATGGAAAGTTGAGTAAGTGGGCGTGGATAAAAACAAAGGTGTTGGTAGAGAGACATGAGGAGATAACATGTGAGTATGAGAAGAATTTGAGTTAAAAATAATACCTGGGAAAGTTACAAATGGTGAAACACATGGAGAGTGAGTCACACTATTTATAGTGAGCCATGGGGCTGCTATTGATTCCTTGGATGATGTGGAAATGGCATCTGAGTAAGGAAATATTGTGTCATGCATACGAACATGGTGGGCAAGATAAATGCTACTAGTATTTTGATCAAAATATCTGTAAGCCGAGTGATTTAGACTAAGATCAAGATTTATGCAGGTAGTGGTACGATAAGCAAACTTGTGAGAGTTGTATGGGCGAATGAGGGGATAAATAGCATAACCAAAACTTTCAAAATTTAAGTAGTTTGGATTGCTATTGAACAACAGTTGATAAGGAGATTTGTGATTCAAGACAGCACTGGGAAAAGTGTTGATTAACATGTTGCTTTGTTCCAATGCAAAATTCTAGAATATTTTTGGTAATTTGGCATGAGCTAATAGTGTGAGAGTGGTATCAACTAAGTGTCGAATTTTACGCGTAGCTGTACCATTCTGCTCATGTGTATAGGGGTAAGTTATATGATGTTTGATGCCAATGAAATTGAAATAAGAATGAAGTTTCTGATACTCACCACCCCAATCGGAGTGGAAAGCTTTGATTTTACAATTGAATTGGCGTTCCACCATTTTTTCAAAGGCCAAAAAATTGTGAAAAAACATCACTTTTATTTTTAAGAAAATAAACCCATGTAAATGTAGTGAAGGCATCAATGAATAAAATAAAATATTTATGCCCATAAAAGGATAAAGTAAGAGAAGGTCCCCAAACATTCGAGTGTATAATTTTAAAGGCAGAATTTATTTTATGTTCGACAACAACAAGAGAAATTCTAGCTAATTTACCTAACAACAACTAGCTAATTTAAATGTTTAGAAGAAGAAGAGATTAAAGTATTTGAGACCAAAGTTGTAAGTTCGCTACAGTTGGGATGGCCTAGACGCACATACCACTCATCCAAGGTCGGTACTTTTGCAGTCATGGCCTATTTTGAAGGTCATAGAGTGCAGACACTACTCTTACTTGTGCCGCGCATCAGCTCCATCCCCGTCTATTGATTCTTTATCAAGCAAGAGTTAGGCCAAAATTCAAAATAACAGGAGTTATCTTTGGTAAATTATTGAACAAATAAAAGATTTTTAATAATAGAAGGAACATGGAGAACATTTTTTAATTTTAAGTTACCATATGTAGAAGGAAAAAAGGTAGTATCGGTGTGAGATATTTGCAATCCATGTTCATTACCTACATGTAAGAGATCATTCCCATTGTAATAGGTGGATGAGATGAGTGTTTGCAGATCCGGGATGATATGAAAGTTGGCACCAGTGTCAGGGTACGAAGTTGGTGGCACCATGGCTGCATAGTTGGCATGGGGAAGAAAAGGTCATGAATTGCCCATATTGAACTGTGGTGAGTAGCCATTAAAAGATTGATGGGTTGAATTTCCATTGTTGGGGCATTGATATCGTCGTCAACAAGTTAAGGCTGTGTGATTTCTTTTGTTGCATATCTGACATGGACCCCGTGATTTGTTATTGTTCTGGTTCAGTTGGTTGTTGCGACTGAACCCATGCTTGTTGTTGTGGCACTGGCAATTGGAAGGAGTGGGAAGAATTGATTATGCAGGTTTGAGGGCTAAGTTGGCCTATGGCATAGATGCACTTTTGAGAAGAATCTCATGTGCAACAAATTGCCTATAAAGCTTATAGAAAGAAACGGGTTCAGTGCGCAAATTTAAGGCATTGATAATGCTATGATAATCAGGACCAATATTATGATATATAATCTCATTAAATTCAGATCGGGATAGAGGTTTCCCTGCAACACATAATTCATCAGATAAAGCTTTAGCCTTTTGTAAAAATATAGAAACAGATATATCATTCTTCTTCAGTTCTTGTAATTTAATGTGGAGCTGTAGTTGCCTATTTTCAGATATGGAGCCAAAGGAGTGTTCAAGTGCAGTCCAGACTTCACGAGAAAAGGTTAAACCAATAACATACAAAAAGATTTCTTCAGTCAAAGAGAAGAATAACCATGAAAGTAATATTTGATCCTTTTGGAACCAAGATTCATAATCTGGATTGGGTTCTTGAATATCAAAATTTGAGATAGAAGGTCTGGTAGATGAAGGTTTTGGTTGAGATCCATCAATCAATCCATGAAGATTTTTGAAAATTTAGAACGGGAAAAAATAGAGTTTTTCCTGCTAGGTAATTTTTGATTGTAAGTTTAACAGAGAAGGAATGATTTGCAGAGGAAAAAACAGAGGAAGGTGTTGTTGGGGAAGTGATGGTAGAGTTAGCAATAGAGGCATCGATAGAGTTGGTGTTTGACATTGGTTCTGATACCATGTAAATTTAGAAGAGTAGAGCTAACAGATGAAGGAAAAGAATAATAATAAAAATTATTATTATTATTATTATTTGACTTACAATGACATTGTTGTATTTATAGTGCAATACATGATAGAATTTGTTAGGAGAAGATATGTACAAGAGCAATTGTAATTGTGTATATCAATAAAGTAGTTTCACTAACAGTGCGTATTTGTATTTTCAAGAAAAGTTAAATACTTCCAAAACTTATCTAAGATTGGTAAACTTCACACTTTACTCCTCCATTTTTTGTTATTGTCCTTTCACAATTTATCAATGTTAGTAAAATCGGACCAGATCACCCGATTTAACCAAGAATCGGTAACCTATTCGGTTGGTTCAATATATAAAAATTGGACTAGCTAAAAACCGTAAGGAATCGGCCAAAAATTGGATAAACCAATGAAAGTCTGCCTGAAACCGGATAAAACCTGATGAAAACCAAGAAAAACTGGTTTGAATCAGAAAAACCATTTTTTTGTCTAAAATATATATATGCAACATTTTTTTGCCGGAAAAAAATAAAATATAAATATAAAATAATTGAAATTTAGGCAATTTTAATGAATTTTTTATGAATAAAATAAAAATTATAATTTATAATTCATGAATATTTTTGAATCTTTGCAATTTTTTTACTCTATCTATCTTAAATATTTGTTATGGATATTGAATAATTTGAAAATATTATTTTATTATTAATATTTGATGATAAATGTATTTTTTAAAAATTTTTTTATTTTTTATATAGTTATATTCTCATAATATTTATAAAAAATTTAAAAATAACATTATTTATAAAAAAAGAAAAAAACCGATTGAACCTTATCGAACCGGTCGAACCAAGAATCCTTTGTCTTTTCGATTCTTTATTCGATCCGGTTTTAATAACATTGCAATTTACAACAATGTGATTCAATTTAAAATGCATCACAGTTTTTCTTTTTTACAATTTATACCTAAAAAGTTATTACCGCACTTGTATTTTTTTTTCACCTTACATTTCTTTTGCCAAACTATAGTTTAATATAATGAACCTAAAATATTGCAATATCATACTCTCAAGACTCCCAAAAATTGTTTAGAGATTACGGTGACTGCATGACAATTTTCAATTTTGGTCATTTAAAAATTAGACGCGGATTGAGCTTTTACATGAAAAATTCTAACTGTGAAATTAGTATTATTTTGAGTGACAAAACATATTAGTTTGAGAGCAGTTGAGTTCACAGACTACCTGATGCAGTTGAAAGGCCTCATATTAAATGAGATAGGCCAGTATCAATTTTGTGTAACATCGCGAATTTTTAATCGAGCGTAGTTTAACAATTATATTCAGCTCTTTAACGATAGATAGATTCGGTTAAGAGCTCGAATTCTATTTGAGCTGAATTTGTGCAAGTCCAATTACCACTTACCATCTAATTGGGGACATTGTCATGCGTAAATTAGTCTTTATTGTTACTTTTGATGAACTTTATAGGACTTAACTACTTGTCTTAATCTTTTTTTTTTGGGGGGTCATAAATCAATAATATTTAAAAAGAGGACTACTAATGTAAAGGAGTGCTCTTCAATTTTTTGTATCGTAAATGGTTATTGAGCTATTAATAAAAATAACTAATAAAATGATAAAAGAAAAAATTGTCGTTTTAAATAATTGCAAATTGATGTAAAAAAGATAAGAAATAATCACGAAAGTGCTAGAAAATGAATAAGCGTATATAGATTTTGATAGCGAGAAGGGTTTCCAAGGTCAAGACCTTTCTTCATGTCTCTTTTGGCTTTTGCACATAATTAAACCATGTTAAAGGCAGATTTTCCTGTCATGATTTCTTTCAAGTCCTAGAAAATGTCAATGCAATATCAATGCAATAGAAGAAGAAGAAGAAGAAGAAGAAGAAGAAGAAGAAGCTTCTCATTTTGGAAAAAGAATTGCTCTTTTTCTTTTTCTTTTTTTTTTTTTATTAACTGCTCTTTTTCTTTTTTAATAAAAATAAAATGCAGGGTTTTCTTCTTGGGTTTTGGTCCTACCCCTGTAAATATTCCTTTCCTCTTACAAAAGCTTTTTTCTTTTTGGAAAAAAATAATAAATATAATAAAAACAAAAAACCCTACGAGCTTATCAAGACCGAACACTTTCTCATACTTTTTCTTTTTCTTTCCTTTAAACTGTCTCGCACTGCATTTAATTTTCTGTCCTTAAACCAACAAAATCTAGAATTTTCTTACATTCCAAACAAAACCCATTTCCGGTTTCCACTTCCACCAATCATTTTCGGCCCAAACAAACAGAACCCCAATACCCTCAAAAGGTGGTCACCACCTTTTATGGGCATATAACCCAATGTCTACACCACCGGACCAAGTCCAGCAGCTGCAGCAACCACCGCCCACGGAGGTTAACGAGCAAGCCTACACGAACAAAACAGCTCACGGGTCGGTTGGACCCGTCATAGCAGTTCTAGCAGTGATCGCTATCTTAGGAATCATAGCCGGTATGATTGGTCGCCTCTGTTCGGGTCGTCGGATCACGGGTCATGGGCAATACGATTTTGAAGGTTGGGTAGAGAGAAAATGCTCTTCTTGCATTGATGGACGGATCGAGCCGCCTCCAGCCCGACCAGCTGACATTCCAACGGGTGAGCCGGTGGAGGAAGTAGAAGAACCAGGAGCGATTAAGACAGAAGAGGGAGAACAAGCTAAACACAAATCGGAAGCAAGTACTAGTGAAGCTTGATCCTTCTTACTCTTTCATAATCAATGAATTCCTATTCTCTTGATTATATGATATTGGTTTTCTTGGGCTTTTTTTTTTCTCTTCAGTTTGTGTAAGTGAATTTTGGTTTCTTTAATTTGTTCTTTTCTTTCTTTTATTTTTCAATTAATTTCCCTTGATTTTCTGATTCACTTTCATTTTCCCTAATGCGCACCAAAATTATCAAGGAAAATGCATCACAATTGCCTTTTGATTTTTTTGTTTATAAGCTCCATTTATATATATAATAATTAAAATTTATTAAGTAATTAATAATTTTGTTTATATTTCTAAATCGATTCATAGTGTAACAAAAGTAACTTCAGTTAGTTTAAAATTAATTTATAATTTGTTTAAAGTGTGGTGAATGTATATTTTTTTATGGGGGGTATAATCAATGTTACAGTAAGTATGATTATTATTGGAAGGGTTTAATTTAATTTCGGGTTTTGTTTTAGTAAGTAGGTTGAAATATTGGTTATTTAAAATGTTGGGTGCATTGGATTCTCTGGATTTGATTTGTATGTAACAGAAACATTCCCCGGTTAGGCAAAAAAGACAATATTATTTAGGACATTTTTTGGACTGTCTTACCATCTTTTTCGTCATTGTTACAGTTTGTGCCATTAATAATCCGATAACCAATGAGTCAACTAGAAAGCTAAAATTAAAAATTAGCTTATTCAATATAGTTAAGTCGCTTTTATTGACATATGATATAAAACAGCTTAATAATATATTACCATTAGTTGAAAAATAAATGAAGTCTTAATTAACATTAATGGGTAACAGTGTACTATTAACCTACCTCAAAACTAAGTTTAAGAATTTTCCAATTCTTTTTTTTCTGGTGGCAATACTTCATTTTGTTACTTAACATCAAAATTATGTTCAGAAAGTTAAAACAATATACTCTTTAAATTTAATTGGAAAGTCAAGTGAATTACTTATAGTTTAATTGGGCTAATTTCTTTTTTTTTTTTAAATAAAATTGGTTTAAATAGATTCTAATATAATGGCTCATTCAAATTGTGGCATATTGAATTTGCTAAAAGAAAGAAAGAAATTGTGGCGTAAACATATTAATGTGAAAAAAATACAAAATGTATTTTATCTCAATTAAATTACTCAATTTTGATTTGCTAAGAATCTATTTTGCCTAATTTTAATTCTTTAAGGGCGAAATTACCCCCATCTAAACATGAATAGTTTGATTAACTATATATATGAAGATCAATCTAAAGAGCCTCTTTGCCCCTAAAACCCAAAATTATACTCATTGTTCAAAATATATATAAACTTTATTACATTATTGCGTTATTACTCAATGTTTTGTAAAATAATGGACCCAAACGAAATCCAGAAATCTGTAATTTCGAATCATAGTGGCCCATTAGGTTCTGTAACCAGGCAAGCTTGCCTTTCACTAAAAATTAGGGGTGAGCAAAAAAAATAAAATTTCGATTAATTAAAAAATTTATTCGAAATTAAATTAATTAAATTAAAAATTTAAATTTATAATTTTTATTTTTAAAAATCGATAGTTAAACGAACTAAACCGATTTGAAACCGATCTATATATACATTTTATAAATTATATTTTAAATTTTACACTTATATTTTTTAATATTTGTATAATTTATAAATATTATGATATATAACTTTCTAAAATATTATTAAAATACATATTTTTAGTAAATAAATGTTGCTTTTATTATTATTATTATTATTATTATTATTATTATTAGTAGCACTCTATTGCTAGTTTTATATTGAATATATTTAATTTTTATAATTAATTATTAAAATTTCATTTTTATTTTTATTCTTTTTAATGGATATTGTATTTAATTGTATTTTTTTTTCATTTGTAAAGCATTTTTAACTATTAAAAATTGTATAATTTATTAAATTTATATATAAAAATTTTTTAGTGGTTAACCGATTCGAAAAATCGAGTTAAAAATTGAAACCGATACAACAGTTAACCGAAATTAATAGATCAATTTAATAAAATTATTAATGAACCGATTAACCGGACCATGCTCATCCCTACTAAAAATCCACCAATTAGAGATGAATTAAAATAATAATATTTTACCTAAAAATATGTTTTATTAGTCAAATAAACCATATACTAAAGGACATAAGTCTTATTAATGATGAAGGAATTTTGATTCAATTGTTAAGCAGTGGACTTGATCAAATCCAGCAAATCTGCAAATGGAAATCACTAAAGCCTTTAGGCCCATTGGACTCTGGACTTAGGCAAAAGTGATCTTTTACTGAAACCACCACTTAAATTAGTTCTGAAAGATGATATTTTCTACCCAAGAATTAGCCATGTACAAAAGGACATGTGTCATATTGTTATAGATCCATTAATTTATTTAGCAAGACTTTATTAATAAAAATCTCAAATATAGACGGTTGCTACTAGATCCAAGTTTAATCATATTTATATGTTTTATGAGCTAAATAAAAATAAAAATAAAAACCCATCATTTTCATAAAACGTTGACATATTTGTATGATAGCGTAGGAGACATAGGAAATATAGATCATTGATTATATTTTGAAAAACCATCCAAAATAATTCCATGCGATTCACGTCAAATTGGCACTATAAAGATACTTGTAATTTGCATAATCAAGATAGAGATTAGTTTATTAATTTTTTGCACTAACGTACCAAAGAAAAAGAAGAATAAAACCAAAGACTTTGGTTGGGTTGTGGAATTGGAGGAGAGAATTCGGTGTCCCCTCGGCGGGTTTAGGGTTATAAATGATTCATCCATCCAACCACTAATTCATATTTTATGTATCATTATATATAAAATATCACCATTTAATGTATTATCTATTAATTAATTAAATATTATATTATCTCCCGAATTTATTCAAAATATTATGCTATTTTTATAAAAACGTGTGATACACCATAAAAAAATATTTAAAAATTATGTCATATAATGATATGAAATAATATAATATTTTTTAAAATATTTTGTATAATTTTTAATAATATAAGAGATATTATTAACGTAACGTTGTGACTATTTCAGAAAAGAAATAAGATATTAAAAAATGAGTAAATATCATATGATTTATGATCACATGTTTCAGTTGAAGGCTTACTAGTAAATGGCCATAAAATTGAGATACTAAAAACTGAGTTTTTTTTTTCTTTAAAAAAATTAAAAATATTGAAGGGCCCCTATCTATCTAGTGTCCTGATATTGATAATTGAGGAAGAAGCATAGATAGAAAATGGGGTTATTAGTGGAATTAATGGATATATTTAGCAATACTACAAATAATAAGTTAGTGGCATTTATTGGCATATCCACACACATCAATGATACAATAATATCTTTATCGGCAGAAAGCAGCCACTCATCCTTTGACATCAATCACCCATCTAATTATTATTCATATACACTTTCCCTGTTCATTATTGGCCGATTTGTTAACTATTCATTTAATTACTATTTTTCATAAATCTCGTCTTATTAATAAACTAATTTTGCCTGTATTTTCCTTTTTCAACATTTATTTATGGATATAGTATTAAAATAAAAGATAATTGCCACGCCAAAAGTTTTGCTTTAAATATAATAAAAGAATGCATATAACTCGTGCAAAAAAAAGTTTTAATATAAGATTTGATTTTAGAGGTGGCATCTAATTTGTCTACGTCCATCCATCATCCAACTTATATGATCCATAAAATTTTATGATACGGTTCATCATGTAATTCATTAGATTTAAGTTATTTATAATAAGGATGAGTATGAACCGATTAATCGATTTATTAACAAAAAAAATTAACCAATCCACTAATATTTATTTTTTAAAATTACTAACCATTAATCAGTTCGTACATTCGGTTAATCAGTAAATCGATTTGATTAACAAATATTTTTCGAGTAATCATTAAAATTTATAACATAAAATTATTAAAAAAAAATTAGATAAAATTCAGATCAATTTCAAATATACAAAGTAATTTAATATAAAAATTACGAAACAAACATAATTTACTAACCAAAATTATATTATATAAATTAATAGCTAATATTATAAAATAAATTTGATATTTGTTGAAAATTAATATGTTTAATTCTAAGTCAAATAAAATTTTGGATAATGTTAAATATTATAACATAAACTCTAAAATATAAGAAAACATAATTAAATGCTATTAAATAAAACATAAATACCAATATATGATTAAAAAAATAACATATATAAAAGTTAATCGGATACTATATATAAATATTACTATATAATTAAAGAAAATGACATAATATAAATTTTGTTTAAAGCATTATATAAATTTTATAGAAAAATATAAAAAATTAAGATATAAGAATAAATATATAATTTAAATATATTTTAAAGTATTATTTTATGTAAATTTTAGAGAGAAAGAAATATAAAAAATTGAAGATATAAAAATAAAAATAAAAATAATATATATATATTTAAAAAATAATTAAACCAGTCGGTCAAACGAAACCGTCAGTTTTTTTTTACCATGAATCGAAATCGAAAACCAAAATATCTCAAATTTACTAACCTAAACCATAACCATCGGATTCGGTTAGGGATGAGCATAGACTGGTTAACCGGTTTATTAATATTTTTTTTAAATCAGTCTATTATTATCAGTTAACAGCTATATCGATTTTGATTTTTAACTCGATTTTTCGGATCTGTTTATCGGTTTACCATTAAAAAAATTTAATATATAAATTTAATAAATTATACAATTTATAATATTATTTTTAATAGTTAAAAATACTTTAAAAATGAAAAAATACTAATTAAATATAATATCCATTAAAATAATTAAAATAAAAATAAAATTTCCATAATTAATTATAAAAATTAAAAATATTCAATATAAAGCTAACAATAGAATGCTAATTATGCACATAATTTTAATCTTTATTTACTAAAAATATATATTTTACAAAATTATATATCATAATATTTACAAATTACACAAAAATTAAAAAATATAAGTATAAAATTTAAAATATAATTCATAAAATATATATATTCGGTTTCGGATCGGTTAATCATCGATTTTTAAAATAAAAATCATAAACCTAAAATTTTGGTTCGATTAACCTAAAAATCGGTTCGATTTCGAACCGATTTTTCGGTTAATCATGATCATCCCTAGATTCGGTTAACCGAAAAATTTATTTGATTTCGGATCAATTTTTCGATTAACCATTTTTCGGTTTATTTTGCTCAGACCTAATTTATAATATGTTTGAAATCCATCTACCCATTCATTTATATTTTTATTCTTTTATAATTTTTTTATATAGTATAAATGTAAAAACGCACACATTTCATAGGTTGTATATCTATAAAATTATAATTTATAATATATTTTTAATCGATTAAAATTTTCAATGAATTTATTTACAAATAAAAAAATAATATTATAAAATATGATCTATTAACGTCCATATGTTTGCCACATATATAAATAGTTTTTCCTCAATCTTTTCCCGTTCAAATTTTTTAATCGAGAATTCTTTTTTTTAATTATTATAAGGGATATATTTGAAGCTCAAAACCACATACATAAAATTAGCATTCAAGTGAAAGTTTATTATATTGTGATAATTATAAAGTATTTGAATAACTATCAAATTCATTATTTTCCTAATTCTAGTAAAAGTCTACCCTTTCTATTTTGTATTTATAAATACCTCATTCTGATTATCAGTGTTGATAATTAATAAGAGAAAGTCCTCTATTCATACTATATCTATCTTTGCTTTAATTAGTTTTACAACACGTTATCAGCACAATAGCCTATATTGATTATTGGAAGTTGGTGATTTACGACAACCCAAATCGAATGAATCAAGAATTCTAATGTACAAGATAAAACGATAAGTAAATTTAATTCATAAATTTTGAATTATTTTAATTCTCATTAGTTAATTAGATTAATTAAGGGTTGAGTAATTGTATCCCACAATAAATTTTAAAAACTTCAATAAACGAATTATTAAGAATAAATGAGAATAGCATTTTTCATTGCCATTCATTTTGCCGTGGATATTAATATGATTTTTGTAATTTATTCTGCATAATTATAAATTGATCCTTGCTTAATTATATTTTGATCATTTTATTTTATATATGATGAATATATTTTATGTAAAGCCATATTTTGGTTTTTAATTTACTATATTGTATATTTTTTTTATTTAATGCAATTACTTGTATATAGTTTGTTATAAAATATATTATTTCTCTAACATGTTCCATAAAAATTTAATTTTAAAAGATATTCACTAAAATGAATATCATTTTGAGACTGGAAGAGAAATATTCGAGATCCACTTTGTATAAGATAAGTAATATATTTTTTGATTTTATTTTGATACAAATATTAGTAAACTCAAATTTTACTAATAAATATAAATATTAGTAACCTGAAGTTTACTAATTGTTTGTACAAATATGAATAACCTATTATTTACCAATTATATAAATATCAGTAAACATGAAGTTTATTGATTAATTAATACTAATATCAGTAAACCTGAAGTTTATTGATTATAGTAAACTTAAAAATTGATACAAATACTGATAAACATTTATTTTATTATTTGTCATAAATATTAGTAAACATAAAGTTTACTAATTGTTATTAAGAATATTAGTAGCATGTAGTTGACTAATGATTCAAATATCAATAAACCAGAAGTTTGTTGATTAATTGATACTAATATTAGTAAACTTGAAGTTTATTGATTATAATAAACTTGAAAATTGATACAAATATTGATAACACATGTAGTTTATTAACTGTCATAAATATTAGTAAACCCGAAGTTTACTAATTATTTGATATTAATATTAAGAAACTTGATGTTTAAATATTGATAAAATAAAAATAGTAAACCTAAAGTTTACTAATTAACAATCGATTATTTAGTATGATCGGTTTGACCATTCCGGATCAATTATAATGCATAAATTATTGAAAATTCATATGTTTATTAGAGAACCAGAAATTTCTTTAATTCAACTTAAGAAATTCTCATAATCTATTTATTATTAAGAAATATTACTAAAATATCACTAGCTAATAAAGGGACCAAATTTTCTTTATTATAGAATGAATAAAAATAATATATGTAGGCCCACTATTCACCATGTGAACCATTCAATTAATTTATAATTTTTGAAAGATGCATCAATAAAAGGGTCATATGTATGTTTATCATCAACTCACAACCTGTAGTTTGTGAGATTATCAAATTAAGTGCACAATTTTTAAATTATGCAATCAAGACATTTTTCTTGATAATGCTAGTGATCATGCACTGTGGGTAAAAGATTATTATAAGCCCCTTGTACATATTCATACTCTAAGGTTTAGCAAAAATCTTTACTAAATGCCTTCGATTAATTGCTAGATATTTTTATAAGAACAATAGTATTATTTTTATATATGTATACATAATATTGATGTAAGCAATATTTGATGCATTATGCTAATAAAAATCATAAAATTCCTCCATTGCAATTTTTAGTTGAAAAAATGCATTTTGATTAATAACTTTTCTAATGTTAGGGGAAGAAAGAAACTAATAATAAATAAATTATGTGTAATTTAGATCTTCATATCATGGACCTGAAATTCAAAAAATTAGTTAATTATGATGGCAATGTATTTGTTAGTGTGTAGAGATTTATTAAATCTCATTTGTATTAGCTGCAAATACTCCAATTCAGAACAATGTCCCAGTAGGATAATTTGCCTTATAGGGTAAATTATTCGGTTTCAAATAAAAATAAAATCTACAAATGAAAAGAAGCAAATAAATTCATTTGATCATATTATATAGGCAGATACTTTTGAAGAGATCTATGACATAACTAATTTTTAAATTTCAGAAGTGGTTCATTTACCTGAAATTAAATAAAAGATCTCAATATATCATTTATCATTAAAAGGAACCGGAAAGGATAAAGTTGTCAACAACATTTATGTATAAAAATACTAATGTTGATATTTTTAATACAGTGAGAATCTTAAAATTATATCTGTTGAAAAATACATATATTAATTGCATTCAATATGAATTTTAGATATGTAGTTCAAAATATTGAAAATATGATACCAAAAGAGTATAATTGATATTCATGCAACAAACAATAAAGTCGTAAAATATTATTTATTTTATGATATTTATTGCAATGGATTGACATTGATTGTAAAAATACATATTTTCTTATAATGAATGCAATAAATTTTTATTGTTTGCCAATTTAGTAATATATTAGTATGTAACTAATTGATACTATTTGCCTATTTGATAATAAAATTGCATATAATTTCTGAAAGATTTATCATGTTTGAAGCATATAAATATTTTTGAACATTAAGTGTTATAGTTTATCTATTGTCATGATTTATTTATGATTTTAATTATTGAAACTCCAGAGTTCAAAATTTTTTAATGGATTTTGTAATCTAAATTTTATCTTGAACTAAATATCGAGTACTATTCGATTGAAAGAAAATTTTTTATAATGTGATTATATGTTTATATATTATCTTCCATTGACTACTCCAATAGTTATAAAGTTACTAGATATAATATATTTCATTATCATAAATTATTGCTATTGATGCATTATTTAATCATGCATTACATGGTAATTATCAAATTGTTACTTAAAATTACATATTATTTTAAAGATTTTAGTTCTTTATATAATCATATATATTTTATTTGGATAATTTTTATTATCTTTAAGTGATTATTTAGAAATATTTCAATTAAGTTACTAAATGCATTCATTTATTATAGCTATTATATCATTATGCTCTATACATATTATGAAATTATTTTATTACATCTATTTCATTCCTTGAAGTGAATAAAATATTTTAGAATTATGGCCATAAAAATTGTATGTTCAAGAAATGATAATTTTTACTACTGTATGATTCATTTTCACCACCAGAAGTGGTTGATAATTAAGAGAAAGAATAGAAATGGTTAAAAAAACTATTTGAGAATGGATAATTTATTTATAATAAAAGTACTTGATCATATACCCATTGTACGTATGACTATATTATTAGATTTTATAAAATTTTTCATCTTAAAAAATGAAAGATATGTAGATAAATTTGTACATGCTTGTAAATATACAACATGTAATTTTATAAAATAAGTTTTAGTTGTTATTTTTTTAGTTCATGTATAATATATATAGAAGATATATGATAAGCATATCCAGAAGATATGTGGTTTATTTTAAAAAAAAAACTTTATAATATTATGTATCGAAAGTCTACATATAAAATTATGTATCAATATTATTATAAGGGGAAGAAAAATACATGTTGTACTCTTTTTTTTTCTTAACTAAGGATTTTTCTCATTGGGTTTTTCTATTAAGGTTTTTAATGAAGCGACTTATGATGCATATTAAATATATTGTGCACTCTTTTTCCCTTTACTTGATTTTTTATCCCATAGAATTTTTTCTAGCAGGGTTTTAATGAGGCACAATATGTATTAATGGACATTCAAACAGAAGTATATACTATAAATTTCATGATTATGAATGTACACCCTTTTAAGAATGATAGTATGACTTATCAAATGGAAAAAAAATAATTATTGTCCATTCATGATATTTTGTAATATTATCAATGATTTTAAAAGTCCGTCAGAAGCGTGATAGATCTTTTAATGGAAAAGATATCAAATTTTGAAGAAAAATAAAATAAAAATTTATAAAGTTACTCTTGAAGAGGTAAAAAGCAACATAAATCAACAACTCCATATTTCTATAAAACAACCCCATAAGTGGTTTTAGTAATGGTAAATTATATGAGATGTGAAAATGGATGATAATTATTGTTGATAATGTATTTACATATTCGGTTGCTTATGAAATATAATAATAATGAGTACGAGTCTTTAATTATAGAAAAATATCGATATCAATGTGAATAGCAAACTAAATTCGTACAAGATATTTGGATTAGAAGTCTAGACACCAGAAGATGTCAAATTTTTAGCTATAAGAGTAGTAATTATTAAATTACTCAATGTTAGCTATACATAAAGTTAGTTGAAAGCTCATGTGGTTGAAAGCCATAACTCAATACAATAAAGTAATGTATAGACTATTGTTCAAGAACAACGACTAACAATATTGAAGTATGAAGAAATTGTAATTTTTTTCTCAACCAGCAAACCAGCTGATCTTTTCACCAAAGCTGTACCAACTTCAATTTCAAAAGCATGTAAGCAGTATTAGGATGTTTTAACTTAATAAAATATTATAATTATCGTATTTTTTAGGGGAAGTATATTGCCTATGAATACTATACTCTTTTTCCTTCGCTAAGTTTTTATCCCACCGAATTTTTCTTAGCAAGGTTTTAACTAGGTATATTCATGGTGCATAATCATCCAATGGAAAGTATTATGATAATTATAAAATATTTGGATGACTATCAAACTTATAATTTTTTCAATTTTAGTAGAAGTTTACCTATTTTATTTTGTACCTATAAATGTCCAATTGTGGTTATTCAGTGCTGATAATCAATAAGAGAAAATCCTCTATTCATACTATATCAGTCTTTGCTTTAATTAGTTTTACAACATATTACAAATAATTCAAAAATTTTAAGGAAAACAAATTAATTAAATTGGCTAATTTTAGGTATAACTTTTATAAAGAAAATAAAAATTCCAAATGGATCACCTTTAATATTCATTTTTTAATTAGAATTATAGTAACTGAAGTTATATCTCAATAATATTCAATCATAATAAAAAAATTATTTCATAAAAATATTTTAATTTTTTAAATAATAATGCTAAAATTATTTTTCAAAAAAATAATGAATTCAGTATCAATCAAACTTGAAATGTTTTATAACATGACATATAAAAAATTTCTAAAATACGCCATGCTAAATGTTAGTACTCCGACATGAAATTCATGTAATTTAGTTATTCAAAGAGTGGAATTTTTAAAAATTGATAGTGGAACTATTGGCTTCTAACATACGTGGGATCTGCAATTGTCTTGCTTTGTAGCATGTTTTGTCTTGTCTTGCTATTAACAAGTTTGTCTCCTTCTATTTTTTTTAGTGGTTTTACTTTTCCCATTGGTTCTGTTTTACTATGGAAGATCAAGATAACGATAACGACAATCTCAATAATAGGTGTGCCAATTTGACTTTAGAAGATGAAACTGATGAAGGAATCGTTGTTGCGGATGAAGATCTGGATGCTCAAGCCATATATCTCATATGGAGTTTGATTGGGCGATTCCTAACTGATAAACCTAAAAATAATCTGGCTATGAAAAAACCATTGGCCTATATTTGGAGCCTGTTATGGGAGTCTTTGTTAAAGATTTAAGCCCTAATATGTTCATTTATCAGTTCTTTCATGAACTAGATATGTAATGTGTGATTGATGGTGCTCCATGGACATTCGACAATCATTTACTTATTGTTCAAAAACTCCAACTAGATGAACAACCCCAGAAAGTTCCCTTGTTTTTAGCTAGCTTTTGGGTTCAAGTCTATCATCTTCCAACTGGGTTCATGTCAGTTAAAATGGCTCAGATGATCGGTAACTATTTGGGTATTTTTGTGTTAGTGGTTATGCCCTAACCCATACGTTTAGTTATTTATGCAATGTCACGTTTCATTTTATAAAATTGAATTTTCTTCATGTTATTATATTTTGGCATGTTAGAATATAGTAATATTTATAAATAATAATTTAATGTTATTTTGACTATTCCTTAGTTATTTATCATCAAAGGAATAATGATAAATAAATATAACACCCTTATCTGAACAGTCTTTTATGATACAGAGATAAACGGTAAGCTGTAATTTTTTTTTTCACTCAATCTAAAATCCATTAACTTCCAAAACTAATCTTATTCAAATTAATACATTTAGATCATCAACTCATAACTGTCTATAATACTATTCATTATTTTTAAAATTCGGCAGCACAACAGCTAGAAACTTACTAGACTCTTGAAAAATCAGACAACAACGCAGCCTCATAGAGGCACAATAGGTTATAACAGACAACCATATACATATCATTCAATCATTTACATACCAATCATATCCATTTACAGACATAACAATATTTACCATCAATACAATAATCAAAATACAATATAATCTTTTACCTTAAATATCTAAGTATATACATGCCATAATACGTCTTAATTTATGATTATCTCTTTTCTTCAGATCTTACTCCACATCTTAATTTATAATTATCTCTTTTCTTCAGATCTTACTCCATTTTGAACTATGCTCCCACAAATCTTCAGAAGCTGCACGTAGTAAACACTACGTGTTGAGTACTAAATATGTTCAGTAGTGACTATTAATTCTAAAATTTTTCAATTAAGTATAATTACATAACTTATGCAAATTTTTGTTCTTGTCTTAACAAAAATTACTTTTAAATCTTTTAACGCTATCTTAAATTTATTACCAACAATTGGGTAAGCTGTTTACTTAATTCTCAACTTTGCAATTTACTTTAAAATATTATCTTATTTAATTCAATTACAAAATTAACATTTCTTTTCTTATTTTTACCTTTACTTAGCTTTTGATGTATAAGCCTCTTTTAGTAACCCGACTTTGACTTTTTCAGTCAAATTTCTTATTCAATCAATTTAATACAACTATTATTTCATTTGATGATCTATATCATTAATTGCCACTATAATGGCAAATTTATAATTCTATACTAAATTTTTCATTAATTACAAAATTTCTCTTTTAATAACATAAATACAATTTTGCTATTTACTCTTTTACTTCACTTGGACTTTTTAAACTATTTATCAAATTTCAATTATCAATGCTTTTAACATTTAATGCAAAGTGATATAATTATTTTTGGAACACTTTGCAAATAAATATTTATTTTCTTCCTTTTTCTACCAAAAAGGTCCTTTTTTCTTACTTATTGCAGAATTGTCACTTTTTCAGTTCTAATTGCAAAATTATCGTTCATTTGCTTGGTTTTTACCTTCCAATTGACTTTGACTTACAAAATTTTATTTTTAGTTATTAATTTCTTAATTAATTTTGGTATTGCCATTTTTAAACTTTAAAAATAAAATTTGTATCATTTTTCATATTTTTCATTTTCAAAGCAATAATTGGTATACAAAATAACAATGGGTCCTTATTTTGACTTTTCTTGTAAAATTTCATTTTAATCATTTTTCCTTACCAAAACTTATTTTAAGCTTTTTAATAGTTATTCTATCATTTTATCCTCATAAAATATATTTTTTTCATTTTAGCTTATTAATTACAATTTTTGAAAAAATTACAGTTTTGCCTCAAAACTTTTCATTTCTTTCAGTTAAGTCATTTTTCACTTTCAATTTTTACCTTTAGCTATTTTTATTATTATTTTTTTGAAATTCTGATTTGTCCTTATCAATATGCGCCTAGTACAATATGAAAGGAACTCTCAAATAGGATATAGGGGATGTGGATCCCACAAGGCCACATACAGAACAAATTAAAAAATAATCCCGAAATATCAAGTCTCACAGAACATATATCAAAAACAGACAGAGGCTATGGAGATCAGTGATCCTACCCATAGCAAAGCAAGTTGCTATGACTTGCACTGCGGTATAGGGTGTCCTTATGGCTAGCCAATTATATCATGTGCAAAATTTTTAATACCTGACTATTGATAAGGGAAAAAACAATCATTTACTTTCAAAATACTTTTTAATTTCAAATAGTTACAATTTTTTTCTTTTAATTGATACATTTTCATCAATTAATCTTTCCAGTACTTTTGACTATTCAAGAATTTTTATTTTCAGTCACTTTTTCTCTTTTTCTTTTCAATCACTTTTTATGAATTATTCTACAATAATTCACCACCAACATTTTACAATTAATACTTTTCAAACTTTTTAACTCTTGTAAAAACTTGTTTAGAATAGTACATTTCATCACTTAATTTCTTTTTCAGTATTTTTTTATTGCAATTCGTGAATTATTTCACCATAATTCACTACAGTTACCATACATATTGCATTTTCATAATCTTTTCAATTCATTACTTTAGCTAATTATTCTTTCAGTACTTTTTGCACATTATGTTAATTATATCACTATAATTCATCGTTTTTTGGCACTTTATGAATTATTTCTATATAATTTCATATTTCTCCTTTACATTTCATTTTACCCTTTTTTGACTTTTAACTATTTTCTTACTTTTTTGGTCCGAGATTGCAATTGTTCGAAATACAAATTACTTTATACGGTTTGTGAATTATTTTGTAATAATTCACAACTTTATATTCGAGTTATGCATTATTTCGTAATAATTCAATACAGTAGTTTACTCACTACATTTTGTTTCCAAAAATTTATCAATTGACTTATTCATTTTCTTTATACAAAATATAAATTAATTTACCATCTTTTACTTGTTTATTGAATTATTTATCAATAATTCAATATTTTCAATTAAACATATTCAATGTTTTACCTCAAAAATATTATAGTAATTCATATAAATTTCATAAAAATTTATATGCATATTATTTTACAATTACTATCATTTTTCAATTATTTTATAAATTATTTCACAATAATTCATCATATACACTATATACATATACATATACTTAACTAAAACAAATTCTCAAATAAATTTCATAGATTTTCTAAAAATTCATGGACATTTTATTGTATGTTTAATATCATTGTATGACATAATTAACAAAAATTCACTATTTTCATTAATTATATCACTCAATAAATATTTCAAAAATATTCACATAATATCTATAAATTCCATAAAAATTAATGGATACATTATTTCATATTTTCTATTAAATTGAGGCTTAATTTCATTAAAATACATAACATACAACTCATTTCCTTTAGGAATGAATTTCGGCCAACAATGGAAATTCAATTTAAAATTTTCTTTAAATCAAATTAAGCATATAATTAGACTTAATTTAGATCTAATTGCACCATTATAACATCAATTTCAATTATACCCCTTATATGAAATTTTTCTTAATAAACCCTAAGAAAAATCATGAAATTCAAAGGAAAATACTAAGATTTAATAGTCACTAACCATTTCTCCATGCTTAACCTTCCTAGGGCTTCCTTTTTCTTGCTTGAAACCATGAAAATCGCTTTTCTTCAAAGACATTCAATATTGGCCGAAATCTTCACCAAATAAAACACCAAGATAACAACATTTTTATTTCAATTTAACCTCAAAAACGGACTCTAGGCACCTAAAATTAGTAATAGACACCTAAAACTCAAATTATAACCAAGAATTTAACTTACCTCAAATTCACCCCCAAGATTTTATCACTTATTTTCCTTGGCTTTTTTTCCTTCAATCTTTAGTTTGAGGTTGGATCTAGCAACTAGAGAGGTCGGAGAACATTTCTTATGTTTGGATCAAAGGAAAAAAGTGAAGGAAAGGTGAAGAAAAATGGTGGAAAAATGAGAAGAGAAGGGTCGGCTTGGAGAGGAAGAAGAAGGAGCTTAATTTTCTGGAGATCTCACGAATTTCACTGTGTCTCTCTCTCTTATATAGTGCTTTTTATAGGCTTAGGTTAATGGGCTTGAATTAATTAATCAAAACTCATTAACTATCTAATAATGATTCTAATTAATTTCTTCTACTTTTCAATTCCAAATCATTTTAAAAATGATTCCATAATTCTTATCACATTAAATATAGGATGTACACAAATTTTTGGCTCAATTGAAATTCATTTTCGATTCTATTCAATTAAATTATTTTGATTCAAAAATACCGGTATTATCGAAAAATTTAATTTTCATTACTAAAATATTCTACACAAAATTTAAGGAAGATTTGCAAAATTTGGCAATTTTCAGAATTCGTTTGCTATTTTTTAAAAATTCATGAAAATTTAAGTTAGTTTTTCTATCATGGAAATTGACTCGCTAACTTTTTCGTATTTTTGACTTTTAGAGGCCTATTTGACCTTGGTTTTACTTCAAATTTCAACTTCAGACTCACCATGAACAACAGTTTTTGTTGGTCTAATAAAATATTTTTCACTTTCGGATGTATTTTTCTGCCCAAAGTCACTATTCATTATCGAAAAATACTGTTCACGGGTAATCCGATATTCAGGCCACTACAATTAAAACTAGTACGAGTTTGATTGATAATCATGGGATGATTATATATGGTGATATAAATCAAACTTGTAGGTACTCGTTGGAAAATAGAGTACTGGATTGACCCGTTATGAGATACTACATGGGTTAATGTCATTAGCGATCTCATAATAGTTATGTTATTGATCCTTAGACCTGAGATTATCATAGTATCCTATATGAGGAACATTATATTTTGATATAACTAAATATTATCTTTAATCGGATAATAATAAAGGTTATGATTGGACATGATGATAATCATGTAGAGGATAGTGAATAATCAAGATAGAATTTATTCCTCTTTTATGAGAGAGATATCTATTGGACCCCTCGATAAATAAGACTGAGAAATGTATGGCTATGCTCAAATGAATTAATTGAGTGATTAATGTCATTTGATATTATTAGTCTACTTAGTGATCGAAAAATTATATGTTTGAACTATATAAGTTTGATATGGACCATGACTTATGTTCATACAAGATATCATATGACAAAGGGATTATAACATGTTCTATGAGGTTAAAATTGAATTATCGATATTCATATTATTTGGGTAGTCGTAATGTCTTGCTGGAGGCCGCTTATGACTTGTGGGCCCATGATGGGATTGGAGCCCACGGCTAATATAATATAAACCTATTGGGTCGCACATATAGAATGTGATGAATGGACTAAGGGTTAATTCGGATATTTCGAATTTTATTTTATGATAAATTAAAATTCGAAATAAATAATGAAATAAATAAATATTAATTAGGATTAATATTATAATTTTATTTTAAATAAGAAATAAAGTATTTCTTATTTTAATAAGAAATATAGGCCCGAAATTCTCTCTCTCTCTCTCTCTCAATTAGGGTTAGGCCAACTATATATATATATATATATATGGTTGATAACCCTAACACACATATCTCACCGTCACTTTGAAAAGTGAAGAGAGAAATTCATTTTCTGTAACCCTAGCCACCAAAAAAGGGAGCTAGCATCCCAAGAGAATTCGTTCCTCGCGTTCGAGTGTGGATACCGGTAGAGGGTGTTCGTTTCGTGTGAGGCAGCACCTGTAAGACAATTTTATGCTTTAAGAGGTTAGTAATCGTTACTTTCTCTTCATTGAGTCAATTGGATCGTATGGATCCTTATGGGTTTCATTATTTCCACTACATTTTAATTTTATTTTTCCTATGTTGAAACCCAACATTTTGTAGCTAAGAATCCTAATAACTTCACTGGTACATGGAGAAATTTTATGAGAATTCGTGCTAATATTGATGTCCGTATAAAGCTGGAAAAGGATATGAAGCTTAAGAAAGCTGGGGGTGATTGGGTAAAAGTTGACTTTCAGTATGAACGGTTACCTTTGCTTTGTTTTATTTGTGGGTTTTTGGGACATGGTGAGACATTTTATCTAAAGTTATTTTAGAATCCAATAGATTCTGTAGAGAAAGCTTATGATGAATCCATTTAAGTGAAGAAACGTAGATCCCAGATGGAATACAGGGTTGAAGATGGTAACTACCAGCGTAGTGGCTCTGATTGTGGCATAAAAATAGGAACTGGTGATAAACATAAGGAGGATATGATGGCTAAAAAAGATGAGACTAATAAGGGAATTAGTGAAACTCGGGATATGGTTATTGGATCAATCTTAGTTGTTCAAATGGATATAGATTGCATGATTATTTCTGACTTGAAGCGACGTCGTTTGGAGGAAAAAGTGGGATTGAGCTTAGTTAATGGGCCTCTATCTGCTAACCGGCCATTTGAGGTAACAAAACCAAAAAACTTGTTATTGACGGGTCTTGGACACCAGGCCTGCCAGCCATTATGAGTTATCTTAGTTGAAACTATCGTGGGTTGGGTAACCCACGTACAATTCAGGTCTTGCGAGACCATGTTAGAGATAAAAAGCCCCAATTTGTTTTCCTTATTGAGACCTTATGTAAATCAAAAAAGATTAATCATATTAAATCACTTTTGGGCTTTGAGGGTTGCTTCTTAGTGGAGTGTGTTGGGCATAGTGGTGGGCTAGCCCTTTTATGGAAAGAAAAACAAGTTGCTAAATTACTTAGTTATTCTAGACATCATATTGACGTTGAAGTAAGGCTGAGAAATTGTGATGGATGGAGATTATCTTGTTTCTATGGCATTCCTAACCGAGCTCATAGGGAGAATTCATGGCAGATTTTGCGAGCTCTTTCTACTTCTTATTCTTTTCCTTGGTGCATTATTGGGCATTTTAATGACATTGTCTCCCCCTTGAGAAGAGAGGTGGGAGATTGTAACCTAACAAATTAATGGAAGGTTTTTATGAGGCCATCTATTATAGTAATCTTCTGGATATTGGGATGGAGGGTTATGAATTCACATGGCTGAGGCATAATAGGGAGCGCTTAGACCGTGCAATGGCTAACCCATCTTGGCTGGATCGATTTCCTCATTTCAAAGTCTCCAACTTAGAGGTAACCTCCTCTGACCATAATCATATCTTTTTAGACATTTCCTTCCTTTTTGGTTGGCATGGATCTTATCGGTTTCATTTTGAAAATGCTTAGGTTATAGAGAAGGATTTTCTTTCGGTTGTGGTTGCAAGTTGGACTAGCAACTCTACCTGTTCGATTTTTGATAAAATTCTTGCTTATAGTAAGGCTCTTTCGATCTAGGGTCAAGCTGTTACTGGTGATTTTCGTAGGAAGCTGAAGGAGATTCGTCTTTTTATGCAGCGAGCTAGAAATCAATTTGGGATAGTAAATTGTTTGGAGTTTTAAGAAGCTAATGCTCGGTATCATGATACTCTCCGCCAACATGACAATTACTAGAAGCAAATGGCTAAATTATTTTGGTTGAAAGGAGGGGACTCTAACACGAAATATTTTCATACGGTGACCTCCAAGCGTAAAAGGAAGAATCGCATCACTCAATTGAAAGATCCTACATGTAAACTTTATAGTTGGGACTCTAGCTTGATAGATGTTATTCAGAACTATTTTCTTGATATCTTTATTGCCATGTCCTCAAGTACTGAGCTTATTAGTAATTTTCTAGATGAAAGAGTGACAAACAGAGCAAAATGATTGGTTACTTCATGAGTTTACATCTGAGGATGTTAAATCTGCTTTGTTTAGTATGCATACCGATAAGGGCTCCAGGGATTGATGGGTTTAATCCAGGTTTTTACCATAAATGCTGGAATATTATGGGTCCAGATGTCACTCAAGCTTGCATAAATATCATTCAATCTTGTAGGTTACCTGAAGGGTTTGAATGCTAGAGTTATAACCCTTGTTCCTAAGAGGCAGAAAGTGGAGACAATGGCTAACTTACGACCTATTACTTTATGCAACGTCCTCTATAAAATCGTGGCAAAAATGTTGGCCAATCGGCTTAAACTAATATTACCTTCGGTTGTTTCAGACACCCAAAGTGCGTTTGTCCCTAATAGGTTGATAACTGATAACGTGGTGGTCTCTTTTGAGGTTATACACTTTTTTAAAAGGAAATCTCAAGGTAAAGAAGGAGTGGCTGTGCTTAAATTAGATATTAACAAGGCTTACGACCGCTTGTGAATGGTATTATCTGTTAGATCTTTTTTCTCTCTCTTGACTGTCACAATTATTGAAAGAGTTGAATAATTTTTGGAGTGTTGATTGGTGAATTTAGATAGTTAGATTTGAGTTAAATTTAAATATAGCCATCAAATAATTTACTGAAATTAATTGGATACGGACAATATCGATTTATCTTCCACGTTTATTGGAAGATTACTAGTAGAAACTTTAGAGATGCCAGTTCCATCTCTCTTTCTTGCATTCCACTAAGCGGAGGAAAAGCTTAAATTTGATTTTTCCATGAGAAGTCGTTTTTGATTTGAATGATTTAGAACACTTTTATTTGGAGGGCTGTTGAATTTATGTTCTTGATCTGCTTATTATGGAAAGAGAAGATAAAATCCTGGAAAGAATACTAATTTAAATGGCTAAAATGCTAGAATATTTAGCCAGTTTTGTCTCGGCCTGGCTGAAAACTCTTGGCATGATTCTTCTTTCGGTTTATTGGGTTCAAGTGCCGATTAATTTTAATACTCCTTCTGTTTTTTTATCTGTCACTTTTGAGTAAAATTTAAATTTTATTTATTTGTCACTTTTAAATTTTTAAATATAATTTAATTTGTTTTTTAATTTATTTTTCTTTTTCAATAAAGTCAGAACCAATCAGATTTGATAATTTAGTTTTAATTACGTAATTTAATACTAAATTTAAGTCTATTTATTATTTTTCTTAATTTTAATAAAAATAACAAAAGTGACTAATAAAAAACGGAGAAAGTAGTAAAAACGATAATTAACTCCCAAAATACAAATACATCAACGGGGGAATTGTTTGGTAAAACAGAATTTAGATATAAATAATAAGAATGAAATATAAAAATAATAATTAAAAAAAAAAAAGAAATGGACTGGACATAATTTAGAGAAGAGAGAGAGAGAGAGAGAGTCCCTTAAAACAAGGAGACAGACATTTCATTTGAAATTGGAGGTAACGTGCAGAAACGGGTGAGACAAAAGCATCCATCCCACTCCCTTAAAAAACCCAGTCCCAACCCAAACCTCCATTATTTATTTATTTTTATTACAAATTTTAAATTATTAAAAAGCGCTATTCTAGGGTTTTACTTGCCCTTTCTGCCCCCTACACCAAGAACTCTCTGGAACGCTCATAATACACGGTGTATGTTATAAATATTCATACATTAACCGTACAACAAGAAATAGAGAGAGACATACTGAGATGGCGAGGCCAAGGTGTTACCTGGACATTGCCATTGGAGGAGAGAGCTTTGAAGGTAGGATTGTTGTTGAACTCTATAACGACGTCGTCCCTAAAACCGCTGAGAATTTCAGGGCTCTTTGCACTGGCCAGAAAGGCATTGGTCCTCACACTGCTGTTCCTCTCCATTACAAGGTCCTTTTCTTTTTTCTTCCCCTCCTTCGCTTTATATTGTTATGGTGTCCTTTTATGATGCCTTTGCTCATTTCTTTTTAGATTTTGAAGTTGTTGATGTGTTTGTTTCGTGATCCGGGCAGTCTCTTGTGTTTTCTTGATGAGTTTTTTGACTTTCTTTTCGGCGGTGTTTAGTTTGTATTTTTCTCTATGTTTAGGGGCATTACAGTCTTTTGATTTCTGTTCTTGTGATTTCTTCACCGATCTTTCTTTGTTTTGGTTGTGGATGATAAGTTTTTCCTGTTATTGGATTTGTATTCTTTCTTTATTATATCTGTATAATGTCATATACCATCAATAGTGATTTTAGTTAGCTGTTTAGGTTCTGGACCTTGGACTAAATGTCTAATGCCATGGCAGAGTTATTGTTTTAGGTTCACTTAATCTACTGAGTATATTCTTTTGTTTTTGGGCAGAAATATGTTATACAACAGTTTATGCTCGAACTTGTTGGAGATGGTTCATTTGTTTTTGTTTTTGATATTTGACTTTGGGCTGTAATTTATTCTGTGACAGCTGCTTTGTGTTTTGAACATGAAGTTTCGAGTGTTGCATGTTTATGAAGTGATTTAGGTTTTCATGTCCGTAATTATTATCAGGAATTTAACTTCTTCCTTTCTTAAAAAGAATTTTGGAATTGAGGTTTGAGCATTATCTGTTGTTGGAAATTATAGTATTATCATATTTGTTACTTGCTGATGTCTTTTTTGTTAGTTCAGTGCACTTAATCTTCAGGCTTTAACTGCCATTGCCTTCTGGTTGGTTATACTTCATTTATTTTGGATTTCAGGGATGTCGATTTCATCGTGTTATTAAAGGTTTTATGGTGCAAGGTGGAGATATCTCTGCCGGAGATGGTACTGGTGGTGAATCAATTTATGGCTTGAAATTTGAGGATGAGAATTTTGAGCTCAAGCATGAAAGGAAAGGCATGTTATCTATGGCCAATTCTGGTCCTAATACAAATGGATCACAGTTCTTTATTACAACAACCCGTACATCTCATTTGGATGGGAAACATGTTGTTTTTGGAAAAGGTTGTTAAGGGAATGGGAGTTGTTCGCTCGATGGAGCATGTCCCAACTGCTGAGGGTGATTATCCTGCAGTTGATGTTGTAATTGTGGATTGTGGGGAGATGCCTGAGGGGGCAGATGATGGGATATCCAATTTCTTCAAGGATGGTGATATCTATCCAGATTGGCCAGCTGACCTTAACGAAAGTCCTACTGAACTTTCTTGGTGGATTGATGCTGTGGATTCTATTAAGGGTTTTGGAAATGAAAACTACAAGGTAATGTCTTGAACTCTGTGGTTTGGGCTTTGGTTTGTTTTATAATTTTCTTGCAACAAAGTTTATGCTATAGCATGTGTTGGGATAATTGAGAACTTGGTAATAAGATTCTGGTTTTCAATATCTTGGTATGAAGAAAATACATGCCTCTTAAGCAGTTAGATGCTTCTGTTTGTTTTTTCAATATCTTTTTAGCTTCAATGCCTTTTTCATGTTATTGATACATTCAGTGATTTTTGGTTTCAGAAACAAGAGTATAAGATGGCTCTTAGAAAATATCGCAAAGCCTTACGCTACTTGGATATCTGCTGGGAGAAAGATGGGATTGATGAAGGTGTATGATTCAGTTTTTCTGCCATACTTAAATGATTATTACTGCAGCAATATATGATTGTGCTTTAATATCATAATTACTTATAATTTTCTCCTGGTGGCATTACAGAGAAGAGTTTGTCTTTGAGAAAGACAAAGTCACAGATATTCACAAACAGTGCTGTAAGTTTTTTATAACACCATTTTCTAGACTGATCTTGTTTCTGGTCAACTGGTCAGATTTTCAGGAAGGATTTGATATTATACCACTAGAAATCAGAACTTTGTCTTAAATACATTATCCAAGGCATATAAATCTGGCCTTTAAGTTGGAGCATTTAATTGTTTGATAATTGTGGTATGAATATGAACACATCTGTGAATTTTGGCAGAATAGAAAAGAAGAGTAATCTGTGATGTTGCAGTTATATATATATAATATCTGATAACAGCAAAAATTCTTGGTAGATCTTGTTTTTACTATGGCGATGTTTTGATTCTTGTTATAGGCTTGTAAATTGAAATTAGGGGATCTGAAAGGAGCATTATTGGACACAGACTTTGCAATGCGTGAGGGAGATAACAACGTGAAAGCTTTATTCCGCCAGGGACAGGTTAGGATCTGTTGCCTTGTCCACAAGGATTTTAATGTCTAGAAGAGCTACTGTACATGTTTGATCTGGTAGTTATCTACTGAATAGTGTGCAAGTGCAGCTAACTGTTATGCTTCTTCCGGGTGCTATAGGCACACATGCTTCTTAACGACATTGATGCTGCTGTTGAAAGCTTCAAGAAGGCATTGCAGTTGGAGCCGAATGATGGTTAGTTATATCTTAACAGTTTCAGCAATTAAATATGTTGGATGCTTGAATAGTTTAGATAAAGTTAAAGTTCATTAGGTGGCTGATCGTTTATACACTTGAATTAGCTGAAACTGACTGATGGCTTATGTTTTATATGCTCTTCAGCCGGAATAAAAAAAGAGCTTGCAGCTGCTAGAAAGAAGGTTGGCATGTTAAACCATTACTGTGACATCTTATAGCATCAAATGCTCATGATATGTAATAAACAATTCAACTTCTCGCAGATTAATGATAGGCGTGATCAAGAGAGAAAGCAATACCAGAAGATGTTCCAATAGCGTTTACCTGGTATGTGCATTCCCATGTGGCGTTTATGCAGTTTATTTTTGAAATTGGAGATTTTCAATTGATACTTGTGATACAGGCTTCTGTTTCCTTAAATGAACAAAGCTCCAGATTTCTTGTGCTTGGTGGACTCATAGTTCAGGCCTTTTTTGTTACAAACTCTGCTTTTGTGGAATGAGTATTAGGTAAGCCATATTGATCCGAGGACAAACATATTGAAGTTGTTGCTAATGGTGGTGAATTACTAGCGGTGCTCTGTGGTGGCTTGTGAATGCAATTCATTGTAGATACTTCAATTGAACTTATTTGAATCAGAGTAATTTGTTTCATTGAAAAATTTTAACTCTTGGCTTCTGTTTAGACTGCTAAAATTTAAGTTATATATTAGAAAATGAGTGGGGGAAAGTAAACTGAGGAGCTCGTGCTCGTATGAATAGGTTTAGAATTTCACGGACCAGGGAATGGCAGTAGTTTAGCCGATTGAATAATAGAATAGTTGGCCTACTGCAAAGCTAATGAGCTGTGAAATTTGTGAAAAGCTTCGTTTTCCCTTTATGATCCCTCTAGTGGATTTCTTGAACGATTATTTTGGTTATTTGTGTCTCAGGTTTTGTTATAGGGCAGGAGGATGTCAGCGAAGTCACCTGTACGACAACTCAGAGGCTTGAACCAATTTGTATTAGAGATTGAATGGGATTAGGTATAATGGAACTTTGAACTGTCTTCTGTTCACTAAATGATATATGATTTTACCTCATGCAAAAGTTGGAAATAAGATTTTTTGTTTTTTTGACTTGAATATCAACATGGATATAGGATTCATGGATAAATATTCTATTGTGATGCTGCAGCTGGGTTTTTATATTTGCAAACGTGTCGGTGTCCCACTTGGTAGGAATCAATATATCCTATGTGCCTAATGCTCATTGATTAATGTTTCTGGTTCTGAAATGTCAATGCTTAAGTTTACATTTCAGAAAGTGCTTCCTTTGCCATAATAATTTTTATAAGGGTTTTATTTATTCATCTATTTTTTGTACCATAATAACTTTTAGTATTTCTTTACTCAATTGTTAATATTTTAAAAGCATTAATTACATATTTTATTATTTTATTTTTATTTGTTCAAAAGGGAAGGAAATATAAAGTGAGAATTAGACTTCAAGAAATTAAAACAAATGAATTATACAAATTTCTCATCAATTTTGAACATTAAAATAAACTTTATTGTTTAAATTCGAAACGTTTGTGGGCAGAGACTGGATGGGTGTTTAAAGTTCGTGTGAGGGTATATAATCATAGAGTCAATAAAATAATGTTTTATAAAATTTATGTTAACTTGCGTAAAGAGTTAAATATTATTACGCCAAGTGAAATGTAGAAAGTATTTCTTGTGTGAAATGAACAAAGCTACAATGCAAGGCCAGCGGTGTCTACCGTCTAGAAACTCTATGGTGAGGCGACTGATTACCTTTTCAGTAAATATTATTATTAACTTTTTTTTATCAAGTATTAGTCATCACATCATTATTAATTCAACTTATGATTACCGGATTCTGTCTACACAATTTGGTCGATGTCGTTTCTATAGGCTTAACAGAGGCTTTCAGAATAGTCCATCTAAGCAAAACGGCATATCCACACGTTATGAAAAACAGGTGGAAATACGCAAAAGAACGAAGGAGAAATGTGGCATGTGGCACAAAATCTTTGATTGTACGCTACGAGTTGTAGTTATGAACGCCCAAGTCTCGCAAGGCGTCAGTTGCAGCATCTTTACATGTTTGATGATTTTCTCTAGCCCTTCTTATTAGATTCTCAATACCATGATTGAGCAGGAGCGTTCTGCGAAGTAAAAATGTTAAAAAGTTAGCGGCGACAAGTCGCATTACAATTCAATATCAAAAGTTTTGTAATAAATGATGCCTCCATAATAAATATACACGCCAGAAGAACACTAGAAAATGGAGGAATTCTTATTCGTGGAGAAAGAAAATACTTGCCTATTCTCTGGGTTCCTGACAACAAGATTTCGGATCATGAAGCAGGAATTCCTCTGTAGTTGTTGTGCAGAAGGAAACTTCTGCATGGCTTCAATGGCAAGGTCTCCAGCGCCAGCTTCAATGGCTCGTGCTGCATTATCAGGAGATCTTAAGCAGAGCACCGTAAAGACGGACATAACCTGAAGCATAGGTGTGGTAAAGAAAATATCGTTTGTAAAAATACAGTTACTGGACTTGAATAAGAAAACAATCCTAAGTTGCTTAAGCACACGATCATCTTCAGCTTGTACTTCTCTAATACACAGTCAAATGAAAAGAACTATTACGAATTTTTGCTGTTAATAAGCATAAGGGAAACAGCATTTCAATATCAAACAAGCATCAAGAAGCGATGGAGATACCTCACAAGGAATAATATTTGACCAGAATATTACAAAAATGTGAACATGATGATACTACACTTTGAATAGTATGAAGGAGAGATCTGACTCTTACCTCTTGCAGGACAGAAGGATCATCAGAAAATCTGCCTGAAAGTTGAATTAGCCTGTTCATACCTCCTTTCTCTATAATAGCACTCTTATTTGAGTCACTTCCTGCCAACTAATCAAATAAATATGCCACATTACTCAACAAGCAATGATATGGATAATATGGTTCATAGAAATTCCTGTCATTCCTGACTCGTGGCTGGTTAGTCAGGCCATTGTATATATCCCAAAACCTGGGAACTTGAACCTGAAATCAGTGTCTTAATTGGAAATTCAACAAAGTGATGAAATATAACCAGTTTGTATGCTTTGCGAAAGTACTATGATATCTTAACAGTTTTAGTATCAAGCATGCTGGTAAAAATTGATCACCAATAAAAGTCAAAATTCATAAAATTTCATTCGTGCATTTTTTTTTTCATGCAAAAGAGTAGGAAAGAAGAGTGCCAGACTCTAATAATACCAAACATAACGTCTTTTTCATGCAGCATCAAGAAAAAAATACAATAAGACAAAATGAAAGTATGAAATAGGAATTGAACATTTGTTGATCAGTGGTTTTCTCTTTATACCTTGGATAGCAATGAACAACAAGTTTTAGCTACTGTTTTGTTGCCTTGTTCACCGCTGTCATCAATACATTGGATAATAGCATCTATACCACCTCTTTCAGCAATGGATTTACATATTTCATCCTGAAGCCAAGAAGATAAAAATAAAATAAAATTTGAGTGAAAATGGAAAACCCCCAGTAAAATACATTTCTTCCATGAAAAAATAAAATGCACTCATATACAGGACTAATAACTCTAATTACCAAAATTATGAGAGAAAGAGAACTACATGAAATGCTGAACCCAAAAAGATATAAACCTAAAAGTCTAAAGGAAAACCTAATCTAGAGGAGGGAAAGAAGTCAAGTGGATAATATTTTATTTGGGGTGAGGTTCAATTGAGTTGAGTAGATCAATTCATAACAAACCAGCAAAAATCTTAAATTTTCATAAAGCCATGTTAGAATGTTGTCTGTGAAAAGCTGGACTTGCCAAGCAAAATAAACAAGAAGAAAGTCATCTAAATTCAAGAGCACTTCTAAAACTTTGAAGTCTGGAACATTACGACCTTCATCAAAACAGTACATTTTTTAATTGCCTTGGGAACAAAAGAATGGAATATTTATGGCAAAATATTCCAATTCATTTGCTTGTAAACGGTCAAATTCAGATATACCAAATAATAAAATTAGACAAGAATCTTCAGAAAACATGTAGCACCCTGTCTCATATAGAAACCCGTATAGGAGCAAGGGATCTAATAATTGGTGCAACATTAACTATTTGACATTTCAAATATGGATAAACTTACATTGACAGCAACAGCCTTTAAAGCTATGATCCCTGAAACTAAAAAACTGGGTGATGTAAGCCCTCCATGTAATGACTCCAGAAGGGCCCCTGCAATTCCAATTTTTGCAAACCTACGTGCATAACCATAAACCTGTTGTTTCATACACTTTAATTACTAAGGAATAACATTTCCTTCAAAGCAAGCAAGCATTTGAGCGCAATAACATCTTTGGCATACAATCTTAGCATGCTAGCTGGGTCAAGGCGTGAGGTACATGCATGACAGTTGGGAGGCCAGAATATCTTCAATGATGGGGTCAAAACTAACAGGGCGACACTTAGTATAAATTAATAAAAATGTTAATATTCGTTGAATTACCAAATTTATTTAACTCATGAATGAACTTATAGGTTCCTGTCACTTAGAATATAAACAATATATGTTCACATTATTGTGAATTAAGTTTTAATTTATACATAGAAAAATCAATTAATAGTGTAAATAACATTTAAGATTTTTTTTTAAATAAAATGTGAGAAATTGAAAAGTTGTCCACTGTTTTCTTTGCCAAAGACGGTTATAAATCCTCGTTTATTTTGAGCTCAAAAAGTTTCTCACTTTATTTTGTACAGATAAAGTTACAAGTTGTTTGAACTTCTAAATTGATATATTGCATTTAGTTTTTTTTTATTTACAAAATAGAAACTTAAGGTACAAACAAATAGATAAATCATTATCAAGGTAAAATATACAAATACAACATATAACAGGCATCACAATCCACAAAATAAACAATGTTAATAAAATAGTCACCCATCATTAATTAAAGTTAAATTTACCTTAAGTATTTGGGTTTATGATATTGATTCATGTTTAACACTAGAAATAATCCTTTATTGACCTCTTACATTTAAATGATGTCAATTAAGTGAGCATATTATTTCTGATATTTACATCAACTAAGTAATGAATTAATATGGTTCCGTGAGAAAAGAAAACATATTTCTTGAATACTGATACATGTATATAAAAAATTTAGTGAAGGTTTAGGGTGGTCCAAGCTCCCCAGTTCATGATTGCTTGATCAATTTTTCAACCAGTTTAATTAGTTTCTCATTCATTTTCCATTTTGATTATGCCTGCTTACATAAAGAAGTTCCCCATTTCTTAATTATAATATTTACTTACTTGGGAAGCCACAACCCGATTATCATCAGGTGTCAACAGAACACGTATGGCATCATAGATGCTTTGAACGCTGCCATTACTTTGTCTATTCAGTGCTTGTAAAATAAGCTCGTCAATTTTCAATTCCATGAATATCGCTTTCAAAATCTCATTGCCAGTTGCAGCAGCAGCAAGGACAGTAAAACCACTTTCCAAGATGTCTAAATTTTCATTTCCATCCTTTAAGATATTGGCCAAGTTTGTTGGTCCACCACTGGAACGGAATATTTCTGTAGTTGGGACATCTGCAGATGACAGGGATACGTTACAGAAACACCAAATAATAATGATTTGGATAATATTAAAAACAACCTCAGTTTTTTACATGAGACACATAAGAGGAGTGCAAGATAGATGCCTCAAGCTACTCGGCAAATAACTCACTTAATTTTGTCAATCTAACCACTTTTGCATAGATGCTTGAATCAGTTGGTGAGGAAATTCAATCTTTTCTAGTACAGATTATTTTGACAAACATAAATGTCTTAAAAAAGCTTTTGGGAAAATGAACAAATATTTCTTATCACAAATTATGCATCAACATCTAAAATTTAGAACACAAAAAGGATTTTCCAAAGCATATTTTTTAACAACTTTTCAAACTTCAACCTTCCATATGAAGAAGACTACTAACTTTTATCTTCAATTTATTTTCAATATAAAGACTACGAAATCCAATAGAAACTGTCAGACATCTTTAGGAATTACTTCTAGAAAGGCAAGATGCACAGTTTCTACATCCAATTACATTCTAAAGAAATAAGTAAGAAATGGTATCCAGATTTCAGGTCTCATTTAAAATCAATGCAATGGATCTGAGAAAGCACACTCTAGCTTTGTGGGAATAGAAGAAACATATATTTCAACTAGGCGAGCAGGTCCTATATGAACATCTCTGAGACCTTTTACCCATATGTACCTAGATTGATATAAGCTGGCTTTATCTATTTTTTACCAATGCCATCCTAATTCAGCTACAAAGGCTGCAAATGATAAATAAATGACCAGCCTATCCACAACTAAACCAACAAACATGCTTCTCATCATTCATAATTCACAATTCAATATTCACAACTTAATTCTGAAAATTAACTTAAATTAGAAATAAAACAATGAACTTCATTAATACCGTAAATCAATAATGCCAAAGTCTTCAAAGCCGAAACAAGAACCTGCACAGATTCAATCGGTATCTTAGAACAAAGAGAGCAAAACAACTGCACTCCACCATTTTTCACAGCAATTGCTGAATTTCCAGAGCCTTCAGTACTAATTAGCTTATTCAACAAGCTCAAAGTTTCATCCATATCATCAGAAACAATTCGATCTTGAGAAACAGATTCCAGTTGCTTCAATCTATCGAGACACTGCAGTACTGGATTGTCTCGGGCATTGCCCTGTCCTGGAACACAAGTCACAATCCCTGCAAATGGTATATTCATGAAAATTCTTCGCAAGAATAGAAGAATTGGAGCGCAATAAATTACTATGCTGAGGAATTAATTACCAGAGAGATCGACGCCTTGAAGAGAAAGGGTTTGGATAGCATCTTGAAGAGCTTCGGTTGGATCCATACCGAGGTCTTCAATGTTCTCCTTCACCAGATCGTCGAAAGCATCCTGAGAGATCGTACGGACAGTCTTGGTGGGTGGGCCCATCTCTCTCTTTTCTTTCTCACCTTTGAGAAAAGAGGGGGGAGGGGGAAACTGTGTCTGGGACTCTGTAAGAAGCTGAAGGTTGTGCGACTGGAACTGAACGAGAGCCGAATGGCGAGAGACCTGATTTGAATTTTGATCTTTTCGAAATTTAAATGTTTTTAACTTTATTGTCCCTGAAAATAAGGAACTTTTATATAAATAATGTGTTTTGGAAAAATATTTATAAAAATGGGGTGGTTTTTGGAGTATTTATGGGAGGGGGGTTTTGCATAGATCCCGTAGGAAGTACCTACGGGATTGGTTAGGTGGGACCCGCTTTTGGGGAAAAGCATCCCCACTGAAACCGCAGGTGGCAGCTACGGGATCAGTAGCTGTCCTCTTCCCTTCGTCTGCCGCGCCACCGTTTGACCCGGATGAAGACTTCGCCTGGGGTAATGTGCATCCGACTGTTCCCGTAGCTGAGGATTACGGGATTGAATATCCCCAACCCCACTCCCATAAATACTCCAAAAACCACCCCATTTTTATAAATATTTTTTCAAAACACATTTTTTATATAAAAGTCCCAACAAAAGCCACCCCACAAGAACTCATGAACTGTTATTTTAGCATTTTAAATCACATTTTTATTTATATAATTCCTCATTCTTTCAACTGTAAAATCAATTAATTAATTAATAATATTAGAATAATGGATCTCTAATCTTTCATTTCTTTGATTTTTGTTGTTTTATTGGTTTGTTGCTGTGGTTGCTGCTGTTCTTACAAGACATTTCTTCTTCTTTCTATCACTTTTTTTGACTGTCCAATTTAAGAAAACTTAATATTTCTTCTATTCTTTATAATTAATTATGGTTATATATAAAAATATAACCATTTAATCACTTTCCATCCATTCAATTTTACATTCCCACGATTAAAAAAATATAATTTTCTATTCTAAATATCTGAAAATGCTGGAAACTCAAACTAGATTAATCCCATATAAAATGAAAAAGCTAAAATTCTTTTTTTTTTAATATTTATGATCAGTTTGATAAAATTTATGAAGATAATTTTTTCAATTAATAAAATTTATATTTCAAAAACTAAGTAAATGCTTGATAAATAAAATTTAAAATAATTTATAAATTTAAAAACACTTTGTTAACTGTTTGAAAAATGATACGATTAAAAATAATTTTTTAGAATATATGTTTAAATTGTTATGGCATTTATTTCATTTAAAAATGTATTAAGTTTAAGATATTACAGCAAATTCAATTTGTAATATGTTGAAATCTATATCATTTTTGTGCAAAACTAATTTTATTTTAGTTGAAAACTATAAAAATAGAGTAGTTTATTTTCTTAATTTGATTTAAAATTAAAAAAAATAGAAAAGTAAAATTTTAGGGACTTTTATATAAAAAATGTGTTTTGAAAAAATATTTATAAAAATGGGGTGGTTTTTGGAGTATTTATGGGAGTGGGGTTGGGGATATTCAATCCCGTAATCCTCAGCTACGGGAACAGTCGGATGCACATTACCCCAGGCGAAGTCTTCATCCGGGTCAAACGGTGGCGCGGCAGACGAGGGGAAGAGGACAGCTACTGATCCCGTAGCTGCCACCTGCGGTTTCAGTGGGGATTCTTTTCCCCAAAAGCGGGTCCCACCTAACCAATCCCGTAGGTACTTCCTACGGGATCTATGCAAAACCCCCCTCCCATAAATACTCCAAAAACCACCCCATTTTTATAAATATTTTTCCAAAACACATTATTTATATAAAAGTCCCTGAAAATAAGGAGTAATCTCTTCTTTTTTTTTTATGCGTTATTTTTTAATAAAATTTAAATTTTATTTATATATTATTTTTAAATTTTTAATTTAGTTTAATTTATTTTTTAATAAAATTAAAATCAATTAGATTTAATGATTTAGTATTAATTATTTAATTTAATTTAATATAAAATTTAAATTTATTTATTATTTTTTAATTTTAATAAAAATAATTTATAAAAAAAGGACAAAATAATACATAATTATCTTTTTATTTTTATCTAAAGAAAAGATATAAGAATGAACAATTATTTCTTAACAATTAATTACTTCTTCTATTCCTTTTCAAGTGTCAATTTTGAGCTTTTTTATCAAAATTAAAAAATACATTAGTTCATTTAGTGATTTATTAAATTAACCTCTTATAAAATATTGTGCCTCTTCGATGGACCAGTAATTATTTATTAAACTAAAATTAATATAGAAAATAATGTGTAATTATACATTATTTTTCTAAATGAATACTTATTTAGAAAAAAAAATGAAATTTAAAATAGACATTTATAAAATAATAGAGAGAGTGCATTTTAATTTTAATTAGTATTTTATTTCATTTTAATTTTTAGACAATATATATTTGGAGCGATGAATAGTGAAATTTCACCAAGTCATATTAATTAGTTAAAACACAAACACGCCATATTGGTTTAGTTAATATTCGGGGTGAGCAAATTTTGGTTCAAATCGAAACGATCGATTTTTTAATTTTATTCAGTTTTTCGGTTTGATTTTGAATTTTAAAAAATTTTAATTTTTCAATTTGGTTTTTGAGAAAAAAAAATAGAAAAATCGAATCGAACCGAAATTTTATATAAATATATATATTTTTTATTTTTTAATTGAATAATTATTTTATACATGTAAATTATCTTATTTTGAGTTGTAAATTATATGAATACATTTATCAATTATTAATATCTATTTTTTAGAAGATAATTTAGAATTTTGACGATTAAAAGAAAAAATTTATTTAACGGTTTTATTGTATTATTTATTATATATTTTGGAATTATATCTTTAATTTGAACTTTTATTATGTACAATTTAGATATTTTTACTTTGGTATATTATGATTTATAATTTTTAGACACAAATTTTTTATTTTTAAAAAAATAGTTTTAATTTTCGGTTAACTGAATCAAACCGACCGAAAGTTTTATTTTGGTTTGAATTCGGTTATTTTTTAAATTTGGTTCAATTCGGTTGATAAAAATATTAAAAATTTGATTTTTAATTATTTCGATTCGGTTCGATTATTGAACCGAACTTATCATTTTACAAGACTAGTTAATATTTAATTAGTTATACACCAACACACGATATTAGCTTGGTAGAACATTTTTATAAAATTATAACTTTTTCTTTTGCATATTTGTCTAAGAAAACTAATATTTGAATGTTGCTTTAATTTAATTGAATAGTGAATTCAAATAGTTGATAGTAATATTTCAACTTAATTTCGATTTAATTGAATAATAAGAAACTTTTCAAGCTTCTGACATTTTACTAAAATTAGAATAACATTCAAATTTTGATCAATTGAAAGAGAGGAGAGAGACCGGAAGATTAAGAGATCTGCAAAACAAAGAGCATCCGATCTCACGAGAATAATCACTTAATTGGATGTGACAGGGTGAGGTGCTATCAGAAGCATTAATTAATTGGATTGGATCAAGTCTCATCAATTCGATCGGATTTATTGTCCCAAGCAATTTGACTTAGTTGGATTTGGGCTCGATCACTCGCTTTTTGGATCTTTTTAGGTTTAGATAATAAAGTTATTATCGTTTATCCTCCCTTTAAGGATCTGATCGGCTCAAAACAGCGATCGGATTTTGGCGGTTAGAAGCCGAGGCTTTGAATTTGAAAATTTGAAAGCTTTTTTTTCATGTTCCCGATGAGGTAGCCAGTGTGTCATTAATGGCAACGTTCAGCCACCGGTATGATTAATGACGATCTTTGGTTTTGCACATCTACATTCAGATGGCCAGTTGTCAACTTACATATGGCATCTATTGATGGGATGTTCTCGTTAGACATTCTTGGTTTGGTGAGGAAGATACCTCTTTCCCCATAAATAGGTGGATAAACTACATTTTTCCACTATTACAAAAATCTCAAGCTCTTTTTTCTTTTTGTTTTCTCTGAAATTTTGAGAATTTTTTTGAAGTTCTTCGACTTCTAGCACTCTTTTTATCGAATTTATGCCAAAAATCATCAAGTAAGCACTCTTTACTTGTGTGAATTCCAATTTTATTTCTATTTCAAACTCTGAATCATCATCGTTGTCGTCATCATCTTTTTCTCCTTCTTCTTCTTTACTCCCTGAGCTATATTCACCCAAACTAGGATCTACTTCTTAGGAGCAAATCAAAAATACCTTTTTTATTCCAACTCTTGTTAAGATGGCCTCTAGTAGCAGTAATCCGGTTGGAGACAAAGACGGTCTTGATACTGAATTTCTTAGTGAGTATAAGGAGAAAGAGCCAGCGGTAAAGCATTCCAAACTTTTTGCTTCTCATGCGAGAGGATTGAGAAAAAAATATAAATTTCCAACAGAGATAGAGACCTTAGCCTGCCCTATATAAATGTCTGTCTTTGATAGTTCGTTTGGAGATAACTAGAATGAATGGTTCATCTGTGACCAAGACAGTCTGAACTTTGGCCTACAACTTCCCCTTCCTCCGTTCGAGAATAGCATTCTCAAAGTTTGTGGTATTGCTCCTAACCATATCAATCCGAATGAATTGGGATCCATAATTTATTTTAGGATAATTTGCAATGACTTGCGGATTGCTCCCTCTCGAGCTCTTCAATCATTTCTTTTATATATCCGATCAGAAGAACGTACCGAATTTTCACTCCTTTCATCTCTCAAGGGGTTTAGAGTTAAATACTTTCTGCTTGGAAAACAAAAGGGCTTTGGAGTGAGTTTACACCAAACAGAAAAGCTGAATAATCTGAGAGACTTAACATCCAATCTTCAGATCTTCAAGGCAGATGGAGAAAAGCTGATAACGTACATCAAGCACCATGAGAAGGATCCGATCTACTCTGATTCTTTGTTGGCTTCTCTAGATAAGCCAAACACTTCTGGAGCCGAACATGAGCATGAGCATGCATATTTATTTTTTGCATTGCAATTTTATTTTTTACAAGCTTTGAACTATTTTCTTCTATTTGTATAGCCTCAATGGACACTAACTTTGCCAGACAAGTGACTGAGAATGCCAAGAAGTCGATTCGATCGAAGAAGGAATGAAGAAGTCCACTTACAGGGATAATACAACTGCTCGGCCAATCAAGCTTTATCGTACTCCTGCTCCTTCACCTGTTCTGCAAGACGAGTTAAATGAAGCGAGGGAGGTAAGCCTTCATTCCAGCACCATTCCCCCTCCTTCTCCTACCCCGATCGAAGTTATTTCTTCACTAGATGTTTCTCCAAGGGCATCTTCCGAGCGAACTACTTCTGAGGTGCCTGCTGTCATCGCAGCTCTAATTGTTGGGATCAAATCTTTCACCTTGAAAGAGGTATTTAACTAAAAATTTGGGGAATAGTGTTATACTCGAAATGCCCAGGTGCTAAACTTCATCAACCGAGGTTTGGTGATGGAGAAAGATCTAAACGAGATGGAGTAATGAATTTTTGAGAGCTTACCGACATCAACTTTGAGGCTGTAAGGGTAAGCTACAATGAATTTTTGCTAAAGGGGCACTTTATGAACATTCTCTAACTGAAGTGTTTCAAAGCAGATCATGCAAAGGGCTATGTAACTTTATACAGAGAAAATGGCCTGGAGAAGGCAATTTGAGGCGATAAAAAAAGATATGAAGAGAAGCTTTAAGTTCTCCACTCAAAATCCTCAACGAAAATTAAAAAGTTGATCGATCAAGTAAGGAAGCTTCAAGAGAAAATGGGCTCTCTCGAGTCTACTATTGAAGATCTCCAAGGAAAAGAGAACTACCTACACCTGCTTCATTAGCAGGAAATGCACAAACAAAGAGACCAACTGGCTGAGCAGATGGAGCATGCTCAAGCGATCTTATCACAAAGATTGTGTATAAGTGCAAAAGGCACTACCTTAGGGAGGACTTCAACTCCATTGAGGATCCCATTTCTCTACCCAACCCTCCAGCTGATGAAAAAGAAGAAGAGAAAGCCCCGAGCGAAAATGCTACTGAGGGAGAAGAGAATGTAAATATAAAAGATTAGGATCTTTTCCTTCTTTTGTAATTTCCTTCTTCCTATACTTAAAAATTTTAAATGAATGAAATTTTCTTTTCTACTGATCATCCACGTTGTTTCTTTTCAACGATCGAAATATTATTTGAATAGTAATCTTAAAGTGAAATGTTTTTAAGTGTTCGTTCTCAATGTTTAGAGAACTTTTAACTTAGAATATTCACAACTTAAAACATCAAGGTTAGGAGAAAAGAGAGATAGGAAGGCTAAAAGAGCCGGTGGGATAAGTGGAGATCTGCAAAAAAAAAGAAAAATATTCGATCAAATTAGAATAAGTATTTCGATACTTAAATCAATAAAGCTCTTAGAGAAAGTTTAGAAAGAAAAGATTTAAAGTGAGCATTACCTGAAATCTTTGTATTTTAAATTATTTATCAATGTTTTGAAATTTGGTTTGATCTGATCAGTCAAATCGATTGGATCGTGACTCGACAAAAAAATTAGATTGATCTAATATAAAACTCGAAAGATAAAAAAAAAATTGAATTGAATTGAGTTAAACTTGAAAAATTCAGATTGAACCGAAATTCCGGCTGAATCAAGTTGAACTTCAAAAATTAAAAAAAAATTAGAAAATAGTTTGCTTATTTTATTATATCTCATATGTATGGTTGGAGAATTATAAATTTATATAATTTGATTTATTTTTCTCATTGTAATTAATCAAATTTTAATTTTTATCCTACTCAATCAAGCTTGTAAAATGTTTTTGCATGAAACTATACTTTTTTTTATATAGTTCAGTATTATTAATTATATTTATTTACGAAACTTATGGTAATTTGTACATATGTTAAATTAATTTATTTAAATATTTATTTTTGATATTACGTGGATTTATTATAATATTTATTACTTAAAATAATTTATTTGATATTTATATTTACAAAATTTATTGAACTTAAAATTAATATTTTTATATTAATATTTGATAATTAATAAATTTTTAAATATATTTTTATATACTATATATTTAATTTTTTTATAAATAATTATATTTAAAGAAATAATAAAAATTTTAAATCGATTTTATCGAATTAATTGATTTATGATTTAATTGACAGATTAAATCGGTTTCTGAACTGAATTTCAAAATATTGCTATTTACTGTGTATGACAAATAGTAGATACCTCAGGCACTCATTAGTAGTATGACATGGTTGGTGACTGACTAGGTGGGCAAATAAAGCACATCAAAGGATGTGAGGAGTTCGGTTGGCTGAATTGAATCTTGTCCCATCAATCCAATTAGATTGATTGTCCCAAGCAACTTGACTTAGTTGGACT
This sequence comes from Excoecaria agallocha, assembly GCA_037975025.1. Classification (NCBI taxonomy): domain Eukaryota; kingdom Viridiplantae; phylum Streptophyta; class Magnoliopsida; order Malpighiales; family Euphorbiaceae; genus Excoecaria; species Excoecaria agallocha. The sequence continues at coordinate 49,814,219 of CM075808.1, read as the reverse complement.
TAGACTGCTCACTTGCTTTTTGTGCCTTTTGGGCTTAGATAATAAAGGTATCATCAACTAACAAAATTCTCCCAGTTAAGTTATTTTCCATAAATATGTTTCACTGTAGCAAACTCATGCATCTACATACATTACTTTATATTTTATAAAATGATTATTGTAATTCTGTCGAATTATTTCTCATCTGGCAGAGCGCCTTAAACTGAAAGCTCAACCGCCGCCCTATAGTTTATCCTAAAGTTTTGTTCTAATTTTACCATAATAACGGCACAAACACAATATCCATGCTTACTACATCAATGGCATCTGAGTGAAGGTTAAAGCCAAATGCAAATGAACTGAGAAAATGAGAGGGATTGGATTCATAATATACCACTTTCCGACACACTAATCATTCATGTCATGGAAACTTGCACTATTGTTTATGTACAGAAATAGTTGCTTTCAACAAACTTTCTCAGGTATTCTTTTGTATACAGGGAGAGCTGCACATTAAACAGACAACAACATCATAATATTTAATCTGTCTCAAAAACTACCTACTTCATTCATCTAAAGGCTGAGCGGCAGCCAAATTCCTAACACGTTGGGCGAGTCGCCGCCTCTGAAATAAGCCAACCAAACGCAGAACAAGAACAAGAGCAATAGCTGCATAATCAAACAGTCTAACAATTCCCAGACCACCTGTATTTCAGAGCCATCAAATGTAGGTCAGATGGTGAAAGGAAAAGAATGCACCAAGTCGCAAGTAAAAAATCATTTTAGCAGAAACTCAGCATATTTCATATTAGCATCATAAGTGCTTCATATGGTTTCATAATTTTCTTCATTTAATTTTGTTTGGGCTTAATACTTTTAAAAATTAGATCATGATAACCAGAAGCATTTTTCAAAAAGAAAGTTTTGCTCGGTAGATAACTATAGGAATTCCCAACAGCTCTTTCATCTTTCACAATTATAAAAGTTTGACCCTGATAAATGATGCAAAAAGTTTGAACATCTAATACATGAATGTAAACAGGAATACTCAGATCTATCAGCCATCGCACATGAGAAACTTACATTAGCATTAGGGCACAAGTATAAACACTCCAAAAAGGACTCTTACCTGTAGGAATGAAGTTAAATGGAGTGGCAGCATATAAGACACTAAGTATCATCTGCATGCATAAAAGAAAGTCACAGTTACAGAAGACAATTCAGGGTATGCACAGTGAATTAATAAAACATCATTAAAGTCAGGTTTATACCTATATCCTTGGCAACCTGACATTTCATGCGATACTTAAACAAAGGAAAAATGCTTGTTACATTATTATACTAATATACACAAATGACAATCTTCTAACTTTTGTAATTTATTCAGCAACCTCACGATTTTCAAAAGCTCACCAACCTAAATTGGCATCAGAGAATCTTGGCAAAATAAGTCACGAGAATCTATGGAATTCCTTTTAACATTTTGTTGGCAAAAAGATGCTGAACTTACTGCAAAAAGGCGCATTTCATGAAGGTAGGACTCTGGTCTATCAGGATCCATCATGTGGTTAAAAATTCTCTTGATGAATAATGGTGACTCACGCACTTTCTGCCCAGAGAATGCATTGCAGACCCATTAGATAATAAGAATTTATTAATATCTTTCAAAACTTACAAAAGATGCTGGGGCTGGAGGAGATTCTGTAAGATTTGCTCATTTTAGTTTTTCATAGTTATTTTCCAATGTACAAAAAGGAGAACAATTTAAAGAACAGATTTGAATCAAACATTTTAAGAATATGGCTTTAAATTTGGGAACATATATAGACAATAAGTCTCACAAAAAGGGCCCAACTAATTAAGTAACAAATTCAGGTAAAAATTCTTCTTCAAGAAAAATTGGAAAATTAGACAGACAAAAACACAAATATTTAGCAAAAGGGAAACGCATATACGACACATACATAACCACACTAAACTTCTCACAGTGCCTCTTCACATGAATAAGAACAAACAAGAATGGCAAATGCCTGAACTATCTATAATATACAAAAATACTAATAACAAAATTCATAGTGCAAATATCAGAAAAATGTGTGTGCGACAGAAATAGAAGAGAATAGATCCTTAGCTTATTCAAAAAAAGGAGAATCTCCACACATTAAACTCTTAAGCCTACCTGCAAAAGCCCAATTGCACCTCCAACAAAAAGGCGGTTGTACCTATGAACATTTTCCAGAACTTTGGCAACTTCTTCTTCTGGCTGGCTATATAATGACTTCTCTGGTGTCAACTTGGTGATGTTAGAAGCGCACATGGGGCACTTACAAGGCTTAGACGCTGCAGAATAATTCCAATATTGCAGAATGCAACTGCCTGGACAACAAATAACAAGAAAATTTGATAATACACCATCAAATCAAAGCTTCAACAATATGTTCCCCACATAATACGAAGATATAAGGATGAAAAATGGCAAGGATGAACTTGTAACTCAACTAAACAAATATTCATAGCTAAATACTATGAAATTAATTATTTCTCCAAAAGGAACTTCAAGAATCTTATCTTATTACATTTTGCTACTGTAACAAACTCTTTCTTTCTCATCTTTGGAAAAAGAACGACCTCTGCTCAGACAGAAAAGGAAAATTCGAAGTAACTATGTAAAATTACAGACATCAAATGTGATTTGAATCCCATAACCAGGAATCACATTTTCTCATGGCCAATAAGAGCCCGTTTCAATAGCAATAATAATCTAAAAACCCTAAAAACTAATTAAATCAACTTAAACAAACCAAGAGGAGTAGTCAGAAGAGAGAGAATAAGAAACAAACCACAAAACCAGTGGCTGCAATTGGCTCTACAAGCGATCGTGAAAACGCCAAAGCAAATGGGGCAACAATCATCAAGAGGAGGGCCGACAACACGATCACCATCGCCACCAATGTCTCCGGAGTTTTCCCCAATCTGCCCCTCTCTCTCTCCAGCTCCACCGTCGTCGAAACTACTGTCATTGTCAATAGATGAAGTTTCTCCCTTGCAAACGACGCCGTTTCGTTTACCCATCCTCACACATCTGGCCGTTTCCCTCAGTCCCTGCGCGAAACGCGTCCCCCATGTTTCTTCCATTTGCCTTGTCGATTTCTCAGCTCTGAGAAAATCGAAGGGAATTAAATGTAACTTCAGAGTACACAGACTCGGTGAAAGATGGGGTAGATGCAAAATTTAATTCGGTTTTTTTTGAATTCTGAACCGGAAATTTTCCGGCCCGATTCCTTTAATAATGTTTATGCATTTAAAAAATACCTTAATTTTTATTTTTAGTAATATTTGAATTATAAATTTGGAAACTGACACGAGATTAAATGAATAATACTAGTAATTGCGTAATGGATTTACGGTTAATTTGAAGTTGAAAAATAAGAAAATAGTTATATTCATATAACTAAATGAATTAGTTATGTATTTAGATTTCTTTAAAAAGGGAGAGTGGGGTGGGCTAGGATACTGGCCTCTCCCCCCACGGGTACTGCACGGATCCATCTTTGAGGGTGACCCTTCTAATGTCATACACTCCATATACATGTTAAGTTCAAAAATCGAACTCGAAGCATGTTTAATGGATATGGAGTTCTTATCCACTCGGACCAATGGACATTGATTATATACTTAGATTTCTATCATAACTTTTAACATTTTGAGTAAATTTTGCTTAATTAACATTGTAAATTTCTTTAAACAAGGTCTAACAAGAAAAATAATAATTTCAAGGGTTTCATTAGTTGACTTTGTTGTTTATTTTCGTAAAAAAAAAAACATCAAAATCAATGCTAAAAATATTAAGAAAATTAGAATATTTTACGATTATCTGAAACTTAGACTAGTAAAAATAACTTCGTATAAACTAATAATAAGCATGGAGAAGAAAGAGTTGATTTATTTTCTCTATTTTTATTTTTATTTTTTTATTACGGATTTATTTATCACACCGGCACAAGATGAATTGTCCGAAACTTAAGCAAGACAATTTTGCTGAGAGAATTGGCCGCGTGAGAGCATCATCCAGAGACTCAAATTTTTCCCTTCTTTTCCTCCATGCGGTTTGTCGTTTTTTCTCCAACGCAGCCGATAACTTTTTTTTACCGCACCAAATTCAGTAAAAAATCATCAATAATCAGATTTTTTAAGAAATAATACTTAAATTTTTCACAACCATCAAGAATTTGTTAAAAATATGAAATACAGTGAACTTACTGAAAATATGTAACTATTCCCATTATTATTTAATGCAGCAGATGAACATAGTTTTACGCACTTTTAATGATGGAATAAGGTTAAAAAATTTGCGATTGGTAAATTAAGAATTATCCAATACTATATAATTAAAAGGAAATTCTTTATTTTAATGAAATATTGACTTCTAGAAGGCATATATGCACACGCACATTGTATTGATAAATGTTAGTCTAAAATGGCTGTAAACCTCTCTTTCTACAGCCAATTGGAACTGAAGTCTCTTACGTACACAAAATTGCCCCAAATTTTGTACAATCAACTTGTCATTTTTCTTTTTAAGTTTACGGAAAACAAAATGGAAAATGGTTTTCTTTTAAAAATATTTTGTCACATAAGAAGTAATGTTTTTTTAGTATTCCTTAATGTCGATTCACTGCAAGAAATCTTCTTATTTGTGACACTATTTCAATTGACACTTACCTCTTGTTTGACTAAAATAGTATATGACAATGCGTAATTGTCCAATAAAATTTTTTCCATATGGAATGAACTTATTTCTGTCAAATGTTATAACATTTTGTACAATAATTTAAGTTACAATTAAAAATAGTCACCTAATTATATTTAAAATATTTTTTAATTAAAAGTTGAAAACATTGTCACATTTATTCCTATCTAATTAAGTATTAACAGCGACATCTATCAAAGTTAATTATATTCATTTATCTAGAATATACTTTCTAAAAAGTTATTAATTAAAATTCAATTCAAACTCTTATATAAAAAAAAGCCATTATAAGAAAATCATAATAATAAAAACAAATTACTCAAACTAGCTTAAAAAGAAGAGAAAGCAAATGTATTTTCGCTATTTTACCCAAATTAAACCTAGCCATTTGCAGCCAACTATTTTTCTCCATTATCTTCTTCAGCCTCATTCGAAAATCCAATAAATTGAATTTTAAGATTAATCAACTTACTAAGGCTCGAGAAAAAAAAATTGTTTTGCTAGAAATAGTGTCTAAATATTGTATTGATTTCACATATTGGGGTTGAATTTGAATTATTATTTTTTTAAACCAAAGCAACCTTTATTGAAAAAATAAAAAAGCAGATATTATAACTCTACCATAACAATACACATTAGATACAAAACAACCAATTGTTGATACATGATAACTTACATCTAGGCCTGGAAAAATTTGTCTAAGCCCAGAATCCCGTCCAAGTCCGCCCAAAAAATATATCTAAATCCAATCCAAATCCAGAAAATGCCCATTGGGTCAGATCCAATAACTGCCACATAAAACTGACCCAAACGGGTCTACTAAAAATGCCCAACGGGCCTCCTCTACCTCTAAATCCACTTATGCCCTCTCTGACCCAATAACCTAAAATCACACTCTCTCTATTTTTGCCGGCTCTTCCTCTTCGTCCAGACCTCCCATCTGCCAATTCCGCCCTCTATCCCTCTCTACCGTCGAGGCGTTGCCGTCCGTCGTTCACAGCTTCCGTCGCTATTGGCCTCCAGTTCTTCCATCGCAATCCTCATTTCTGCTCAACGGGTTTCACTTCTTATTCACCATTGTAGGTTCTCTTTATTTAATTTCTCCACATGCGGGTTGAATCTCTTAATGGGTTCTCTTGAGCATTTTCTTTTTGGGCGAAATATACAAGTTTCTCGCGTATTGGGGCAATTGATACCATGGTTTTTAAATTTTGATGTTTTTTGAATTTTGTTTCTTGTTCTTTTGGTCATTTGACTTAATTGTTGTTTGCTATGTTTTATTTTGTTCCTAAAGTAAGATTTTAATTTCTATATCGATTTTGAGGAATTGCAATCTCTTTAATGCAGTTGTATTTGTACTGCTGTTGCATGTCAATATTGGTTTATGATATGGAAATTGTAGGCAAACTAAACTTCTTTGGTTGTTTTACAGCTTTAGCAGAAGAAAAGTATAAACAATTGTTTTATTTTCAACTAATTGTAATAAGAGATGTGATAGAATTGTTTTGATTGACAAATTCAAATGTGACAAATGTTAAAAACAAAAAGAAAAAAAATTAGACTAATTAGGGGAAAGAGATTGTCAATAACCTTTTAAATTTTAAGATTAATACTTTAGTTAATTAAAGAAAGAATGAAAATCTTCCTCAAAATAGTTAGTTTAGCTTATAGGAAAATGATTAGCATAGGTGCCAAATTCAAGAATATAAAGAGCTTTGGGAATTGTAGAATTATATGCCTTGGAACGTAAGGTATGTGAAGATTTGCTGCGGGAAAATGAATTTGTAGTTCTATGAAACTATCAGAACTTAACTTTTCCGCTGCTAACAAGTGTTGGCATGTGCTTTGAGCTTCAGGGTAACTGACATTGGAATAAAGCATTTAGTAGAGAGCTGCAAAAATATAGTTGATTTGAACTTGAGTGCCATGAACTTAATGGATATTGCTTCTTATCCCATTTCCAGTATAGAGAGCAGGAGTATGAAGAACATAAGGATTTATGATGCAGGGTTTCATGCAACCCTGCGTAATTAAAATGTACCATATGCATGATGGATGTAATCTTGTAATGCAAATGGCATGATTAAATGAAATTTACATTTTCCTCTGGAATTGAATGAATGACTTTTTTTCCCCTGATTATTGCAATTAATTGCTGACAATTATCAAGTCTTAGAGTACTTGAACCTGACTAGGTATGTAAGTGGTTGATAGCACATATTATCAAATCAAGCTTATTTCAGTGGATCATTGACATTATTGTCCTTTACTTCTGACCTCATGAATTTAATTATGTTCGTACTTCAACAAACTTTAGATACCAAACTCTCCTTTACATAGAAAAATATGTACTCATAAACTTAACAGTTAAGGAAGGGGGAAGTTTGATACTGAAATTAATTAACACTGATGTAATGAAGCACGAATATAGTTGGTGAACGTGATGATGTGTTTCTGTATCTTGCTGAATAGAAAATAAAGTAATATCATAATATAGATTTAATAGTGTAATTAAGAAATGACAGGATGATAAGGATATCGGCTTGGGCTTAGTTTTATTCTTGTTCTTGTCTGATTATTTGGATTTGAAGAGAAAAAGTATCAAGACAGCATGAAAAAATATATTAAATTTTTAAAATAAATTAACACATTATTTTTTTTATTAGAGTAATTTTTATTATTTTTATATTCAATATTTGTATGTAATTTTATTTTTGGAGTAAACTTAAATTATTAATGAAATATTTTATTTTTATGTATTTTCATTAAAAAATATGCATTAAATTCATGGATTGGTCCAAACTCGTTCAATTCATTTAGGCATTGGTCCATTTATGATCCATATTTTTTGTTTCATTTATGATCCAACTCAAAATTCGCCTATCCCGTTCATTTACCATCTCTACTTACATTGCACTCAATTAAAAAATAAGATATATTATCAATACGAGTGGTATCTGATAAGGTACAAAAAGATTAAAAAAAATTATTTTTCTAAATTTAATATATCAATTTGAGTGCTATGTTTTCTTATTGGTGCTAACGTAGGTTGTCACATATTAATTTGTATCTTTTGTGTACCGTTAAAAGTTTACTTTCCATTTTTCTGAACAAAATTTATTTTTGTTGAAAATAAATGTCGTATTTTACTATTACAATTTTTTTTGTAACTTTAATGTCAATGGTTTAGAAATGTAATAGGGGTACATGAAATCCATTACTAAATATTTGGATAGTTTGCCCATTTGATATTTGATAACATGATCCAACTATTAGTTCGGATTATAGATCTGAATAGCTATAAAAATCGAGTTCGGATTAACCCGAGCCGACCAGTGGTTCAAGCCAACCGAACTAGGAAGTCCGCCCATGACTTGGCCAGAAATCGAAAGCACGATTGCCATAATTGGGATGCGGTTACCCTTCTCCCACATCTTTTCCAAGAATCGGAGAAGTGAAAATAGTGGTCGAAAGAAATGAAACCTTCTCCCACTACCCCTTGGAAGAACGTCAACCACGCTTATAAAAGGAGAAAAAACAAGTATGAAAGTTTTTTTTTTCAATCTTCTTACACAAAAAATACCCTCATATCTTTAAGATTCTAACTTGACCGTCAGAGACTCCGTTATTGAAAATTCATCGATCCTTTATCTTTTTTTTTTGCAGGTTACCTCCTGAAGTGGTACTTTCATTCAATCTGTCATTATTTGGTGCGATAAACGTGTAATATGGACACTTTTCTAGATCTCAACCCAGGCACATCCCAACTAGAGAACCAGATAAATCCACCCGCTCCCCTTCGAACGTAACAATTTTTTCCCCAAGCCAACGACCCCAGCTCAGCCTCCCCCGCCACAGCCATTCCAAACACTTTCAACATCTCCCCACAAATAGTCCAGTCCTTAATAGCCACACTATCGATAATAATTGCCCGAGCACAACCGCAACCCCCTGCACAGCCATACCATATGCCCCGAGCTTCGTAACCTCCAGCCCGAGACCTATCATTGCTAGTGATTCCACATAACCCAGGATCCATCATTACCCTGACAACCGAGCAATTTAATCTGCTCTTGGAAGATCGATTACAAAAATAAAATCATTGAAATATCTTACAGTATCAAGACAGTTTTCGATCCCCACTTTTTTGAGAAATTTTAGCCACCCCTTTCTCCAAAATACGACTTTCCAACCTCAAGACATACAATGGTAATGCAAACCTCCAAGCTCACATTGATCAATTTCAACACACCATACTAGTTCTGATCGCAAATGACACCGTATTATGCAAAATTTTCACAGACACTGATAGACTCCACCCAAATATGGTTTTGCAATCTTTTCGAACAATGCATTGAAAATTTCGAGCAGTTTAACGATATGTTTATAGCAAAGTTTGTGGTCGTTATCCGATCAAACAAGGTATCAGCAGACTTCAACCTGGTCTAACAAGAAAATGGTGAAACATTGAGAACCTATATGGAGAGGTTTGATGACATCACTATGTATACAAAATCTCAATCTGGAGGTAGCCATCAACACCCTGATCAGGAACACTAAATACCAATACTTCAGCGATTTCCTGAGTAAAAAGCCTCCTAATGACTCTGGAAGGCTTGCTTGGACTTATTAACTTTGGGTCTCTGATGTTCTATTTCTTTGTGATTTATTTTTTAGGGTAATAATAATAATAATAATAATAATAATGTCAGATAAGTTGGTAAACTTTTTATTATGGGAAATATTTGAAAATGCCTGATGCCTCTATGCACGGGCAATAGTGTTTATCGAGAACAAGTTCGCCCATACCAAGAAGTGGTTGGCCCTATTAATTGGTTGAATGGTTGTATGGTGGAGTTCATTCTGTGCACTACTGGTCACCGTTGGATCAAAAATAAATTTTCGATTTTATTTTTTTTAAATCATCTATCATATTTTAATTCTTTTGCCCAATACATAGATATTCCAATGACTGCTGAACTCATCAAATTTAGGTGTACCTATAAGTACCGAACCAAAAATTAAAAAAAAAAATGTAAACTGATATCACTTAAAAATTGTCACGGGCTTGCTTTGTAGTGGGCTAAGCAACAAATAGCCTGAGAACCAGAAAAAAAGAGTCAGAAAGGCTAAATCAAGACTTTTCCTATTTATTCATCGAAGCTCAAGTTAGATATAGCCCAAAAGATCGATTTGTGGGAGTTGTTAGTAATAATGAATTAAGACGTGATGAAGTGAAAGAAGATATGCCTGAGATATTACTTGGAATGCAGACATTCTCGCTTCAAATTGCCAAATGGTGAATCCCTATTATGGGGTGAGAGGTCCTCCAAATAATGGAATCAGTCGACAAATTGGTAGCTATACATTCTCTATCTGTATGAAGAAGTCAGTTTGGCAGAGGCATAAACATAATTTGGACTGATTTATGGGGGATCGAGTTTATGTGGGCTCCAGAGGGCCTCATACCAACTGGACTCCTCCATTTTTACTTCTATGCCCATATATTATAGAGGAATTTATATCAAATACCCTTTTTTTAATTCAACTTTTTAAAAATACATTCTCATGCTTTAAAAGTTTTAAAATTACCAATTTTTTTAAAAATGCCATTTTTTTTAGTTTAAGTGTTAGCCCTCACCTCTTGCTCAATTGTTATCCATCTTCATCTCTTGCTTCGTTATTTTTTGCAAATTACTACCTTTTGCATTGGTGCCCCAACTTCAAGTCGATCGATTCTCTGTGTTTGCTAAGATTTTTGGGAAAAGGAGGAGCCAAGAGGCATAAGACAGTTTTAAGGGATAACATTCAAATCACTAAACCTGCAATTCATCGTCTGGCTCGCAGAGTGGCAAAAGTGGCTTGATCTACGAAGAAACTCGTGGAGTTCTAAAGATCATCCTTTGAAAATGTGATTCGTGATGCTGTTACGTACACAAAGCATGCGAGGAGGAAGACAGTTACTGCTATGGATGTGGTTTGCGCCCTTAATAGACAGGGAAGGACTTTGTGTGGATTTGGGAGCTAAACTTATTCTGCTTTGTATAAGGAGTGTAATCAGCTTACAATACGTATATCTTGGCTTTAGATTTGGTTCTTCTAGGGATTTACTTCATGTTTTTGTAATTGAAATCATTATGTGATGATTTAATATAATTTCTTCTTTTGGAAAGGTGTTCTTATTTGTATTGTTTCAATTTTGGATCTGAAGAATCTGCTCTAGGAAAATGGAAAAGAAATGTTATCCAGTAATTATCAATTCATAATTTATGGCCGTATTTATTCATAATTTTATTAATTTTCACATAATCAATGTATTTACGAAGGGCATTAGTATGAGAATTAGAAGGGAAGCCTAAGAAATCCCAACTTGTTGTTTGTAGCTTATGAATTCTATTTGGCATGAGACGAACAACTCCTGGCGATTCTATTTTGTTGCAAAAATAAAATTTAGAAATGATCATGCCTGTTTCTACGAACTATAATAAAAAATACTTTAAATTATATGAACCAATACCGGTAAGATCTTAAGCCTGAGATTCTGTCAGCTTAGCTGCAAATCTAGAGAAACCATGTCTATAGCTGTATACCATTAATTCTGAGGCTCATCCCTTGTTGCAGCATGAGATTGGTATTAGAAGTTTGTTTGGAATTATATTGATCATGTTTCAAATAAAATATTTTTGTACCTTCCCACAACATTGGCAAGCATATCATAATGTGAATTTGTAAGGAGCTAAGAATCAAGGTGCCGCATCACTCCCGGATACACAATATAAACCTGTTAAAGATTCCCACATTAATTTATAACTTATAACTTCGGAAAAATATATTAAAAAAACTACATTTTTTTCTTCTGTTTATTTTTCCTTATTTTTCTAGCTTGATCACATCTCTCCAGTCTTTGCTTTAGTTCCCACTGATTGAACTTCCAGTAAATAATATGGATAAATTCATTCCTACGAAAATAATTCAAGAAGTGCATACACTATTTAAAAAAAAAAACTACATTTTAATATTAAAAATTTAATTGCTAAAAATAGTCTTAATTTAAATAATAATAAAGCAAAGAATTCAGTTAAAACCAGTTAAACTAGTTGAACCATAATTAAAAAATCAATCACATGTTATTCAGTTTTGAAAACATTAGTGTACGTTATGCAGTTATTATAACAATTAAAATTTTTAAATTAATTTGAAATAAGTTTTAACAACATAAACAAGAGAAGCTTTGGATGGTATCAAATAAAGAACAATGAGATGTAATAATCAGTTATTAGAAAATATATAAATAAGAGGTTGAGTTAATTTCAAAAAATAAATTAGACATCAAGTGTTGCTATTGACATAAATCTTTGAATGCTCAATTTTTAATGACTCCGGAGTGAAAATCATATTCTGAGATTTGGAAAACCAGCTGGTATACCAAATTTCAGAATGCAAATATATTCTAAAATTTGGTATATTGGCTAGTATACTATTCGGTATACCGGCCGGTATATCAAATTTCAGAATGCTAATTATATTATGAAATTTAGTATATCGACTGGTATACCTGATATATTATCTAGTATACCAAATTTTAGATTGCAAACATATCTTGAAATTTGGTATATCGAATTTCAGAATGCAAACGTGTTCTAAAATTTGGTATACCAGGTATACCAAACAGTATACTAAATTTCAGAATATAAATATATTATAGAATTTGGTATACCGAACGGTATACCAAATATACCAAATTACAAAATGGAATTTGGTATACCGCATCATAAGCATAACTATAAGCAGTAGGGCAGTCCGGTATACCATCATAAGCATAACTATATTAAAGTTCAATACTAAAGATATGAACTTGTGCCAATTTAAAACAAAAAGCTATGCTTTTGCCATTAAAACCCACAGCAACCCAATTATCAGCTTTAACACTGTATTTAATTGTCTAGATGGCAATAGTCCATCTCTTTCGTGTTAGAGCCAAAACTTTAATATTGAATATAGCAATATTTCATAACTCGAGTTTATGTTCTTCATTTTTCCATTTTTACTTTTCGTTTTATTCCTATCATAATCTAAGCAAAATTAATACCCGCAGCGTTCAACCATTTCTGGCAATTTCTCGTGAAAGTAGAGAGAGGATTTCTTATAAAGGAAAGAAAAACTTTCAGTCACCATTATTGACCAGCAGCCTCTATCGAAAAATTCTACTAAAATAAATGGACGCCCACATGCTCCACCAGTTGTTGACCAGCATAACTATAAGCAGGAGGCCAATAAAAATCCATCGCCGTTGAAGTTGTCGACGGGTGTTATTCCTGGCCATATTGTTTATTTGCAGAAGTTTATTATGGTGAATATTCTTGTGCTTATGCTCAGCTTTGTCTCTTTAGAAAAATGAAAATTATTAGTAGCCATTAATATTAGTGGAAAGAACTCAATCACCCTGTCAACCACCTACGAACTAATTAGAAACTGTAATTTAATTTTTTTAATAGATGTGGATTTTTAATTGGCTCAATTCACATTGAACGGATGAAATTTTAAATTCTATCCAAAAAATACTTAAAAAATATTTAATATTGGAAGGAAAAACAGAAGAAGGAGGAGGAGGAGAAGAAGGAAGGCGTGAAAAGAAAGGGGAGTTTGAGTTAAATTAAAAACTGATATTTTTAAAAATGAAAATTAAAAAAAAGGGGTATTTTTGAAAGGAAAAAAAAGAAGGGGATATTTTTAAGTGTAACCTTTTTTTAGGTAGTTTTGTAAAACTCCCTATATTATATTATAGGTAAAGGTCAAATGTGTCCTTAAACATTAAAAATAGTATATATTTATTTTTTAAATATATTTTGAATTAAAATTATTTTTACTATTATTTAATTGGCTTAAATTTATTACTGAAAATATATAAAAGGATTCCAGATAAATAAATAGAAGCATATATGGAATAATTGAAAGCACATAAACTTGTCACATGTATATTTTAGATTAATATTTTATTTTAACTCTTAAAAAAAAGTTAAAATTTCATATATCATCATACATTTTCCTTTTTTTTTATCTATAATTTGATTATTTTGTCAAATTTATCATCATAAATTTTAATTATTTTTAGGAGTTTAATATAATGTTAATATATAGTGCACATTTGACAAATTTATATAATTTCAATCGGCTTGTTATATATATTTTTGTTTATTTATATCCTGAATCCTATTGTTTTTAGTGGTAAAAATAAACCAATTATCTAATATGGATAATTTTAGCTCAAAATATATCTAAGGAGAAAATTTTGTTTTATTTTCAATATTTTAAGGATAAATTTGATCATTTTTTCCTGTTTCTTATACTAATAACAAGATAAATGATTTAACTCTTGCAGATGATTTGCATCACTATAAGCTGGATTTGAAACTGTCACAGAAAAAAAAAAAAGAATATTATCATTAACTTCCAATTTGTTGAATTTTCTTTTAAAATATTCATTTTGAATTTTATTATAATGTTCATAATAATTACATGTTGAAATCACATCCTCATAGTTTTTCGGATAATTCCAATTTTATTGATTAAATTTGAGATATGTATATTTAATTCGAACTCGTTGTTGATGTTTTTGTTTTTATAAGTAAATACTAATATTATCGATGTTTATTGTTTAGAGGGACAATTATTAATTAACTCTTATGCTAAAAGAACAAGATATTTGCTGTTAATTTGACAGTCATCATAACGTCATAGAGACGTATATATAGTTTCATCGTTCCTCACATTTATCTGTCAAGAAGAAAAAAAAAAATTCGTTTCTCACTTTCATTATCGAAGTAAAGGAAAACACTTAGAATTCAGCTAGAAAAGCTATAACTTGTTTGACTTTCAGGTCACTGACTTTGTTTTAGTCAAAATTACGAACTAAAAGGCCAAAAAAATAAAAGGAAAAGCAAGGTAATATTATAAAATATTTAAACAGTACTACAGGATCAGCTGACCCTTCAATCACGCTGTATCCAATTGCAGAGCTGCTGGCCACCAACCCATTGCGCGAGGAAATGCCAATACAATTAAGTGGAGGACTTGCTTAATTATAGGTAATTAAATAATTAATTAGAAATTTAGAACAGCCCAACTTAATTTGGAGATAGAAGGTGTCCAGTTTGATATAAAATCAACGTTAATTTGGCAATTTTCCACATTCTCTTCTCCATATAAACATATCAATCCACTCAACAAAACATCAAATTCATTTCCATACATTCTTTACTTGAGTAATATATATTCACATATTTTACGAAACAGTATTATTATTAATTTCTTTTATTTCTTAAAAGATATGGGTAGACTAGCATTTCTTTTATTCATTGCTTCCATGGTAGGAGTTAGCATGGCCAACAGAAATTGGCAGTACGGCTGGGGCCACCCTCCACGCAAAACTACCGGTAACAAGATAACTGTCAGCGGCTCTTCTAACTGGACATTCGGTTTTAACTATGCTCGTTGGGCTTACAAGCATGGTGTTTTCTTCGTAAATGATACTCTTGGTAAGTTCATATATATAATGGTTTACGTACATATCAATTAAATTAAACAAATATATGATTTTATTTATTTATTTATTTCTTGGTACGTAGTATTCAAGTATGATCCACCGAGCGAGAACAACACACATCCTCATAACGTATACTTGCTACAAGACTATAGGAGTTACACGAAATGCGACTTCACAAATGCCTTGAAGCTTGCCAATGAATCGCAAGGGGCAGGTAATGGGTTCGAGTTTGTGTTGGAAAAATGGCAGCCCTACTACTTTGCCTGTGGCGCAAGCAATGGCTTCCATTGCAATAATGGCACCATGAAGTTCTTTGTTGTGCCACATCTTCGTCATTGGTACTGATTTGATGATCGAATAATCAACAGGGAAGGCATGCGTGCTATTTGATTAATTAATTAATTACAGGGAATTTAATTTCTATGTTTGTTGCTAAAATAAGATTGTTTAAAAGGTTTGCATGGTAGTTGATGATGCTATTAGCTAACTAAAGACAACATCCTATACGTTGCAGAAATTTGAACTTTACTTTTGGTTGTATTTTACTCTTAAATAATAAAAATGCATACTTCTAAGGATGCAATGAATATGTACTTGTTTGTTCATGGTAAGATTGGAAAAATAAACAGCCTTTGAATTGAAATCATGATAAGTCAATATATTTTAGTTAAAATCTCACTGCTAAAGTATTGATTTGTATATTAAAATTATATTTAATCTAAAGTATACAGCAATCAAAATTTAGAATGAGATTCAATTCTTTTCTAGTCTAATAGACTAAAGATCGATGTATAACTCATTAAACTCATTACAGAAAATTAAGTCAAAGTGTATAAAAAAAATGTGACCTAGTTAAACAGATTACGTAATATGTTTAAAATGCTGCCCCCCGCAGCAGCAGTAAAAAACATAAAAAATCAAACTTTTATTAAATCACACAGTTGTAGTCTGAATTATGCAAAAACTTCATTAAATGTAAAATGGTAGCAATTAAAAATAAATTGAATAGAAAAATTTCTAATGGAGAATATATTTTTTAACGTAGAGAATATTTCAACTATTCTAGTTTTAAATGTCAGAACACATATGATCAATGAATTCTTTATTTTAACATAAAAGTAAACTTTATTAATTGTTACGTTTTGAATTCGGATTTTAAATAAATAGTACCATTTTATGGATTTTTTAAAATTTAAATTAGTTAAATTAATAAATTTTGAATATTATATACATTATAAAAAAAAACATAGAAGTGAATTAAAAAAATTTTGCACAAAAATGCACCATTCTTATTTTTACAACTACCTCTCTTCTTTATATCTTCTGAAAATTAATTACTTTTTTATATAAAAAAATTCCATTTTTAAGAATATCCTTTTAAGAATACTTATTTCTACCATTTTTAATAATAACATGGGTAATCACAAAGTCACAATTTACTATTTACTTGACTTCAACAATAGCTATTGATAATAAGATAAAAAAATGTTCTATTACACCCATCAAAACACTCAATTTTTATTAATCCATCCAATTCTAGAGTGACCAATTCTAGAAGGAAAGATAAAATCTTTTTAGGTTATAAGGTTATTATATGAGTGTAACAAAAATAAATATGATACGCATTAAGCATACCTCATTAGGCTAAAAAATGGCTAACAAGAGATAAATAAGCATATAAGGTGGGAAAAAAAATTAAAATATGGCTCAACAAGAAAAATATTGCCCAGATCACTTTCTAGCTTATTTTGAGTTGCTTTTATGCTTTAAAGGGTGATGAGGAAGGTTCTAGTATCCTAAAATTCATTACTCAACTAGTCACTTGCATTGTTTTTCTTTAAGTTTAAAAACTAATCTGAAGTGCTCAAAAAGTAGAAACTAACAAATATAAGCCAAGTTAAATGCTTAAACTAGCTAAAAACTCATTAAGACAACATGTTTGTCTTAATGCTAAACAAAAATTTTAAATATTGTACATTCTAAATTAAAGTTTAATAGGTTTAGAATTTTGAGCAAAAATTAAGACGAACTAAGCTAAATGTACAATATATGATATATGAATTAACTAAACTAACATGCAAATTAAAAACTAAACATGCAAACTAAAAAAAAACTAAACAACAAAAACAAAAACAAATCGACTAAAACAAAATAACTAACACAATTCATGAGTAAGAAAATGAGCAAGGTAAGAAAACTCCCTTAAATTGGTCTTCAATTTCTGATGAACAAATAAGCGGCTAAGAAAAATGTAAGCTAAAACACACTACACCTAAAACCATAATCAAGCCAAAAAGAAGGCATAAGACCAATGAAATTAAGTTAACAAGTATACATCCTCTAAAACCAATAAAGTGCAATGAACAAGACTTAATAATCATGGTAACTAAGTGAAGAAATACAACTAGACCAAACTTGCTTAAGTGTTCAATGCATACTATCCATATGTTACAAGGTAGACAGTGTATGAATTCATAATCTCAAATGTAAAGATAATTGGTGATGGTTAGGCTTAAATAAAAGGAACAGAAAGATTTTAATTGGTCATGGTAAGTACAAAATAAAATAAGCCAATTTAAATACAAACTCAACCTATATCAAGCCAACAATAAATTTCAATTTCAAACTATAAGTAACTAAGAGTAATGGAATGCAGATGAACATAACTCAATTTAAAATTAAACTCTAAGCAAACCTATATTTAAGAACAATAAAATCACACCAATTCATGCATATTAATCTCAGCAAACAAATTGAAATTCTGAGCATATAAAAAACAAATAAAAATTGTCCCTAAAATTTTAAACTGAAAATTGAAAGCTTAAACATCATTTTTAGGGCCCGAAACGAGCTATTACATAAGGCGAAGCCCATGTAATGAATGTCCGCCTTGAAATGAGCTTTCCAAAAACAAATTATAATAGTTAATTGGATACCTATAGCAAAAGTTATGATCAAAACAGTATCTGCCGTAATAAAAACTTCAAACAAGTGAAAATGTGCAGGTGCTGCAATGTTTAAATCAGAAGTGTGTGCTGGAGTGAGTGTTTAAGTGTGAATGAGTGAGGGTGTGCGAGTTAATGGAGTGAAAAGGCCGGGGAATGGTGGATTCGTGCTCTGGTTGCATGGGAGTGATGGAGCAATAAAAGAAAGAATAAAATAAGCAAAATAGAAGAACGGGAAAAAATATATATAAAGTGAAGGGAGCTGATGCACGGCTGCGCAGTGCAAACTGCTTGGGGGCCTTAAACGAGTGGGAACGCATGCATGGGGCAGGATCATTGCACGCTAGCGCATGGGGTTAAGTGACAGGTGCGCGCCAACATGTGTGTGCAAGGGCATTTGTACGATAGCGTAGGAAAGAATTGCACGATAGCACAGGTAGGCACGCAGATGTGCACGGGAGCACAGGGTCAGGGCATCATGTGCACGCAACAGTGCGTGAGCAAGCTAGCTTGGCGCGTGCGGTAGTGTGAATGGTTGGGCAATTGGGTGCGTAGGAGCGCAGCTGGCTGCTAATTTCAAAAAATTTTTTTGGCCTTCCTACTGCACTCTTGAGCTCAATTTTTCTGCACGTTAAAGCACCAAGTCAAATTTTGTTCACCTTAATTTTTTTAACCAATTTTTAATCAATCCCATTAACCATATTAACTTTAAAATTAATTCTTCACTCATGTAAATTAAAATTGAATCAATTTTTGCTAAAACTACGTCAAATTTGGTTTTTGAACCATATAACCTAATTACATCTCTACTCATACTCACTTAATTATGTATTTCCTTCTTTTCAAGCTTCAATTTAATATGCACATCTATCAATTACTTGAATTCAAATTTAGGCCCACTCAACTCAACATATGCAAGGTTCTTTAAATTCCTTAGTACCAAGCAACTATAGTCAAATTCACATCTAAATAACTCAAGAAACATAAAACCATATTAAGTTCAATTAAGTCTTACCTCAAAAATCATATTGTCCCTATAATTACCTTAGTCTTATTTAAGCACAAAAATCATTAGAAGCTTATTTTCAACCCAAATCTTAAACTCATGAATTAAAAGACTAAAAACACACTCAACAAAAGAAACATGAAGAACATGAATTAAATGTAGAAACCTATCAAGACATAACTCATAATAATAAAAAAAAAATTGATGAAAAATTCAAAGAGAAGGGTTGGAAGAGTTCTGGTTTACTGAGTCCCAGCTCGACTCATGTTACTCTCAGAAAGTCGAGCTTGTGATCCAAATACATGTCTTTTTGGGTTTTGCTTTTCATTTTCTCCTATCAATAGAAGAAACTTATCATAGTTCTCCAAAACTGGAAATTTCATGTCTTCAATAAAGTACGATTCCTCCTTTGGTTCATTGAGAACAAACTTTATCGGTTCCTCTAGCCTAAATAAATTCTTCAAGTGGACTGAATCCAGTGTCTCCACTTGAAAATTTTTTCCTTCTTGCTCTTTTGGTGATAAATTCTCTACAAGAGATCCTACATCCCCTAAATAAACACATTACTTGTCTTCAAAAATGAATTGTTCCTTTTGTTTCTTATCCCCTATTAATGAATGATTTATTTCCTTACCACCATCACCTTGAAATTTAATAGAAATGCTCAAAATTTATAGTTTAGATTCCAACTTTTCAATTCCTTCCTCTCTATCCCTTAATAGATTTTCTTAACTCTTAATTGTCTCCTTTTGAGCCCTTATCTTTTCTTCATAAATTCTTAATTTTTTCTCTTGAATTCTAAATTTTTCCTCTTGAGCCCTTAATGCAACCTCCCCACTCCTCTTTCTCAGCATAAAATTTTCTTTCTTTTCTTATAAGCAAGTCACAAACATTTTTAGTTTCGGAGATAACAACCTCTTGTGTGGCCTTCCATTTTTCTTTTTCAGCCCAAAATTGTTTGTCCTTACATATAAGCAGGTTATGAAAATGTTGATTCTCGGAGCTACATGCTTCTTTTGAATATCACAGTCATTGATTCTCTCTCTTCAATTCTTCCATCAGTGCTCTTAAAAGCCAAAGAGAACATGGCTCTTCAACAAAGGATGGTGATGAATATGAATTTTGTGATTGTGCATGCAATAGTTTTATCTCCTCTCTTTCTCTTACTAAATCATTCATTTGTTGTTTCAAAAGAAATAATTCATAATTTTGGACATCATCTTGCATCATCTTGAAGAATGTCTCAAATTTTTCCTACAAAGAACAATCACCAAATCAAAAATAAAGTAAAAATAAAAATCTCATACTAACTCAATCACAGATATTAAATAAATAACACTGTTGTTCCCCGACAACGGCGCCAAAAACTTGATCGATGTCTAGCAAGTGTACTAGATCGGCTAGTATAGAAAAATATAGATTAAGATCCCAAATATCGTACCCAAGGAAACATGAATTGCTAAGAAGAATATCTATGTATGAATTAAATTAATCTAAAATTATTTCCCAAATATTTTCGATTTAAAGGCAAAAATTAAACTAAATAAATAAATAAACAAAACAAAAACTAAAATTAAACTAACATGAATTAAAAACAAAATAATAACTGAAATTCTCTTACTAAAGGAACTATTCACCTTAACTTTCATTGTAATGACTTAATTTCAATAGGAACACCAGTGATTATAGAAAAACTAGATGAAATAAAGTTTGATACCTTGAAACAAGACTATCTTTCTTAAGCATTAAATTTTGTTGTTAAGAACAACTCAATACTTAGCATAAAGATCTAGTTAAAATCCTAAACATTCATTAAACTCTTTTGTAAGAAAATTCAATTCCAGTTTATTTTTAGTTCTTCCTCTCTTAATATTAATCAATAATTTCAATACATAATTATCTCAAAATTAGAAAATAATCATGCATTGGCACCAAAGAGTTAACCCAAGAATATACAAATCATTAACTATATCTAAACTAATTTTTAGTTATTGAATCAATAAACCAATAATTAATTTTAATACAATCAAAGATAAGAATATGTTTAAAATTAAGAAATAATCAACTGATATTGAAATTAAAGCTCAAAGTCATAACAATGAAAATATAAGATTTCAAGTATCCATTAGCAAAAGTTAAAGAAAACTACTCACTAAACATGTTTAAAAACTAAAACAAAGTTGAAAAGAAAAATATTGAATAAAAACAGAAGAACTAGAAAAACTACGTAAAAACTTAAAGCTAACTAATTGATGATATTATTTTGGTGTTTGAGTCTTCTATTTATAGGCAAAATAAGTCATAGAAGTCTTCTAAACTTTCTCAATTAGAATAGAAAAAGAATTTTTCCTAAACTGAAATATCCTTCAACGCATCGAACTTCTTTTGCACAGCCAAGCAAAATACTGCATTGTAGGATGCACTACCGTGCATTTTTCTCATAGGGCTTGAGTGGCCACTCACACTTTTCCTTCTTGTGCATGGCAAAGTTAGTGAATGCATGGCCATTTAATAAATTTGCCTTCCAAGTGCACGACCACTTAAGCTTCCACTGGACTTCACATACGTTTTACTAATATGAATTTTTTAATTTCACGATTTTGACCTAAATCTTCTTTTCTTTTGTAATTAAGTCTTTTTTTCTTCAATTTAACCCTGAAAAATATCAAAACTTACAGTTAACTCCTAAAACATAAATGTAAACATTTAAACTATAAATTAACCAAAATTAAACCAAATTAACTGACTTAAACACCTAAAAACATAAAAAAATACTATATAATTCATAACTATCATAGCTCACATATCATTTATTAGCATTTGTTCTGCGCATCTCACTACATTCAAAACGAGAGGCTTCCCTTCCTATCAAACAACAAAATCGACCGACTAAAATCCAAACATACATTTCTACAAATTATTTATTATTCCATTTCATGGATATAAGCGGTGAAAAAAGAAAAGCAAGTAAACTATGAGAAGAAAAATACTCAATTCGATACGCACCAACCTCCAAATCCAACTTGTTCGGGCTGGTATCCTTGTTATACGCAACAGTTACTTGTTTATTGAGAATCATAAACATGATCAAATAATTTTAGTCGGTATATTTTCATCCAATCTCAGAAGATGGATTTGCATATACTAAATCCTCTCATCCTTTACTCGTTCAACTCCATTTCTATCAATCTTACTTGACAAAAAATGCTTAATCTAATCAAAATTTCACTATCAAACGAAAAAAGAAAAGAAGATAAAAGCAAAAACAAGAAGAGAGAGATCGACAATACCCCTAGAATGGGATCTTCAAGACCTTGAACAATGCTAGAGAACACAAAATCAGAAGCCATTGCTTAGAAGTTGAACATATTTGAAGCTAATCAGAGTGAAAGCAAACGGTGGTAGAAAATCAGGAAAGTGAGAAATTAGGAAAGCAAGAGAGTTTACTAGAAAAATTAATAAGTAAAAAGTTATATTTTTTGAAAATATAAGTTATGTGATTGATATTAAAAATTTAAAAAGTTGCGTTAATAAAAAAAATTAGAAAAGTATTGTATTTTTTGTTATTTTTAATTTTTATATTTTTGTAAAAAGTCCTAATTTCTTCATTAAACAAATCAGGCCCAATCTTGAGAGGAGGCCCAGTGAGCTTTCTGTTAAAAACACTCTGCGTATATGTTAGTTTTAACGAGAGCATAAAATTTTAAGGTAAGGAAGAAAATGAGTGTGTTCGGTGGAGACGGTTGGGGAAGAGAAGCACAGTACAGGAAAAGAAGAGTGGATGATCTTCTTCTACAAGGCGTTGATGGTTCTTTTTTCAAGAAGCTCTCTTCTGGAAAATATGCGTGTCTTGTTTGCTCTCGCAATCCAATTCTTGATTCTCCTCTCATGCTCTCTGTACGTATTCTCTTTTTCTTTCTCTTGTTATTCTGTTCTTCTTTTTTTTTTTCCCTTTAATTTCATCATTGATGGGTCATTCGCTTGTTATAAGACTTAGAGGATCAAGTTGCGCCAATTTCGTTCAAACTTGGCTCCAAGTAGACAGTTCTTGGATTAGAACTTGCTGAATTTCAAATCCTAGTGGATTTATATTGTGATTGTCGATGCTTCCCTTTAAAAAAAAATGAAATTCCTTATTTAGGTTGTGGTTTTGAGATTTTTTATGCGGTGATTAGGTTCATGATGCATTTTATAGAGCTAGATTGCTTTTGAATAATACCTAGAAATTTCGGTGAATTAATCTTCATTGGGTGTTTACCTGTAATTGGTAGCTGGCTTGTCTGAGCTATATTAATTTTTCTATTCAGATGAATTAGTTTTCTTATTGTGGAAGTATTCGTATGGTAGATGCATTGCAAAGGATCACGCCATCTTGCTGCAGAGTCCAGGCTAAAGGAAAAAGAAGTGACAAATAAGAGATTATCATTATCGCATGCTCCTGCTGGCAATGTTGATTCCTCTAGTAGTAACAAAAAAGTTAGGTTAGCTAATAAACCATTGATTCAGCAGACGGGGAAGGCTGTTTCAGAGGTTCTTTGTGGTAAAACCTCAGAGCAGAAGTCTGCAGACCGAAACTGTGGAGTGAAATTGAGTGAGAAACAAGCTACAAATGTGGCAAGAACTGTATGCCCTTTTGTCCAAGCATATGATAGGTCACATATACAAGAGCAATTAGATTTCCGAGAGCTTAGAGAGCGAGAAGTTAAGTTTATAGAAGCTGGCTGGAAACACGATTCTTATGGAAGATGGTACCAGGATGAAAATGGTACCAGGATGAAAATGTAAGTGTTCTTTCCAGATTGATCATTCATATTGTTATGGATATTTAGGCAATATTCAGTTTTAACATTTGTATCATGGATCTGTGGTACAAGAAGCCTGAGCATCAACTGCATCTAATGTAGCCATTTATGATTTTAAATGTTTGCAGGTTGAATTTGACTCTGATGAAGAGGATCCAAACACCTGTCTTGGTTAAAACCTCATTTAAGGATCATCTTGGAGGACAATATTCATATTATGGTCATTGAAGTGGCTCATATTTATGGTAACTTGATGCGGTTCATGTTTATGAAAACTTGAGATGCATAATGTTTGATTCTCCATTCTTCCAAGATCAGTGGCAAAATATTTATTCTCAATGATTTTTTTTTTTGAGCAACATCAAAAATATCAATTTAGTGTGTGTGATGAGCAAAGTATGTAAGAGTCGACTTGAATTTTTTTCTTTTTTTTTTTTGGTAACAAGAGTGTTGTTTATTTGATAATTGTGAAAGTGGGTTTTTGTTATCGGCCTTTTCTATCATTGTGCCAACCTTCCTGCTATTATCTTACAAAGTGGCATCTATGTTTTTGATACATTGGTATTTGACTTCCAACAAGGTGGTATTTTAACCCAACTTATCTTGGACGAAGTGTTATCAAGCAACCTTAAAAATCCAACAAAGTGGTATCGGATCCTAGGTTGATCTTAGGAGGATACCTTTGAGGCTAAACGAAGAACCATCCAGGTTTATGGGAGCCAAGTTGGATCTTGACAAATGAAGATAAAATAAAGACTCTTTCACAATTTTCATTGAAGGTGTTTCTCCAAGCTTGAGAACCTATTGAGGAGGCTATATGCATAATATCGAAAGCATATACCACTTTGTAAGACAATTGAAGGAAGGTGGGAATAATTTATACAAAGACGGATGTATGTATGTATAGACATACTCTTACTATTATCGAATCAACTCCATTGCAAACCTAACGCACACAGGCATATAATGAAACTATTTAAATTTTTATTTTTAACAGCGTTTTACATTCAGAACAATATAATAACTAGGTTGGATTTTAAAGTTTTGACTTTATCCAGGTTGATTAGATGCATAGCTATTGTTCTGACTGGGTTGGATTTTCAAGTTTTGACTTTATCCAGGTTAATTTGATGCATAGCTGAAGGAAGTACAAGTTGCACATGATAACTCTTATTAGCTGGGTTGTACTTTGAACTGTTACACAGTGCAGTACTTTTAGCAGGTATTGGGTTAACGGTAATGGCAATGGCGCGCGCAATAGTAATTATTTTGAACTTCCTCTTTAAAAATTGTTAAAGAAATGTAGAGAGTTTTAGAAGTGCTTTATCGTGCAAGTAAATTGAACTAGGTTTTAAAGGGGCAATTTATATCAATTAGAAATTGCAATTTGAGCTTATTCTTTTTTGAATTGAGTTGTATTCCATCCGACAGGATGATTAATTGTTTGGCATGGAAGTTGATTAGGTATCACTTAGTGATTAATTGTTTGGCATGGAGCTTCATTAGGTGTCAATTATTAATCACAACTCATTACATCAAGTTTGCAAGCGTCATCAAAGTTAAATATGAAAGCTTGCCTTGTAACTTGAGCTGATAGCAAGTCCTTTCTACGGCCTATTTGGTTGGTTTAGCATTTTTTTTGGGTTTAGGTAGTGAATGCACAGCTGTTTCGTATAATTGTTGGATACAAAATAGCTATCAGCTACCGAAGATACCTGAATCAAATGCGCTTTGAGTTGCTTGTGCTACCTAATCAAAGTTTTATTTCTTCTTTCAATTTACCGTATTAAATAATAAATGTGATATTAGGATTTGGTTCAATTTACCGTAATAAATAATAAATGTGATCTTGTCGATGTAAGATTAAAGGCAGGATACATAGAAGAAGGGTGCAGGAGAAGCATATTCCCCATCTCTTTCACATTAATGATCATGAAAGTTTTGATTTGAACCGTTGCTGACTCAACTAATTATTTATGGTATTTATGATGGAATCTTAAATTACAATACAACAAAGTATTTTTCCCAATCTAATCTATGGAATGTGGATACAAATGGATATACGGATGACGTGTAATCCAAATGATGGCTAACATTGAAGCAACAGCCTTTTTCAAACTGGACCTTCAACTCTAGGTTTAGGAACCTAGCTATTAACTACTTGTGTGCTTGTTACTAACCATATCATCTTCTCTCCGGAACAATTCTAATTTATTTATTGGGAAAAATACCTGAAGTCTTCTTAAATTATCACTATTTAACTCTCTAAACTAATCCATTGTCAGATTAATTTTCTAAACTTATTAAAAATGTTAAATTACTTCCTATATTAAGACATAACACATTACAAAAGATGATAGTTTAAAGAGAAATTTTATATTAATCCTTTTTTTTCATATTTTGACCTTAGTCTTTATTTAAATTATATATAAAAAAACCAAAGTCAGTTTAAAAAGCAGACATATATCAATAAAATATAGAAAATGATAACAGCTCGGAATTAGCTGGCTGATATCTGATTTTGACTTAAACGAAAGAGTGCTTCGATAGTACCTGAAAAATAGAGAGCCGGTGAAGGTTCAATAGAGAACTCTCCGATGGTCAAATCAATGAACAGGTTAAAGGGTGTTTTTTGGTAAAAAAATAGCTAAAAAGAGGCCACATACCTGATTGTATCGTCTATTTATAGGTGTCAGTATCATCTCCTGGTTAGGAATATTAATAGCCATGGAAGTCTTACTGGGAGAGGAGTCTCACCAGGATAGAAAGTTCTCCCATAATAGAAAGCTTTTCCTCAATAGAAAGTTCAACCAAGATCCATGTCCTAATCGGACTATAAAGAAACAACATTGTTACCATAGGATCCAAATAGCCAAGCACATGGATCTTGGGTCGGACTCCAGACCCAATCAAGCCTAGTCCAGTTATCATAAGTCGAGCCCCCCCCTCCCAAGGTATAGGTTATTTATGTCCAGATAAAACCAAAGAATCGCGCGAAATGACCAATCTATCTGATCTATTACCTCAAAAGTCATTTTGGCATTCATGTTTGCCATTACTATCAAGAAATGTCTTTTCGATCTCTGTAATGATAGTTATCTTCATAATGACATCTCCTCTTTTCTTGTATGACAGTTGTCGCCTAACTAATTCTTGTGCTTTCACAGGCATCTAAGTTGTTCATCCATTTCGCATCCCAAGGCTCATTCCTTCTGTAAATACCCATCTCAACCCTTCATTTTTACCTTTTTTGCTCGTTATTGTCTCCTTTGTCTCACACCTCAATCCCTACATTTCATGTGCCATTTTCTTCCAACATCTTACTCTCTTCGCTCCAATTCGTTGGTCGGTACCTTAATCCTTTCTTTTGCATTTTTGTTTCAATGTTTTCTTTCTAATCTATAGATTTTAAAAAATGAGTGAATCTTTAGACTCTAGCGAGGTTAGGATCTTTGACAACTTATTACACGATAGCACCCCTAGTACTTCAGCTTATAGTTTATCCATCGAAAGTACACCTATAGAACTCCCTATATTTCAAGCTCATTCTCGCCAAACACACAAACCTGCTGAAAACATTCCAAAAATTGCCCCTACTAACAGAACTCCTGACTCCCTTCCATCGAGACCTAAGAGAACAACGAGGTCCAATCCTCGAGTCTAAGCATTGGTTCTACCATACGATCTTTCGAACTCCCAACTTTAAGAGTTCGCCTAGGAATACCTAACTAGTATAAAATGTTAGCTCTAAGCTCTCATATTACTGCTGAATTTAACTTTAATGACAAATAGAAGTTAGTTGTCTATGTGGTCGATATCCAAGCCTATGTCACTCTTCCCTTGACCTATTTTGAAACTTTTTTCTTGAGGTATTATGACCTTAAGCCGAGCCAATTACACCCTAATGCCTGGCTTGCTCCACCATCCTACAAATCTGGATCTTAGAGAATGACATTGACATGACAATGTATTTGTTCAAGGCTACCCATATTGTTGGGCTTCGAAACATGACTGAGGATCATTGTTATGTTCAAGCTCAACCCGAGTATGATGTGTTTTTAGGAAAGCTTGATTCTCTTAAGAGTTGGAAGAATAGATTTTTTAT
>CM075808.1:49701744-49785889 GCA_037975025.1 Excoecaria agallocha | reverse complement strand
GATTTTTTATAATAAATAGCGAGATAAACTTTGCAATTCGAACTTTTTGGGGATAGTTTGTTAACAAGAACGATCAACGAGTGTTGCTAACCCAAGATGAGAAGAATACCTTAGCCCGGTGAAGGGAAATCGCTCATCAAAAGATTGACATTTATGAATTTTTGTGTATTGCATCTTTTCTTGAACCACCTAGTGAACTAAGAGGTATACTTTCTTGATCATTTTTCAAAGTATCTAATCCTTTATCTCATCTTGTTATTATTTTATAGTCATGAAGAGAGTAGGAAAATCATCATTTGGCAATAAGTTCAAGGCTAAGAAGGTCAAGACAGGGGAAAGCTCCGGATAAGTGAGCATTGTGCTTGCCCTTACCCAAACTGTGGTGCCTGAATAATGCGTTGGCTTGACTTCTACCACGGTGAACCCCACATCAGCCACTAAGCCTTATCCTGCTACAAGGACTCCTCCATCTGACAATAGTCATGGCACTGCTATCACCATTTCTGATACATCTTCTGCTTCCCCCATCGATAATTCACCGTGAGGAGGCCATCCTTCCATTATGCTGCCCGAGCCTTCTTCAAATCAAATCCATATAAAAAGTCAAAAAAAAATCCACCAGGTTAAAGTGAGAAGGTTGCCAAAAGCATAAAAGAGGTTCAAAATATATGGATGTCAAACCCTTCCACCTATAGCACGACTGATCCGGAGTTTAATAGCTATTATTCGTTGTTGACCTGCATTCTTGACGAGGTCTCCTTCTTCATAAACTGAAAGGTGGACCATCTTTGTGCCATCATGAGTAAGCACCAGATAAAGGTAACTATTTATATGTTTGTTATCTTATTTTATTCGGGTTTGCTAACATCGCTCTTCTACCTTCTTCTTTAGAGTGTGATCCTATTGAACGTTGCAATAGGTAAGATGAGCAAACTGGTTAGTGTCATCAAAGAGCTTAAAAAAACTTAATCGAGCTTGATAAACAGTTGAAGAGTCTTAGATGGCTATCGATTACTTAAAAAACCATGCTTCTGCTATGAAAGCTAAGGTAAAAGAGGTCGAGGTGGCTACTCAAAAGGCATCCAAAGAAGCAGCTCGCAAGCTGGTTGATGTTGAGGCTTTCTACGGGAAAGCAAAAGAGGAACTTCAAGCTTCGATGGTCGAACTAGATAAATACCGAGGTGAGAAGGCAAAGCTGGAGAGTGAGAAGGCAAAGCTTGAGGAGAAGGTGGATGACCTTACCGTGGATAAAACTATGGCTTATAAAGGCAATCTCATCCGAATGATGAAAGAGAAATTTTCCAATGAGAACCTCACCTGGCTGGATGATGTCGAGCCTGATGAGGAGTACATTAAGCTCTTTTTGCATCTTTTCCCAGCGATTTTAATTTTATTTTTCTCGAACATGTATTTTTGCTTCTTTTGTAATGGTCCTTCTTTGGGCGAACTTCTAATAAATATACACCTCTCTCCTTGATGCATATACGTGGTTTATTTGTTATGTTGAATGAATTCGTATCGAGTAGGGCCTCATAACCTAGAATAAAAATTTCATACGTTTTGAAGTAAAATGACACATGGCTTGAACTACCAATCTGCATAAGCTCGACAAGTGAACCAAACTAAGAAATGTCATTAAAAAAATTGAAAATTGATGAATAAATATGATTAAATAATGAAGATACCCAGGGTATCATCTTGCCTAGCTGGGCTTTATTTTTCATTAATTAGATAGGTACATGGCTTAAGATGCCACGTTGAGCTCTTATTATCATTAATAAATGTGCTCCTAGCTTAAGTTGCCAAGCTGAGATGTTACATAGATTGTTTATGGCATAAATGCCAAACTAAACTGAAGATTACATTGCGTTTGGGATGATATGCTGATTTAAGTTAATGAAGTAATGCTCGTGGCAATATACCGGATGAGCTAAGGAAGATCGAGCTCATCGCGATGTGCCGAGTAAGCTGATGAAAGGGCTTATGGCGATTTACCGATTTGAGCTAAAGCAAAAACTCTGAGCTATTGAAGGGGTTCGTGGTGATATACTAATTTGAACTAAAGTAGGAGCTCGTGGCGATGTGCCGATTTGAGCAAAAGCGGAAGCTCGTGGCGATGTGCCGATTTTGAGCTATTAAAGGGGATCATAGCGATATGCCAATTTAAGCTAAAGTAGGAGCTCGTGGTGATATACCGATTTGAGCAAAGTTAAAAGCTCGTGGTGATGTGCCGATTTGAGCTATTGAAGGGGTTCATGGAGATATGTCGATATTCTCGATCAATGTAGTTAATTTCAATCTCCTCGAATGATGATCTTATCTCTCCCGATCGATGCACTATAATTCCAGTTTCCTCAATTGATGATCTCATCTTCCACAAACAATGATAATTTGGAACAATAATTTCCTGGTCGATATACCCAAATCACGGTTTAAGTAACTGACCAAGCACATTTAAAATGCAAGACCACCTGCTTCCTTCGTAAAGCGAGGGGGAACATTTTATTAGCACACACACATGGAAAAGATTGGTCGTTCCTAGCAAATGATGGTTCAAACCATGCCCTCATCAAAATAAATCAAGCCTCACGCTTCAATCATCATGAAACCAATCAAATCGTTCAAAGGGGGACAAATGATGATGCTCAATATTGTAACCAAATCTAGCCTATTATGGGCCTCTCAAGAAAACCTAGACTTAAGAAGGCCCAAAGGGTACTAAGGCTTTCTCAGCCAATTGACATGAATGTACGGACCAAGATTGTCTTATTGGACAAAATGCATCTTTGACACGGTAAATTTTTTAGCACACGCTTCTATCAATCATCGCCTGTAAGTAAAACTGTTCAGAGTTTGGGTTAAACCGACCAATTTGACCAGATCAACTCGATAAAACCAGAAAAATACAATTTAGATGGTTTTAATTAGGTCGGGTTGGGTTATATTTTCATTTTAACGGTAGAGTGAGTCGGGCTGAAAAATATTTCGTCAGGTTTTTTACTAAACTGATCATTTTCTGCTCTCTCAATCGATCCAATCTTTCTTCTCCCATTTCTCTTGTTATTGATGGATCATCTGATCTCATGGATGCCTAAAACCCGAATCTGACATCATTTCATCCAAATAAGGAAGCCATTGACGGAAGAGGAAGCAGAGGAGGTTTCAAGCCATCGATTGATTGATCTCTTAATCCCTGGTAATTAGTTATTTTTCCTTGGTAATTAAGGAGCTGTGATGATTCTTGGTTTATTGTTCTAGATATTTTAGTTTTCTGGGTTGTTACGACTTTGTCTTTGCTGGCTTTGTTTTTATTGGAGTGCTCTTTGTCTTTGTGTTTAAGGAGTCCAGTCTTTTTCTTTCAATTGATAATAATATTTGACTTTTATATATATATATATATATATATATATATATATATATATATATATATATATAAAGAGGACGATAGGTACTTGGATTTGTTACTCTGGTTTGTTAAAACATGATTTCTTGTTTGGTATAATTTGTGTAAGCTTTCTAGTTGGAAATTTGCAAACTGTTTATATATGCGGTACAATATAAGTGTTTGAAGAAATGCCTAGCTGGCAAAAAATGGGCTTAAACAAACTGTATTTCCGTAGTCTTGTATTATCTTATTTTCATTGCCTTGTATTGCCTTGTTTTCATTGCATTCGGCTATCATTTGTTTGAATATGAGTTTAGCCTTTAGGTCTCTACAAAACTAATATGTATTCTTACCTGTTTCTTAATATTTATTGAATTATGAACTTCAGGCTTTCAAATTATTTGGGTGGCATACAGGTTGATAGTGTATTCTTTAATGATACTACGAATATGTCATTTCCTTTTCAATAGCTATTGACTGTGACGCGCGCCAAAGCCATCCGCTCGATTCCGGTTTGGCTTTCGTAAGCCTACTTTTAAGTTCCGAGATCGGAGGAGGCTCACTTTTAATCATAAACTGACAGTTTCGCAATAAAGATAATTAAGTTCAAATTATTGTTGATGGTCAATCAATGAAAGTGTCTATTAGTGGGCTTAAAGGTAGGTGTCATGGAATTATCAACCAACAGAACGTTGAAAAATAATTATTGACCTTATTTTGATGTCCAAACAGAGATTTATGTTCGGAACATCCCTCTTATTATGCGCTTTAAATATAGTGAGTTATTAGGGTTCTTTAGATTTTTATATAATTGATGCAATTGTTTTGTAATAAGTGATTGGCAAAATATTATACAGGGATTTATATAATTTATAAAAAATGAATAAAATATAATTTATAATTTAATATAATTATTGTCTTGTTTATTTAAATTTAAAGCGTTAGAGTTTTTTTTTTTTTTTAAAAGATGAATATAGTATTTAATATGCTTTAAAACGTTCCAAACTTTTTTCAAACCGTTATAAGTTACAAAGGTTTGGATTAGTTTTCAACAACCAAACCATCCATTTTTATACATGTTGAGTTGTTGGGTTTATTTCATTTTTTACGCAACTCAACCCATGAACAGCCCTAGTTATGTCATGATGTTGTTAGTTATAGTACGGGCATACATGGATTTTCTCGCAACCAAGAGCTGGACAGGGCATTTCAGATGAAAGAAGAGATGGTTGAGAAAGGTATAATGGCAGACAGCATAACTTACTCATCCCTTACTCAAGGTCTCTCTGAACAGAGAAGACTAGCTGAAGCTTGTGATCTGTTCGGGGAGATGTTTACTATGAGGCTGATTCCTGATGAATTTACTTGTACAATTTTAATAAATGCTTACGGTACAGAAGGAGATTTGGCAAAGGCTCTTCAGTTGCATGATGAAATGATACGGAAAGGACACCTTACTGAAGCTGTTACTTATAGTGCGCTGATTAAGGGACTTAATAAACAGGCTCGAACAAAGGAAGCGAAGAGGCTTCTGCTTAAGTTATTTATGATGAATTTGTCCCATCCGATATAACATACAATATACCGATAGAGAATTGTCGTAACAATGAAATTAAGAGTGTGTTAGCTCTTGCGAAGGGATTTTGCTGAAAGGTTTGATAGATAAAGCAGACAGTTTTTGAATAAGTGATTTAAGAAAAACCACGTCCCAAATGAAGATGTTTATAATGTTATTACACACGGTCATTGTAGAGGTAGAAATGTTCAGAAGGCATATGACCTCTGCAAGGAAATGCTTCGTTGTGGTTTTGTTCCTCATACTTTGACCGTTATTGCTCTGCTAAAGGCACTTTTCACACAAGGGATGACTGAGGATTTAAATCAAGTCATGGGGAACATATTAAGAAGCTGCAAGCTTACTGAGCCTGAGCTTGCTAAAGTGCTTGTTGAAATAAACCATCAGGAAGGAAACATGGATATGGTTTTCACTGTTCTTGCTGAAATGGCAAATTTTACAGCCGTTTTTCTGCCTTCCTGGTAGAAATTGAGACTTCATTATTTAAATATCAGGTTCCATTTTTATTGTTTTTATTGTTAAAGTTGGTCTTCATTAAGTTATACTGATTATTTTTAGAATTTCTTTTCCTTGTTGCTCCAGCTTGTTAAGTTGGGTGTTGATGACTGGTGAAGAAATGCTGTACCAAACTTTTTGAAGTGGCTTCTTTACTGCAGCACTTGCGTTATTTAACAAGTAAAAAGAATTCTTTTTCAGCCTAAATTGTTTAATCATTGAATTTGCTGCCTCCCTAGATGTCAAGCATTGATGAAGTATTGCGCTCTCAACTGTGTAGTTAGCCTTTAAGCTTATACACAAAAGATCAATGCTAATGTACTTATTATTACCATATAGAGTTCTGATTTGTATTAGCAACTAGGGCTCAATTTAGCGATGCATATGGAGTCTTGTGCATGAACTCCAGCAAGGTAAGATACCAACTTCAGCTAACAGCTCAGGGAAGAAACCAGAAGGCCAATTCCCTGTCAATGGAAGCTCTTTTTTCCTATTTTGCTGCATGGAATGTTCATCTTTCACAAAATTCGCTCGACAATTATGCAATGTGCCACCGTCCTTTTCTCTTCCCTCCCTCGTTATGAACAGTTAATTTATGTTTTGATAAGGAACGACAGCAACGCCTGATGAAATCTGCGATACTTTGTTGTTCTTAACCACTTAGAAGAAATTATCGGCCACTGCCTACTTGTTCGATAGAACAGATTGTTGTTCTTACCCACTTGGAAAAAATTATCGGCCACTGCCTACTTGTTCGATAGAACAGATTGTTTCATTGCATTGATGAAGAAGAGCCACTATTTCCTCTATATACCAAAATATATATCTTCGCTTTCCTCTATAAACCAAAATATACATCCTCCATTATTAAGCAGAAATACAATTCATAGGCATACTCATGATTGAGGAGCTTTTGTCTTGATACTTGCATCGTTTGGTATGGGTAGAGATACAGGAACAGAAAATCAGTACATCCATTTCTCGGAGTAACAGGAGCAAAATTACAAAAAAACACAATAAGCACAAGCTGTAAAAAAAATGTGCAAATCGTAAATAACTCCATACAGAATCCTATATTTCTTTATCAAGGCAAAAACTCGTTCAGTGTGAAGGATAGAAACACGAAATCTATCCTGGCCACAACAAATGCAAAATAATAAGTTTATAAGCCCTTTTTATTCTCTCTATCTTTGATTCGTCCCCCCTGTCTCCTAATATCAAGGAACTTATTGCTGCTGTAGAAATAATGTAAATGCTAATGCATGTAATTCATTAAACAACAAGGGCTTTACTGAAAGATTAAGGGAGGCTTAAATCCACACCACACTAATTAATTACGACCATGCTGATTAGGATTGTGGGCATCATTATGTGGGCCCGCGGCTGAAACGTGTTGTGGAGGTGCAGGTGCATCTAATATTTCATTTCCCTTGAAATTTTGATGCTCGCCATCTTTCTTCTCTCCTGCAACATATGTAATTAAAAATTAACCTAATTACTTTAGAAACAAAGGAATTATATTTAAATTAAAAGTTTAATATAAAAAATAAGTAACTTCGTATGAGGAGGTTTAAATCCATTACTTACCACCTTGATTATGATTGTTACTATTAGCATTAGGAACATCATTATGTGAGCCTCGTGGAAGAAAATGCGAAGGTCCATTTATTTCATTTTCCTTGAAATTTGGATGCTCCCCATCTTTCTTCTCTCCTGCAACATATATAATTAAAAATCAACCTAATTACTTTAGAAACAAAGGAATTATATATAAATTAAAAGTTTAACATATAAAATAAGTAAATTCGTATGAGGAGGTTTAAATTCATTACTTACCACCTTGATTTTATGATTGTTATTATTAGCATTAGCAACATCATTATGTGAGCCTCGTGGTGGACAATGCGGAGGTCCATTTATTTCATTTTCCTTGAAATTTGGATGCTCGCCATCTTTCTTCTCTCCTGCAACATATATAATTAAAAATCAACCTAATAACTTTAGAAACAAAGGAATTATATATAAATTAAAAGTTTAATATATAAAATAAGTAACTTCGTATGAGGAGGTTTAAATCCATTACTTACCAGCTTGATTATGATTGTTATTATGACCATTAGGAACATCATTATGTGAGCCTCGTGGTGGAAAATGCGGAGGCCCATTTATTTCATTTTCCTTGAAATTTGGATGCTCGCCATCTTTCTTCTCTCCTGCAACATATATAATTAAAAATCAACCAAATAATTTTAGGAACAAAGGAATTATATATAAATTAAAAGTTTAATATATAAAATAAGTAACTTCGTATGAGGAGGTTTAAATCCATTACTTACCAGCTTGATTATGATTGTTGTTATTAGCATTAGGAATATCATTATGTGAGCCTCGTGGTGGAAAATGCGGAGGCCCATTTACTTCATTTTCCTTGAAATTTCGATGCTCTCCATCTTTCTTCTCTCCTGCAACATATATAATTAAAAATCAACCTAATTACATTAGAAACAAAAGAATTATATATAAATTAAAAGTTTAATATATAAAATAAGTAACTTCGTATGAGGAGGTTTAAATCCATTACTTACCAGCTTGATTACGATTGTTATTATGACCATTAGGAACATCATTATGTGAGCCTCGTGGTGGAAAATGCGGAGGCCCATTTATTACAGTTTCCTTGAAATTTGGATGCTCTCCATCTTTCTTCTCTCCTGCAACATATATAATTAAAAATCAACCAAATTACTTTAGAAACAAAGGAATTATATATAAATTAAAAGTCTAATATATAAAATAAGTAACTTCGTATGAGGAGGCTTAAATCCATTACTTACCAGCTTGATTATGATTGTTGTTATTAGCATTAGGAACATCATTATGTGAGCCTCGTGGTGGAAAATGCGGAGGCCCATTTACTTCATTTTCCTTGAAATTTGGATGCTCTCCATCTTTCTTCTCTCCTGCAACATATATAATTAAAAATCAACCTAATAAATTTAGAAACAAAGGAATTATATATAAATTAAAAGTTTAATATATAAAATAAATAACTTCGTATGAGGAGGTTTAAATCCATTACTTACCAGCTTGATTATGATTGTTGTTATTAGCATTAGGAACATCATTATGTGAGCCTCGTGGTGGAAAATGCGGAGGCCCATTTACTTCATTTTCCTTGAAATTTGGATGCTCTCCATCCTTCTTCTCTCCTGCAACATATATAATTAAAAATCAACCTAATAACTTTAGAAACAAAGGAATTATATATAAATTAAAAGTTTAATATATAAAATAAGTAACTTCGTATGAGGAGGTTTAAATTCATTACTTACCAGCTTGATAATGATTGTTGTTATGACCATTAGGAACATCATTATGTGAACCTCGTGGTGGAAAATGCGGAGGCCCATTTATTTCACTTTCCTTCAAATTTGGATGCTCTCCATCTTTCTTCTCTCCTGGAACATATATAATTAAAGATCAGCCTAATTAATTTAGAAACAAAGGAATTATATATAAATTAAAAGTTTAATATACAAAATAAGTAACTTCGTATGAGGAGGTTTAAATCCATTACTTACCAGGTTGATTATGATTGTTATTATGACCATTAGGAACATCATTATGTGAGCCTCGTTGTGGAAAATGCGGAGGCCCATTTATTTCAGTTTCCTTGAAATTTGGATGCTCTCCATCTTTCTTCTCTCCTGCAACATATATAATTAAAAATCAACCAAATTACTTTAGAAACAAAGGAATTATATATAAATTAAAAGTTTAATATATAAAATAAGTAACTTCGTATGAGGAGGCTTAAATCCATTACTTACCACCTTGATTATGATTGTTGTTATTAGCATTAGGAACATCATTATGTGAGCCTCGTGGTGGAAAATGCGCAGGCCCATTTACTTCATTTTCCTTGAAATTTGGATGCTCTCCATCTTTCTTCTCTCCTGCAACATATATAATTAAAAATCAACCTAATAACTTTAGAAACAAAGGAATTATATATAAATTAAAAGTCTAATATATAAAATAAGTAACTTCGTATGAGGAGGCTTAAATCCATTACTTACCAGCTTGATTATGATTGTTGTTATTAGCATTAGGAACATCATTATGTGAGCCTCGTGGTGGAAAATGCGGAGGCCCATTTACTTCATTTTCCTTGAAATTTGGATGCTCTCCATCTTTCTTCTCTCCTGCAACATATATA
The DNA here is from genome assembly GCA_037975025.1 of Excoecaria agallocha. Taxonomy (NCBI): domain Eukaryota; kingdom Viridiplantae; phylum Streptophyta; class Magnoliopsida; order Malpighiales; family Euphorbiaceae; genus Excoecaria; species Excoecaria agallocha. Next base: position 49,776,214 of record CM075808.1, on the reverse strand, counting down.
ATTAAAAATCAACCAAATTACTTTAGATACAAAGGAATTACATATAAATTAAAAGTTTAATATATAAAATAAGTAACTTCGTATGAGGAGGCTTAAATCCATTACTTACCAGCTTGATTATGATTGTTGTTATTAGCATTAGGAACATCATTATGTGAGCCTCGTGGTGGAAAATGCAGAGGCCCATTTACTTCATTTTCCTTGAAATTTGGATGCTCTCCATCTTTCTTCTCTCCTGCAATATAATTAAAAATCAACCTAATAAATTTAGAAACAAAGGAATTATATATAAATTAAAAGTTTAATATATAAAATAAATAACTTCGTATGAGGAGGTTAAAATCCATTACTTACCACCTTGATTATGATTGCTGTTATGACCATTAGGAACATCATTATGTGAGCCTCGTGGTGGAAAATGCGGAGGCCCATTTACTTCACTTTCCTTGAAATTTGGATGCTCTCCATCTTTCTTCTCTCCTGCAACATATATAATTAAAGGTCAACCTAATTACTTTAGAAACAAAGGAATTATATATAAATAAAAAGTTTAATATATAAAATAAGTAACTTCGTATGAGGAGGTTTAAATCCATTACTTACCACCTTGATTTTGATTGTTGTTATTAGCATTAGGAACATCATTATGTGAGCCTCGTGGTGGAAAATGCGGAGGCCCATTTACTTCACTTTCCTTGAAATTTGGATGCTCTCCATCTTTCTTCTCTCCTGCAACATATATAATTAAAGGTCAACCTAATTACTTTAGAAACAAAGGAATTATATATAAATTAAAAGTTTAATATATAAAATAAGTAACTTCGTATGAGGAGGTTTAAATCCATTACTTACCAGCTTGATTATGATTGTTGTTATTAGCATTAGGAACATCATTATGTGAGCCTCGTGGTGGAAAATGCGGAGGCCCATTTATTTCATTTGCCTTGAAATTTGGATGCTCTCCATCTTTCTTCTCTCCTGCAACATATATAATTAAAAATCAACCTAATTACTTTAGAAACAAAGGAATTATATATAAATTAAAAGTTTAATATATAAAATTAGTAACTTCGTATGAAGAGGTTTAAATCAATTACTTACCAGCTTGATTATGATTGTTATTATGAGCATTAGGAACATCATTATGTGAGCCTCGTGGTGGAAAATGCGGAGGCCCATTTATTTCATTTTCCTTGAAATTTGGATGCTCTCCATCTTTCTTCTCTCCTGCAACATATATAATTAAAAATCAACCTAATTACTTTAGAAACAAAAGAATTATATATAAATTAAAAGTTTAATATATTAAATAGGTAACTTCGTATGAGGAGGTTTAAATCCATTACTTACCAGCTTGATTATGATTGTTGTTATTAGCATTAGGAACATCATTATGTGAGCCTCGTGGTGGAAAATGCGGAGGTCCATTTATTTCATTTTCTTTGAAATTTGGATGCTCTCTTAAGATTTTAAAGATGCAAATTTCAACTTTGTAGGCCAATTTAATGCTTATTCTCTATATAATATGTGTTTACTTGGAAAAGCATGCGATTGAGGAAGAAGGAAGAAGTTTAAGTGAAGAAAGGAGGAGTCCAGGAGGTCTTCACTCAGTGGTGTGGAAATCCACTCAACCGAGTCACCCCTCACTCAGTGGAGAGGATTTCCACTCTACCGAGTCCAGTAGGCCACTCGGTGAAGTGGAAATCTACTCTACCGAGTCAGTGTTCAACAAAGTTACGATTTTGTTATTTGTTTCTTGTTTTAATTGTTTAGGAAGTTCTATTTTAGTAGAATTCTCCTATCTTTTCCTATTTAAACGTATTAATGTTGCATCAACGATATCTTTTGATTAATATTGATTTATGAGATCATTCTCTTGGTTTTGCCAATTTTCCTTGTAAGAGTTAATTGTTAATTGATTCTTGTTGTTGCCTGAAGAAGTAGTTTTAACAGTTTTCATTATTTTATATGCTAAATTCTATTTCTATTTGTGATTAATCAATTTATTATAAGCGTTTTCATTCATACATTGTTTAGAGGTTCTTCAGATTCGGGGTTAATTTCTTGTTTATGTTCAAATACTATGGGATGTTGGCGTTCTAATTTGTCATATAGGCTGGAGTTCCGCATCAATTGTTATCAGAGCTTAGGCTAAGGGATAAATTCTTAACTATCCTTTATTTTGAGTTCTTTGAATTCTGTCAATTAATTACAGTTCAAAAAAAAATACTTTGCATTCTGTCGTTGATATAGTAAAAAAAAAAACACAAAACCTTGTAATCAAATTCGGATTATTATATTATTTAAGTTCAAAATTGAACAACTTGTGAATTCGTTGCTCTTATTGAAACAGTCTCCAAGACAATGGTACAAGCGGTTCGACTCCTTCATGATCCAGATCGGCTACAGGCGATGTGAGTATGATTGTTGTGTTTATGTTAAGAGCCTTGATGATGATGAAACGTTTATTTTTCTGTTACTGTATGTGGACGATATGTTGATTGTCGCAAAGAATATGCAAGATGTTCTTGGTTTGAAAGCTTTCTTAGGTCAAGATTTTGATATGAAAGACTTGGGTGCTGCCAAGAAAATTCTTGGAATGAAGATTCACAAGGATAGAGGCTCAAGGAGACCATGGTTATCTCAACAGGGCTATGTTGAGAAAGTATTAGACAGATTCGGGATGAGCAAAGCAAAACCAGTGAGCACTCCATTGGCAAACCATTTTAAGCTTTCGACCGATCAGTGCCCCAAGACAGATAGAGAAAACGAAGACATGGCAAAGGTTCCATATGCCAGTGCGGTCGGCTGCTTGATGTATGCAATGGTTTGTACTCGACCGGACTTGGCTCATGCGGTCAGTCAAGTCTGTAAATACATGTCTAAACCAAAAAGGCGACATTGGAAAGCAGTCAAGTGGATTTTCAGTATCCGTGCGGTACGGTCGGGAAGGGAATATTCTTTGGGAGTCCGCAGGACAATCCTTGTGTTGTAGGATATGTGAATTCGAACTATTCTGGTGATTTGGATGACAGAAGGTCGACGACCGGGTATGTCTTTACTCTGGGTGGCGGGCCTATATGTTGGAAATCAGCCGTTCAGTCAATCGTAGCATTATCCACAACTGAAGCTGAGTACATGGCAGTAGCTGAAGCTGCTAAAGAAGCTTTATGGCTTACTGGGCTAGTGAAGGAACTGGGCGATCAGCAAGGTGGAGTCCAGTTATATTGTGATAGTCAAAGTGCTATTTATTTGGCTAAGAACCAAGTTTACCATGCTAGAACTAAGCATATTGACGTGAGATATCACAAGATTAGACAATTGGTTGCATCTAGTGAGATACTGTTGTAGAAGGTTCATACTAATGAGAATGCAGCTGATATGTTGACAAAGCCAGTGACTACCAACAAGTTCATGCATTGTTTGGACTTGTTGAATGTTTGTAGTTGCTAGAAAGCATGGTGGCCCAACCCACTTAAGTATATGACAAATTCCATGGTAGAATCTCCAAAGGGGGCTTGATATTCGCCAAGGTGGAGATTTGTTGGGAATGGCTCATATACTAGCCGACCGACAGATGATGGCGCAGAGCAGAGAGTGTTTGCTTCGAGAATCCGATCGAAAGGACATATTGAATAAGTACAGTCGGAGCAGAACGCTCGGGAGAGCTGGACTGGTCGATCGGATTGCTGGAATAATCTGTCTAAGTGGCGTGCGTATGCGGCTAGAATTCAAGTGGGTTTGGAAAAGCGCGTTTACGCATATAGGTTACGGGGTAATTATGTAAATTCGTACCTAGTAGGTTATGTATAAATACTAAAATTGTAACCTAATTTTAGTATGCTGTATGCTGGAAAAAGTTTGAGATCCAAATTTTCTCTGGAATAAAAGATTAGCCGCCACAGAGGACATAGGCATTGTTGGCTGAACCTCGTTAAACTCTTGTGTTCATCTTTTTCTATTTTCTTGTTTTTTTGTTCATATTCCTATGTTATTTAGCCTCGATTTTCCCAACATCAGTGCTACTTTCAATGTTTCTGATTTATCTTCTTTTGATTTTGATTCAGATTCGATGATGAATCCATCTGAAGAGGGAGGGGATTATGTGAGCACAGCTAGTTTGATCAAGTACAATGGCAATAAAAAGGAGGACTTGGCTATTTCTCAAGGGCCAATTACAAGATCAAGTAAAAAGAAGTTTAAAGAAACTCTACAAGCTTTTATGAAGCCTTTTGTGAAGAAAATGCAAATGCAAGAGATTTAAGAGCCAAACTTGAACTATGAAGACCAATTTAATGCATATTCTCTATATAATATGTGTTTACTTGGAGAAGCATGCGATTGAGGAAGAAGGAAGAAGTTTAAGTAAAGAAGGAAGAAGTTTAAGTAAAGGAAGAAGAAGTCCAGGAGGTCTTCACTCGGTAGAGTGAAAATCCACTCTACCGAGTCACCCTTCACTCGGTGGAGTGGATTTGCACTCTACCGAGTCCAGTAGGCACTCACTCGGTGGAGTGGAAATCCACTCTACCGAGTCAACCATCACTCGGTGGAGTGACTTTCCACTCTACCGAGTCAGTGATCAACAAAGTTACGATTTTTTTATTTGTTTCCTGTTTTAATTATTTAGGAAGTTCTGTTTTAGTGGGATTCTTCTATCATTTCCTATTCAAACGTATTAATGTTACAATAACGATAGCTTTTAATTAATATTGATTTATGAGATTATTCTCTCGGTTTTGCCAATTTTTCTTGTAAGAGTTAATTGTTAATTGACTCTTAATGTTGCATGAAGAAGTAGTTTTAGCAGGTTTCATTTTGTATGCTGAATTCTATTTCATCTTGTGATTAATCAATCTATTATAACAGTTTCCACTCATACATTGATTGGGGGTTCTTTAGATTGGAGGTTAATTACTTGTTTATGTTCAAATACTATGGTATGTTGACGTTCTCATTTGGCTTATAAGCTGAGGTTCCGCATCAATATATAATTAAAAATCAACCTAATTACTTTAGAAACAATAGAATTATATATAAATTAAAAGTTTAATATATAAAATAAGTAACTTTGTATGAGGAAGTTTAAATCCATTACTTACCAGCTTGATTATGATTGTTATTATTAGCATTAGGAACATCATTATGTGTGGCTCGTGGTGGAAAATGCAGAGGTCCATTTATTTCATTTTCCTTGAAATTTGGATTCTCTCCATCTTTCTTCTCTCCTGCAACATCTATAATTAAAAATCAACCTAATTACTTTAGAAACAAAGGAATTATATATAAATTAAAAGTTTAATATATAAAATAAGAAACTTCGTATGAGGAGGTTTAAATCAGCTAGTTACCACCTTGATTATGATTGTTATTATTAGCATTAGGAACATCATTATGTGAGCCTCGTGGTGGAAAATGCGGAGGTCCATTTATTTCATTTTCCTTGACATTTGGATGCTCTCCATCTTTCTTCTCCCCTGCAACATATATAATTAAAAATCAACCTAATTACTTTAGAAACAAAGTAATTATATATAAATTAAAAGTTTAATATATAAAATAAGTAACTTCGTATGAGGAGGTTTAAATCCATTACTTACTACCTTGATTATGATTGTTATTATTAGCATTAGGAACATCATTATGTGAGCCTCGTGGTGGAAAATGCGGAGGTCCATTTATTTCATTTTCCTTGAAATTTGGATGCTCTCCATCTTTCTTCTCTCCTGCAACATATATAATTAAAAATCAACCTAATTACTTTAGAAACAAAGGAATTATAAATAAACTAAAAGTTTAATATATAAAATAAGTAACTTCGTATGAGGAGGTTTAAATCCATTACTTACCACCTTGATTATGATTGTTATTATTAGCATTAGGAACATCATTATGTGAGCCTCGTGGTGGAAAATGCGGAGGTCCATTTATTTCATTTTCCTTGAAATTTGGATGCTCTCCATCTTTCTTCTCTCCTGCAACATATATAATTAAAAATCAACCTAATTACTTTAGAAACAAAGGAATTATATATAAATTAAAAGTTTAATATATAAAATAAGTAACTTCGTATGAGGAGGTTTAAATCCATTACTTACCACCTTGATTATGATTGTTATTATTAGCATTAGGAACAGCATTATTTGAGCCTCGTGGTGGAAAATGCTGAGGTCCATTTATTTCATTTTGCTTGAAATTTGGATGCTCTCCATCTTTCTTCTCTCCTGCAACATATATAATTAAAAATCAACCTAACTACTTTAGAAACAAAGGAATTATATATAAATTAAAAGTTTAATATATAAAATAAGTAACTTCATATGAGGAGGTTTAAATCCATTACTTACCACCTTGATTATGATTATTATTATTAGCATTAGGAACATCATTATGTGAGCCTTGTGGTGGAAAATGCGGAGGTCCATTTATTTCGTTTTCCTTGAAATTTGGATGCTCTCCATCTTTCTTCTCTCCTGCAACATATATAATTAAAAATCAACCTAATTACTTTAGAAACAAGGGAATTATATATAAATTAAAAGTTTAATATATAAAATAAGTAACTTCGTATGAGGAGGTTTAAATCCATTACTTACCACCTTGATTATGATTGTTATTATTAGCATTAGGAGCATCATTATGTGAGCCTCGAGGTGGAAAATGTGGAGGTCCATTTATTTCATTTTCCTTGAAATTTGGAAGCTCTCCATCCTTCTTCTCTTCTACAAAAAAAGTTTTCCCTTAGTGCACAATCACAATTAAACTTATTTAATAAAGCATACATTAAAAAAGTGCATAAATGTTTTTAATAAAAAGTAAAACTAACTACGTATTAGGAATTTGGCGCTATGAGCCCCCACTATCTGTAACGAAGTTAGCGAAATCAGAAGCAATAGAGTGATGCTAACATCAAGAAAGCTTTTGGAAGCCATTCTTTTTCTTATATTTTTACGCAAGAAATATATAAGAGATATATTCAGTTGTATATATTACATTTATCAAGTCATATATATACACAAAAATAGAAGCATGTGAATCCAGAAACTTTCGCAGAACTATAAAAGAATATGACTTTTTCCATCCGGTATGAGAAATGAATAGAAGTTTTCTCAGTCCTTAATGTGGAATTCAAACTGGACTCTTAACCTAGCTATTCAAATTCAGATGCAGAAGTTAATTATTTGGTTAATTATATATATAACTTTTTAATCCAAACAGAACTATTGTTATTAATCCCATTGACCAGAATCTCTCTGAATTTGGTGAGGCACAACACAAACGTTATGTCCCTCCAGTAAGGCTTTTATCTGTTTATGATACAGCAGTAATTCAAGTTGTCTGTCTAAATTGCAAAGACATGTCTGAAGGGCTATGCTTGCCAAAATTTGCACCTTAGACGTTTTGCTGTACGAATCAGTTATTGAATTGGGCAAAAGTAAGAATTTATCGTTAATTTCATTAACTTGTTGAGAATAACGACACATACCACTTCAGTAGGAAAGTTAAAAGACATCTGCCTAGTAAGTAGGAAAGTTGAAAAGCAATTTTAGATAACGACACATACCACTGCCTAGTAAGACATCTCTTCCTACTTGCTTTTAAACTTTCTGCCGGTGGTCACCCTCCCTGAGGAACCGCATTTTGGCCGGAATCTACACCTGAAGCTTTCGGCCTCTACGTCACCGATCTCCCATTTGCCGGCTAGTGACAACTGAAAAAGGGTGCCGTCGAGCTTGCCTCATCACCAGTAGCTTACCAGTGCAAGTCGTGTTGCCTCCCGCCGCCGGAATTAGCCGGAAAAGGGAGAAAGCTCTCGGAACGAGAGAGAAATCCCAAACCGAAAAGAAGAAAAAGAAAAGGGGAGGAGGAACGTTGGTCAAGGCGACAAGGACAGCGGCAGGAGGGGCCGGCGGTGGTGTGAGCGGTGGCCGAATTATGGAGCGCCCCTCTCTCTCTCTCTCTCTAATCAAAACCCAGAAACAAAAAGGCCAAAAAAAAAAACCGAAATGGTTCTGTCATCGGATTGCTTTCTTTCCACCAAAAATAGCATCTTGAAAATTACCCTTCAATGTTATGAGAAAAGATTAAGAAAAATATAGAAACAAACAGAAAACATGCAGAAATTTATGTTTAGCAGTTCTTTCGCCAACTCAACAGATGAAGAAAATTCCGTTCATTAAACACAGATGCGACTCGCTGAAGATCTATCGTTGGCCGGCAAATTGCTCCTCTGACGATCCCGGGGGGTTGGGGGGGGGGGGGGGGGGGGCGGCGGCGATATTGCAGGCAGTGGAGAGAAAATAGGATTAGGGCAACAATGAAGAGGGATTCTCGATACGCTGATACAACTTAAACAATAAAAACGACGTAGTTTTGTTTAAAATTACCGAAATAACATAACAATTTCAAAATTTCAAATTAAAATTGAATCGAAAAATCGAACAATTTCAAATTGAAACAAAATTAACTAATGTTTGGCTTTTCATCAATTATTATTATTATTATTATTATTATTATTATTATTAACCATATTCATTTAGATTTATCTAGCAAATTCTAGAATCCGATAAAATTTTATTTTATTTATTATTTCACCCATTTCAAAATCTTTTTTTTTCTATGATTGGAAATTATTATTATTAATACAATGTGTTGTTTTTAAATTAAAGTGAACTAATTTATTAAAACGTTAAAGTTTAATGATGAAATTATAGTTTTTTTCCTAAAATAAACTACCTTGTCGTTAATTAATCAGCAAACATGTTTATAATCCCTTTCAAAAAAAAAAAAAGACAAATATGGTTATGATTTATGTAACTATAATTTAAGGGTGAGCAAAACTAAACTTAAACGATTGAACCGAAAATTGAATAGTTCGGTTTATTTATTTAATTGAGTTAATTAGAATATGTTCCTATTTATTCAATTAGTTATAATTTTAATATTTAAAAAAACTAAACAGATCAAATCCACTAAAATACATATAATTATATGTAATTTTTATATTCCCTTTTGTTAGACCTATAAGTAATTAGAACATCTGAATTAAATGGAAGAAGATTGGAAAGTTTATATATGCATACTAACGTTGATTTGTTTGTAGAATCAGAGAAAAAATAAAAGTGACTATTACCTTTGATAGAGGATTTGCAGGCAGGTGATGGCAGATTGGTGAGTTGAGGTTCAAGGCGGTGATTTTGAGCAGCTTCAACTCCATTCGTTGGAAAAGAAAATAGAATGAATAAGCAAAGGAGAAAGGAGGATATTGAAATAGCAGTAGCCATTTTTAATCAAATTTTCTGCCTGTCTATCCTAAATGAAAATACTTAAAATACCCGTCGAGTTGAGATGAATTGTTAGGACATTGGTTCTAAGAACCAATAAATAATGGCCTAATTCATTTAAATAAAAAACAATTAAAACGTCCCGCTAGGTATTTTAAAACGTCCCGCTCGGAAAATTTTTAAAACGTCCCGTTCAGAATTTTTAAAACGTCACGCTCGGAAATTTTTAGAACGTCCCCTCGTAATTTATATAAATCCACCTCCATTCCCCCAAAACCATTACGACAGCAGCTAATCCTACAAATTCTCGCCCTTCTGTAGGTACAAATATCAGTTCTCACTAGCTTTTATAGAGAATCAGGCAGAAGGTACCTGCATAAAATCGGTCGAGGCGTTTCTCTGGAAGAAGATGGAAAAGAAGGCAGAAGGTAGCTTATCTGCCTACCAGAATCCTCCGGCACCCTTTTCGTTGCAAGGTAGCGGATCTACTGGCGTAGTGGCTCCTCCGACCATTATTTTTCTCATGATCCTCTTCCTGATCTGGCCCCTTTTTTTGCTGAATCTCACAAGGTATGCAATCATGTGGATTTAATACCTGCACTTCCTTAAATATGGTCTCGGATTACAAGATTTATCAAGATCTTAAATTAATTTATTATCTTTTGGTGACCACAAACCTAATTAACTTAAATTAATTTATTATCTTCTTTTAATTTGGTCCTCATTGTGAGTTAATGACAAAAGACAGCTATTTGGAGGCCAAATGTACATTAGTACTCCCTCCGTCTTTTTTTATCTGTCACTTTTGTTATTTTCACTAAGATTAATAAATAATAAATAGATTTAAATTTAGTATTAAATTCGTGATTAAGACTAAATTATCAAATCTGATTGGTTCTGACTTTATTAGGAAAGAAAAATAAATTAAAAAAGTAAATTAAATTATATTAAAGGTCTAAAAGTGACAGATAAATAGAATTTGAATTTTACTCAAAAATAACATAAAAAAACGAAAAAAGTATTATTTTATATTTTTCAATTATTATAAAAAATTGTTAATCAATTCAATTTTTTAAAAATCAGCATTTATAAAAAATAATTGTTTTTCAAACTTGGTTTTTTGTTTGGTAGTTTGAAAAAAATGACATTTTATTTATATGATAACAGTTTTTACTCATTTTATCTCATCATAGCCTAATAATTAGTTCTTAGAACCAATGTCCCAACAATTCATCTCATCTATGAGTAAAGACTGTTCCAAGAATCATAGAAAGACAATAATTGCGGAGGAACAACAATCATAGAAAGACAATAATAAAGGATGGAAAGATTACTATTATGCCTCTTTCAATATTTTCTACAAATCGACTACTAATCATTCACTAATTAATTGCTGGATATGCAAATGTTATTTATATGACACGTTTGCTTTGCTTGTAAAAAAGAAGCTCAAGGACTTTGGAAAAAAAAAAGGTAAATAAAATGAAGAAGAAGGAGAATAGATTTTTTATTTATATATATAGAAAATGGAAACATATTTTGCTACCGTAATTAATTTAGTATTTTTTTTATTAATTTGATATTAATATGTATATTTTATTAAAAGCAATCAAATTCAATACTTTTTTTCACATTTAATTAAGTGTTGACCATCAAATTAATTACAATAGTTTCTTAATATTAATATCAATTTTGCAAATATAGGCGTTTTATTAAAATCAAAAAAAGGTGGGAAAAAATCCATTTATTGTATTAATAATAAATCCGAGCTATCTCCCAGATGGAGAGATGTCGCGATGAGCAAATATACAGGTAAAACTGATCCTGACATTCACCTTGCAAAATTTTTGACTAAAGTGCAGGTCCATACCTTCGATGAAAGAATTGCCTATAAAATTTCCCAACTACCCTAGGAGGGCACGCTTTGAAATGGTTCCTCGGACTCCCTCGTGCGTCAATCACCTCTTTCAAGCAACTCAAAGAATTAAAAGAATAGATAATGAAAATTGTATTTGAATTACCTAATTGAACTAGGAACAGAAAACTTGCCATTAAAGACATGAGTATCCATGTAACTCGTTAAATAAATCGACAGTTTCATCAGTGATTCAAAAGTACAGAACAAAAGATAAGTAAAGGTAGAAGAAAGAAACATAAAAGTAGTGTAAAGTAAATTGAAAAGTATAAGAATCAATGTAAAAAGATTTCCAACATGTTGATAAACAATGAAAATAGTACTGCAAGAATTAAAGGCAATTTCTGATAAGATATAAATAAATATTTGCATAATATACGTAATTATGCTTTAATTGGGAAATTCTTGGATTAGTAGTCACCACTGAGCATTTCTAGTGCTCAGCACGTAGTGTTTACTGCGTGCAGGTTTTGAAGGATTGAAGGAGCTCTTTACATTGAGAAGCAGAATTCGAAGATGAAGAATGTTAGTTATACTTTTATGTTTAGTATTTGTGGCATGTATATACTTAGACAGTGAGAGTATAGAACTGAACGGTATTTAAGGTAATGTTTGTTAAATGATAAATATTGTTACTGTTTTGATAATTTCAGTTAATAAGTTGTAAATGACTATCATTGATATATGATTTTTTGTGCCTTTGAGAGGCTGTGAAGATTATTTGAATTTTTCAGGAGGCTAGTAAGTTCTAGCCATTGTGCTGCCGAAATTTTGTAAATTGAATAAAATATTAAATTGTATCAAAGTTGTTTGGCAATGATTGAAGTTTGGAAAAAAAAATTTACCATTTACTGCTAAGTTTTGCATCGAAAAATACTATTCTGATAAGGGTGTTACATTTAGTGGTATCAAAGCAAAGGTTTAAGCGGTTCTAAGATCGGAGTGGGATAGGTTTGTTTGTATATACATGCCAATTATAGGTGTATAAGTGTTAGGAATTTGACGTGTACACGCTCCCCTCTTTATTTAAAAAAGTGAAAAGTTGACATTTGACTGAGATTGTCAGATGTAAAATGATTGATTCTGTACAGTAAAAACAGTAGTGAGTGAAAATAAAAGTATTACTGCTTGAGGCTTCTTGGAGGTTAAAGCAGGAAAATAAAGTAATGACTGAAACTGAATGTAAATGTGAGAGTTTAAGTGCCTATGTGGATGAGAAATAGTACAAAGAAGGATAAAATAAAGATTATGTCAGGAAGTTAAAAAAGGAATTGTATATTGGGTTCAGATAAATTGTAAAGGATACAGAGATACCTTGACTGGATTGTCATGATTTAAAAATGTCATTAAGCAAAGTAATGAAAAGTTGAGGTTGTTTAGGATGCTCTATATACCTGTCAGTGATTCCTTTATAGATGTGGGGATTTGATTGCACATTACATAGTATTGGGATGGGCTATAACATTTGCATTATATGAGAATACGTGACAGTATTTTATTGCATACATGGAATCATACATTCATTGCATAGCATTTCATCTTATTTGACAACATCTGATCTGCATTATACTGTGTGTATAGGCCCCATTTGATAGGATGAAACTGACAAGGGATATGATGAGCATAGGAATGACCTAAGAATGAGACGAGAAATTGTGTACTCAAGATTATTTTCTGTATCTGATGTGGCCCTTATAAGTTATTGGTCGTGTCAGTTAGATTTGCTAACGCACCGACCACCTTTATGAATTGATAGGAAAGAGTTGTTCACCTTTACTTAAATCCATTTTCGTGGATGTAAGTAATCATCATCTGGTATGTTCTGAGATACAGAAAGAATATAATAAGTATTTGAGAATTTTTCTGCAAGTATTGAAAGAAAGCAACTATCTGCTCAGTTTAGTGAATGTAACCTGTGGTTAAAAGATTTCCAAAATGTTGATAAACAATGAAAATAGTACTGCAAGAATTAAAGGCAATTTTTGATAAGATATAAATAAATATTTGCATAATATATACGTAATTATGCTTTAATTGGGAAATTCTTGGATTAGTAGTCACCACTGAGCATTTTTAGTGCTCAACACGTAGTGTTTACTGCGTGCAGGTTTTGAAGGGTTGAAGGAGCTCTTTACATGGAGAAGCAGAATTCGAAGATGAAGAAAGTTGTACTTTTATGTTTAGTATTTGTGGCATGTATATACTTAGACAGTGAGAGTATAGAACTGAACGGTATTTAAGGTAATGTTTGTTAAATGATAAATATTGTTACTGTTCTGATAATTTCAGTTAATGAGTTGTAAATGACTATCATTGATATATGATTTGTTGTGCCTCTGAGAGGCTGTGGGGATTGTTTGAATTTTTCAGGAGGCTAGTAAGTTCTAGCCATTGTGCTGCCGAAATTTCGTAAATTGAATAAAATATTAAATTGTATCAAAGTTGTTTGGCAATGATTGAAGTTTGAAAAAAAAATTACCGTTTACCGCTAAGTTTCGCATCGAAAAATACTGTTCTGATAAGGGTGTTACATAAACAAATCAAAAAGAGAGAACAAAGATCATATAATGGTCTGGATAAATGTAAGAGCAAATTCAATTACCCCATTTAACAGTTTTCTACCACTGGCAGGAAAAATATTAAAATACTTTGAAGCCATGAGAAATCCCAAGAAACACATGGAAAAAACTTTTGCTATGGGTAGTACAACAATTTTGATGGTGCCAATCAACGACTCCCCTACTGCAACCTAATTGTCCATGGATACTACTGCAGATAAAAACCTCTCCATGGTGTAAGCCATCCTTCAATTTTAAGGAACATAATTCCTCACGCATTCACCCCAATTAAGTCTACCTCAAATTGCAGACAATCCTCAGCCTATCCCACAGCAGAAAATTCACATAATTTCACATTAATTATTTACCTGACAATTTGCAAGTTTGATAAAATAAATTATATAAAAGAGATTTTGAAATTCAAAATAATTAAATAAATTTACCAAAACACAAACTTTAAGTAAAAAGATCCAAATCTCTCTTTCAATACAAAAAGAGAAAGTGACTCTCCTTAATCCTTACAGTCTGACCAAAGCTCAACTGTTCATCTGCAAAATTTGGCATATAACAAGTGGAAATATCAAATAACCATCCAAAATTCTAAACAGTTTAGAATTAGAAAACGCAAAACAAACCCAACAATATCCAATAAAGACTAGAATTCAAAAACCATTTAAAAAAAGGTATAAATAAACATATAACTACTAACAAAATGAATCAAAAAAAAGGAAAAATAAAAAACTGACCTGAATTTAGGTATGCAATTAAAAAGTTGGATATAAACTTATAAGCAGAATATAAACAGAGATTGCGGGCTCTAAACTCTGCGTTCCTTAGTCAATGGCAATCCTTAGTTTGGATTAATAGAAAGAAATTAACAGAGAAAACAAAAGCATAAAGAGAGAGAGTGTAATGGCCTCAGCATCGGGTCAACCGTGAACAGTACTTTCCGAAGGTGAATAGTATTTTTCGGACCGAAAAGACACCCGAAAGTCAAAAATATTTTATTGGACCATCGGAAAGTATTGGTCATGGTGAGTTCGGAGTTGAAATTTGAAGTGAAATTGAGATCAAATAGGCCTTCAAAAGTCAAAAATACGAAAACGTTAGCGAGTCAATTTTCCTAGTAAAGAAGGTGACTTGAATTTACGTAAATAATTAAAAATAGTAAATGAACTCCAAATATTGCCAGATTTTGCATGCCTAAATGAATTTTTGTGTAGAATATTTTAGTGATGTGAATGAAATTTTTTTGTGACACCGGCAGTTGTCGAATTGGACCGATAAATTTTATTCGGATCGATAACGGACTCTGATTGAGCCAAAAATTTACATGCTAGCTATTTTTGATGTGATAAGAGTGATGGAATTATTTTTGGAGTGATTTGATGGCTAAAAAAGAGAGAAATTAAATTGGGCCTTTATAGTTAATTGGGCAAAGCCCATCATTTTGGCCCAATTTTTGGCCCATTAGAGAGGTATTTAAAGGCCAAAAATTTAGAAAAAAACTCCAAAAATCAGCTCATCTCCTTCCTTCCTCTCCTTGGCCGAAATACCTTCCACCTTTCTCTCTCTCTCTCTCTTGCTTCATAACCACTCAAGATATCTCCTAAATTTCAACTTAAGAGTCGTAGTTTCATCCCTCTAAATCACTAAAATAGCTTCACTTATTTGATTAGGGCAAAGGAAGTGAAGAAATCAAGGAAAGAAAGAAAAGGGGTAAGTTGGAGTTTGAGAATTTTAGTGTTTTAAATTAATTATTTAATGGGTTTTCATAGATTTTGAGGTGTAGAATTCGATTATGAGCTTGGTTTTTGCATTTGAGAACAAGAAAGTGAAGAAAACTAAGCTTGGATGGGCTGTCGTATGTAGGTGGTGAAGAAAGAGGAAGTTTTTCCAAAGATAAAGGCAAGGAAAAGGAACCTTAGACTCCCTAATTCAAGATAAAATTTTAAGTGACTAATTAATCTTTACATTTTTTAAGTTTATGAATTTTTCTTAATTATGTAATTAGGATAAAAATGTTTAAAGTTGTTAATTGATGTAATTATATTAGGATAAATAAAATTAGACATGAAAGAAGATGAAATGAAGGCTTTAATGGAAGAAATATAATTTTTAGGAAGATGTTTTAGTGGTGGCCGAATTTAATAGTAAGGGAAAATAATGAGAAAAATGCAAATAATTAATATATGTTAGCTTAAAATAATAGTTGACATGCTAATTAATGTCCATAAATTTTTAGAGAATAATTGAAAATTATTTGAGAATTTTTAAGATTATGTAAAGTGTATGTATTTAGTGAAAGTTGTGATTTATAGTGAATTAAGTGATTATTTTTAATGAAAAATGATAATAGATAATAAATAATGCATAAATAAATTTTATTGGCATTTATTGAAATTATTGTGATTTTATTTAGAATTTAATGTTAATATGTATATTGAAAATAATTGAGTTATTAGTTAATAATTGCATAAAAATGTTGAAAATGGTGAATTTATATGAAATTAAATTAATGTCAATGAAAAGAAATAAAAAGTCAATTATATAATTTTTCGGACTTAAAAAGAATTAATAAAGTAATTATTACTGTGCTATTAGAATTAGTCTGGCAGTAAAAACTAGTTCTGGTTATAGTTGGCTAGCTATAGCAACACCTTTTTTCGCGGTGCAGGTCATGGCGACTTGCTTTGCTGTGGGTAGGATCATTGATCTCCATGGCTTAAGTGTTAAAATAAAAGTGAAAAGTGCAGTGTTATGAGAATGGTTCCTTGGGAATCATTTCTCTTTTTAGTGGGACCCGTGGGATCCATGTTCCGTGTATCCGGTCTGAGATTTTTCGCTGGGTCTATACTAGTGGCATAATGAAAATAAATTGATAAATAAGTGAAAAGACAATGAAAAGAAAGTAAAAAAGGACCAAAATGAAAGAAAAAGAAAGTTTAGGGGTAAAATGATAATTTTTTTCAAAAGTGAAAAAAACTAGTAAATTAAGTGAAAATTACTTAAATAAAGATAAAATAGGCAGATAATAGCTAAAATGTGAAGAAAATGAATTTTACTGTCATTAGGGACTAAAATATAATTTTGCTTATAAATGACAATTTAAGTAAATAGAAATATAAAATGCTTCAATTATTAGTTTAAAGAATAAAAATTAAGCTTATAATGGCAAAATTGTAATTATGCATTTATAATGAATAATGTTATAGAATAAGTCAAAATTAATGTTTTAATATAATATTAAATGACTTTATAATTATGTTTATACATATGTTAGTATATAAGAATAAAAATGAAATGTTAGAAAAGGTATCGATTGTTAGTCACCACTGAGCATATTGAGTGCTCAGTGTGTAGTTTTTACTGCGCGCAGGTCAGAAGGAGCTGGAGCAGGAATACACTTTAAGGGACTTCTTTTAAGATGCTCTAGTTGATTAAATTTTGGCATGTATATATTTATGTACAACTTTACTTGGATTGCGTTATGTAAACTGAAGTTATTTTAGTAAACTGTTTTTGGATGTGAATGGAATGGAATGGATGATAGTGTATGGATATGGATTATATATTGATTGTTGTGCCTCTGATAGACTGTGTAGTTGTCTGCATTTCAGGGGTGCTAGTCCTATGTACAACTGGTATATTGCAAAAATTTTATTAAATGCATAGTGATTTGGGACAGTTATAGGTCGTCGACGATTTATTTTATATAAGCTGAAGCATGCTAATATAGTCTGGTAAAATAAATATTAAGTTGGAAAAAAAAATTTCGATCTCCGGTACACTGGTACAGTGTTAGGAGGGACAAGGGTGTTACATTTTATGGTATCAGAGCAGTGGTTTAGACGGTTCTAAGATCGAAGTGGGTGTAATGTTTGATTTAAATTATTTATATACATGCCAATTGTTAATTTGAGAAGTTGATTTGGAATTAATGTATTCTTGCTCCATTTTGTTTTATAGTGAAAACATATATGGCGAACCTGTTAGTGTAAGCCCTAGCCCCAATACATTGTAATAAAACACTTGAAATTAATAAAATGAGGCATTTGTTTTATCCATTGTATTCTTGTGCATATCAATTGATAAAACTATCCAAGAATGTTGTTTCGGTTTAAGTTATCATGTGTGAGGCACATGGATTGTAAGACCTTGAAACAAATGAGACTTCATTCTAAATATCCCTAGTCAGTCATTATTATAGGAATAACAAATGAATTAAGACTAGTATGCTCTCTCTGATATTATGAGTTCTGTCTTACGGATCATTAGGACAAGAGTGTCAATCAGAGATCATAGATACATGTTAAAGAACATGGTATCTGGATTCGATCCGCTCATGAGAACACTACATGGTACAAGTCATAAGTATTTCTCATATGCAAGTTTTGTATCGGAGTTCTTAGACCTGAAATCTCTATGAAACTCTTTATGAATTACTGTGTACTTTGACATACACCTAACGTGCTCGTAACAGAGTGACAAGTACGGGTATGATTGGGTATGCATTGATTCATGTTAGAGAGCATGAGAGAAGTGAACGGATTACCCCTCTCGATGAGAGAGAAAATATCACCGGCTACTTGATCAGTGAACTGAGAAGTGTATGGCCATACCGAGATGAAATAATGAGTAATCATTATTTATTTGAGAGTTCAGTGTCACTGGAATATCAAGAAAGGAATTAATATATATAAGGATCACTAGTTTCATGCCTTATATTAATTCTGATATTTGTGGGTAAGGGACTATGCAAAATTGCATTACGTCACCAAATGCCATATGCATTTTCATTTAATTTAGATTGCTATAATATCTTGCTAGAGAATATATATAGCCTTTGAATTAATTTATTAATTCATTACCAACATTAAATGGACCTATAGGATCGCACACAAAGCATTGGGCTTAAAATATTTAAATTAAGTATTGGACATTAATTTGGGCTTTTAATTAAAGTCAAATTAATGTGTGTAATAGGTTATTAGATTGCTATTGGACCTTGGCCAATGAGAGAGAGAAATTCAGCCCACTAGGTTTAATTTCAATTAATTAAATGTCATGTATTAATTTAATTAATTGAGTATTAAAGCCTAAAGACATATTTATCTAATTAAATCATCTAAATAGAATTTGATGTGGCCGAAACTCCTAAGAGAAATCACAAGGAATTTCGGCACATGCATAGTTTTATTTAAGAGGTTTATTAGATTTAAATGACTTATCTTTTATCCTAAATTAAGTGATATTATTTGATTAAATGTCTTTTGATTTTATCTTGGATAAATTAAAAGAGTTTTTATCAATAAATATTACTTATTTTAATTAAGTGATAAATGCAAATATTAATTATCTTAAGGTAGTATATTTGAGATCTATCACTTAAAGGAAAAAGAGATATCACTCTAGGTTTTGCGTGAACTTCATCTCTCCCTCACAATAATTCTTTTAGCCAATTTTCACAAGGAGAAAGGATAGTTCCTCATTCTCTTGTGATCTTGGGTAGTAATAGCAACCTAAGAGAAGTACAAAATCAAATTTTGTAGCTTCAAACCATTGCCTTTACACAATACCGAAAAAGAGAGCTAGCAACCTCTATTTTAAGCCGTCGGTGCAATTGTGTGTGTGAGAATAGAGGGAGTGGCGTAAAAGGCTGTTCCTTGGCATTGGTGATCAAGGTCTAAGGTGGATAAAGTCATCTCGGTTGCTGATCATCACGAAACTCAAGTTTTAAAAGGCATTTTAACTTGTAAGTTCTACAACCTAAAATTGCATGTTTCGTTTCTTGCTTTGGATATGTATGGTATGTATGATAAAAATTTTTTGTTTTTCCGCTGTGCTATCATGATATTCATACCATGTCATATTCCATCAGAACCGAGCCGTGAGGCTGGAGATGACAGGAGTGAGGCCTCATGTAATATGCGACAACAGGAGGTTCCACAGCAGCAGGCACCTCCACCAGTAGCGCCTCCTCCTCCTCCTCAGTTGGATTTTCTCATTCTGAAGTTTGATTATATCCAGCAACGACTTCAGGCTGCACAGGCTCAGGCACCGCCACCAGTAATTCAGGTTCAGCCGCCTGCTCCACCTAGGAGGAAGCCTATTTTGGAGCAGTTAAAAAGCTTGGGAGCTGAAGATTTCTCAGGTCAGGATCCCTTGACACCAGCAGCTGCAGAAGCATGGTTGTTCAAGATAAATAGATTATTTGAGATTACCCATACCCCATTGGAAGAGAAGTTTGAGGGAGTCACTGCCTTGCTGTAGGGTTCAACATTTGTATGGTGGGACTCAGTCAGGCGACATACTCCTACAGATCAGTTAAATTGGGAGTTCTTCATTGATCAGTTTGAGAAGAAGTATATTGGGGTTGAGTACAAGATTTCCATGCAGGCCGCCTTCTGGAGATTGAAGCAGGGGAATCGTTCTGTGGCATAATATGATTGAGAGTTTGAGCGCTTATCTGGATGAGGGATTGGCTACAGAAGAAAGGCTGTGTCAGCATTTTGAGAGAGGTTTACACATAGAGCTGAGACAGATTATTGGAGCCCAGCATTACCCTAATCTGTGGGCTATGATTGATGCAGCTCTCAAGTTAGAAACTACTCAGGCTGAATAGGTAGAGAGGCAGTTCCGATTTTAGCAAAAGAGAAGACAGGGATAGAGCGGTGGGAAGTCAGGGTAGAGTAAAAAGCAGAGGGGTTAGCAGGCACCTCAGGGCTACCCACCGGTAGGCAGAGGACAGGATGGCGCCTCCCGTGACAAGTCTACTGCCACTTCAGCATCTAGTGCACCCCGAGACAGAGATAGCAGGTCAGCAGTACAGTGTGAGCATTATGGCAGGACTCATCCTGGGGAGTGTAGATTTCTGACGGGAGCCTATTTCAAATGTGGTTCCAGCGACCATCAGATTAAAGATTATCCTCTGATTCAGACTGCTTCAGTAACTTTACCAATTTTTGGTACTGGATCTTCTGCACCACGTGGGCATGGTAGGGAAGTTGCTCCTAGACCTTCGGCCTCCAGACCAGTTGGCAAGTCGTCCCAAGGATAGAGGCGGTCGGGGGAACAAACATATGCTGTTAGAGCTCGTGAAGAGGAGGATACTCCTGATGTGATTGTGGGTAAGTTCATTCTGTTATCTGATTCTGTATATGCATTGATAGATCCTGGCTCCACACATTCTTATATTAGCACAGAACTAGCATGGGGTAAAGGGATGAAAGAGGCCTACTTGGACCAGGACATCTTGGTGAGTAATCCTCTGGAACATAGTGTGGTAGTAAACAAGATATATAGACAGTATCCTATTGGTGTCCAGGGATATGTATTCCTGGCAAATCTTATCGAGCTGCCTTTCCGCGAGTTTGATTTGATTTTGGGTATGGACTGGTTGTCTAGCCATTAAGCGACTGTTGACTGCAGAAAGAAGAGAGTTACCCTATAGCTTCAGAATGGTGATGACATCACAGTTGTGGGTATAAGATCTGATTTCCTGTCTGATATGATATCCGCTACGGCAGCAAAAAGATTGATTCGAAAAGGATGCGAAGCGTATATGTGTTATGCAGTGGAAGCAAAGAAAGACAGTTTAAAGGTGTCAGATGTACCCACTGTTGGGGAGTTCCAGGATGTATTTCCTGATGAGCTTCCAGGCTTGCCACCTGATAGAGAGGTGGAATTCTCCATCGAGGTCACTCTTGGCACTGCTCCTATCTCTATTACTCCGTACAGAATGGCACCTGCAGAATTGAAAGAATTAAAAGTCCAGCTTCAGGAGTTGCTCGATAAGGGATTTATTAGACCCAGTACTTCTCCGTGGGGAGCACCTGTCCTATTTGTAAAGAAAAAGGATAGGACCCTTCGACTGTGCATAGATTACAGACAGTTGAATAAAGCAACGATCAAGAATAAATATCTCCTTTCTTGCATCGAAGACCTGTTTGATCAGCCCAAGGGAGCAGGTGTCTTCTCCAAGATAGATCTGAGGTCGGGCTACTATCAAATGGGGGTAAAAGAGGCTGATGTACCCAAGACTGCTTTCCGTACTAGGTATGGCCACTATGAGTTTTTGGTCATGCCTTTTGGACTTACAAATGCACCAGCGGCCTTCATGGATCTAATGAACAGAGTTTTCCACCCTTACTTAGATTAGTTTGTGGTGGTCTTCATCGATGACATACTGGTGTATTTTAAGATGCCGGAGGATCATGACAGACATCTCAGGATTGTATTGCAGACACTGAGAGAAAAGCAGTTATTCGCCAAATTCAGTAAATGTGACTTTTGGCTAAACGAAGTATCCTTTTTGGGACACATTATTTCTGCAGAGGGCATTAAAGTAGATCCTTCAAAGATTGAAGCAATCCTTTAGTGAAAGCCACCCAAGAATATAACTGAAGTGCGAAGTTTTCTGGGTTTAGCTGGATACTATAGGAGATTTATCAAGGGCTTCTCCACCATTGCAGTTCCTATGACACGACTGCTACAGAAAAATGTCAAATTTATGTGGACTGACAAGTGCCAAGAGTGTTTTGAGAAGTTAAAGACGATGTTGACAGAAGCTCCTATACTTACTCAACCTGAGTCAGGCAAGGACTTCGTGATCTATAGTGACTAGGAATGGTTTAGGCTGCGTTCTGATGCAGGAGGGCAAGGTAATAGCTTATGCTTCCCGGCAACTCAAAACTCATGAGAAAAATTATCCCACTCATGATTTAGAGTTAGCAGCCATTGTTTTTGCATTAAAAATTTAGAGGCATTACTTGTATGAAGAAAGATGCTACATTTATTTAGATCACAAGAGTTTAAAGTATTTGCTCACCCAGGAAAAACTCAATCTTAGACAGAGATGCTAGTTGGAGTTAATTAAAGACTATGATTACTTTATCGACTACCATCCAGGGAAAGCAAATGTAGTGGCTGATGCGCTCAGCAGAAAGTTTGTCAGGTAATGTTAGTGCTTTTGAATGAACTTGTACAAGGTATTGATAAGTGTAAATGATTAATAGTGATCTTTGCAGCTCTTCGGGCAATGAACACCAGCTTAAGTTTGGCATCAGATGGAGCCATAATAGCGGAGCTACGAGTGAAACCAGATTTTGGGCATAAAGTAAAAGCGGCTCAGAAAGGAGATGATAGATTAATGGCGATTATAAACAAGCTTCAACATAGCAGTGAAAGTGATTACTCATTGTCAAATGACGGAAGCCTCTATTTCAAAGGAAGAATTTGTGTGCCAGCTCAGAAAGAATTGAAGAAAGAGATCTTGACAGAAGCACATCATAGTGGTTATGTTATGCATCCTGCAAGTAACAAAATGTACCAGGATTTGAAAGTCTACTATTGGTGGCCAGGCATGAAGCGAGATTTGACTGAATTCGTGGGTAAATGCCTGACATGTCAACAAGTGAAAGCAGAACATCAGGTACCTTCTGGACTACTTCAACCACTTGTTATTCCAGAGTGAAAATGGGATCAGGTGACCATGGACTTTGTGACTGGGCTACCTATGACTCGGTGGAAACATGATGCCATTTGGGTAATAGTCGATAGCCTCACCAAATCAGCTCACTTCTTGCCAGTTTGGATGGATTTTTCCTTGACCAGGCTGGCAGAACTTTATATAAGGGAGGCAGTTAGATTGCATGGAGTACCTGCATCCATTGTGTCAGATAGAGATCCCAGATTTACTTCTCAATTCTGGAAGAGTTTTCAAGATGCTCTGGGTATTAGACTTCGTCTCAGTATAGCTTTTCACCCTCAGACTAATGGACAGTCCGAGCGGATGATTCAGACATTAGAGGATATGCTTCGATGTTGTGTCCTCGAGTTCGGCACTAATTGGGAAAAGCATTTGCCTTTGGCTGAGTTTGCCTACAACAATAGCTATCAATTTAGTTTGAAAATGGCTCCATTTGAAGTATTATATGGTAGGAAATGCAGGACTCCTTTGTGCTGGACTGAACTGAGTGAGAGGAAGCTTTTGGGTTCAGACTTGATTCGTGACTCCGAAGAAAAGGTCCAGATCATTAAAAACAGATTAAAGGAAGCAATAGATCGTCAGAAGTCATATGTAGATCTGAAAAGGAAGGATATTGAGTTCCAGGTCGGAGATAAGGTCTTTCTAAAGGTATCTCCATGGAAGAAGGTTCTGAGATTTGGAAGGAAGGGCAAGTTAAGCCCTAGATTTATTGGTTCTTATAAGATACTTTAGCGAGTGGGTCCCGTGGCCTAAAGATTGAAACTGCCATCTGCTTTGGAGAAGATACATGATGTCTTCCATGTGTCCATGCTCCAGAGATAAAGGTCTGATCCGAGCCATGTGATAGCACCTGAAGAGATACAAGTTCAGGCTGACATGAGTTATAAAGAAAGACCAGTAAAGATTTTGGCTAGAGAAGTCCGACAACTTCGGAACAAATAGATTCCTTTGGTGAAAGTCCTATGGCATCACCATAATGTCGAAGAGGCAACATGAGAACCCGAAGCAATGATGAGACAACGTTATCCTCTACTTTTATGTTCAGGTAAATTTCGAGAACGAAATTTCTTTTAGTAGGGGAGAAATGTAATGGCCTCAACACCGGGTCAGCCGTCAACAGTACTTTCCGATGGTGAATAGTATTTTTCGGACCGAAATGACACCCGAAAGTCAAAAATATTTTATTGGACCATCGAAAATTATTGGTCATGGTGAGTCCGAGGTTGAAATTTGAAGTGAACTTGAGGTCAAATAGACCTCCAAATGTCAAAAATATGAAAAAGTTAGCGAGTCAATTTTCCTGATAGGGAATGTGACTTGATTTTGCATAAATAATTAAAATAGTAAATGAACTCCGAATATTGCCAGATTTTTCATGCCTACATGAATTTTTGTGTAGAATATTTTAGTGATGAGAATGGAATTTTTCGATGACACCGGCAGTTGTTGAATTGGACCGATAACGGACTCCGATTGAGCCAAAAATTTACGTGCTAGCTATTTTTGATGTGATAAGAGTGATGAAAATATTTTTGGAGTGATTTGATGACTGTAAGAGAGAGAAATTAAATTGGGCCTTTAGGGGCCTAAATTGGGCCTTTATAGTTAATTGGGCAAAGCTCATCATTTTGGCCCAATTTTGGGCCCATTGGAGAGGTATTTAAAGGCCAGAAATCTGAAGAAAACTTCAGAAATCAGCTCATCTCCTTCCTTCCTCTCCTTGGCCGAAATACCTTCCACCTTTCTGTCTCTCTCTTGCTTCATAACCACTCAAGATCTCTCCTAAATTTTAACTTAGGAGTCGTAGTTTCATCCCTCTAGATCACTAAAATAGCTTCACTTGTTTGATTTGGGCAAAGGAAGTGAAGAAATCAAGAAAAGAAAGAAAAAGGGGTAAGTTGGAGTTTGAGAATTTTAGTGTTTTAAATTAATTTTTAATGGTTTTCCATAGATTTTAAGGTGTATAATTTGATTATGAGCTTGATTTTTGCATTTGAGAACAAGAAAGTGAAGAAAACTAAGCTTGAATGGGCTGTCCTATGTAGGTGGTGAAGAAAGAGGGAGTTTTTCCAAGGATAAAGGCAAGGGAAAGGAACCTTAGACTCCCTAATTAAAGATAAAATTGTAAGTGACTAATTAATCTTTACATTTTCTAAGTTTATGAATTTTTCTTAATTATGTAATTAGGGTAAAAATGTTTAAAGTTGTTAATTGATGTAATTATGTTGGGGTAAATAAAATTAGACATGAAAGAAGATGAAATGAAGGCTTTAATGGAAGAAATATAATTTTTAGGAAGATGTTTTAGTGGTGGCCGAATTTAATAGTAAGGGAAAATAGTGAGAAAAATACAAATAATTAATATATGTTAGCTTAAAATAATAGTAGACATGCTAATTAATGTCCATGAATTTTTAGAGAATAATTGAAAATTATTTGAGAATTTTTAAGATTATGTAAAGTGTATGTATTTAGTAAAAGTTGTGATTTATAGTGAATTAAGTGATTATTTTAATGAAAAATAATAATAGATAATAAATAATGCATAAATAAATTTTATTGACATTTATTGAAATTATTGTGATTTTATTTAGAATTTAATGTTAATATGTATATTGAAAATAATTGAGTTATTAGTTAATAATTGCATAAAAATGTTGAAAATGGTGAATTTATATGAAATTAAATTAATGTCAACGAAAAGAAATAAAAAGTCAATTATTGAATTTTTCGGACTTGAAAAGAATTAATAAAGTAATTATTACTGTGCCCTTAGAATTAGTCTGGCAGTAAAAACTAGTTCTGGATATAGTTGGCTAGTCATAGGAACACCTTTTTTCGCGGTGCAGGCCATGACGACTTGCTTTGCTGTGGGTAGGATCATTGATCTCCATGGCTTAAGTGTTAAAGTGAAAGTGAAAAGTGCAGTGTTATGAGAATGGTTTCTTGGAAATCATTTCTCTTTTTAGTGGGGCCCGTGGGGTCTATATTCCATGTATCCGGTCTGAGATTTTCTTGTTGGGTCTGTACTAGGAGCATAATGAAAATAAATTGATAAATAAGTAAAAAGACAATGAAAAGAAAGAAAGAAAGTGAAAAATGACCAAAATGAAAGAAAAAGAAAGTTTAGAGGTAAAATGATAATTTTTTTCAAAAGTGAAAAAAAGCTAGTAAATTAAGTGAAAATTGCTTAAATAAAGATAAATAGACAGATAATAGCTAAAATGTTAAGAAAATGAATTTTATTGTCATTAGGAACTAAAATGTAATTTTGCTTATAAATGACAGTTTAAGTAAATAGAAATATAAAATATTTCAATTATTAGTTTAACGAAAAAAAATTAAGCTTATAATGGCAAAATTGTAATTATGTATTTATAATGAATAATGTTATAGAATAAGTCAAAATTAATGTTTTAATATAATATTAAATGACTTTATAATTATGTTTATATATATATTAGTATATAAGAATAAAAATGAAATGTTAGAAAAGGTATCGATTGTTAGTCACCACTGAGCATATTGAGTGCTCAGCGTCTAGTTTTTACTGCGCGCAGGTCAGAAGGAGCTGGAGCAGGAATACACTTTAAGGGACTTCTTTTAAGATGCTCTAGTTGATTAAATTTTGGCATGTTTATATTTATGTATAATTTTACTTGGATTGCGTTATGTAAACTGAAGTTATTTTAGTAAACTGTTTTTGGATGTGAATGGAATGGAATGGAATGGAATGGATGATAGTATATGGATATAAATTATATATTGATTGTTGTGCCTTTGAGAGACTGTGTAGTTGTCTGCGTTTCAGGGGGGCTAGTCCTATGTACAGCCGTTATATTGCAAAAATTTTATTAAATGCATAGTGATTTGGAACAGTTATAGGTCGTCGACGATTTATTTTATATAAGCTGAAGCATGCTAATGTAGTCTGGTAAAATAAAGATTAAGTTGAAAAAAAAATTTCGGTCTCCGGTACACCGGTATAGTGTTAGGAGAGACAAAAGTGTTACAGAGAGAGAGAGAGAGAGAGAGAATTGCAGATCTTTCAAAGAGTCGGTAACTAATGGGAATTTGTGTGTACAGCTAACTTAGCTTCCAACTTACTTTCAAAGATTCATCCCAGAGCACGATAGCGAAAGAAAGGAAAGAACAGCGAGGATGATCGGTTTCCTAGGGCATGAGACAGATGGAGAGAACGAAGAAGAAGCAGAAATGATCGGTTTCATCAAATAACCCAACTTAAACTCCCTAACCCGACTTTTGTTCATTAGAAAGCTGAAAATAAAAACCAACCCGACCATAAATTCACCAAAATCGTATTTTACTGGTTTGATCGGTTTGGTCTGTTCTATCCAAATCTTGAACACTCCTAGTGCAAGTGGTGGCTTCCATTGCAATAATGGCACAATGAACTTTTTTGTTTTGCCACAGATTCGTCATTGGCATTGATTCATAATAGCAAAGATGCAGTGTTGTTTGATTAGTTTTTTCTAGGATTAGTGTTCGTTGTTAATAATAGGATAGTTTATCTCTAGTCTTTCTATTTATTTTTTTGCTGTTAATATATGAGCTAATTATACCATATATATGTCAGGTCAAATAAACATTAATTTTGTTTTTTATTTTGGGGTTTTTTTTTGAAAAAATTTGAAAATCGGGTGCCACAGAATATTTATTTAAGTTTCTAGTGTGTTAAAAAATGGCAACTACTTTATCATTTTGTATCAGTGCGAGCCTACAGTCGCAAGTGTCTTTTCATGTGAAAAAACGTCACACATTTGACGTTTTATATACAAAAAAATACATCGTTTCATGACGATATGAACATGCAAAAAAAGGATACATTGAGTTGTTGTTTTCTATGGACAAAAACGACGCAGTTTTATCATTTTCATCCCGTTCGAGCATAACATTTTATTCTCTATTATCTTTGCTTCTCCGGCAAGGAGGGATAAGAGAAAAATGAATTATTTCTTCATGTCATAATCACTATCATGTTTAAGTTAATTAAAATTTTCAATAGCACTTTTGAAAATGATTTTGTTTAATTAATTAAATTTTGAAATGCTATTGATTTTTTTCTTGAGAAAGATTGAACCCATATAAAAAGAAAAAAGTCATTCTTAGATGTGAGCAAGATGAAGACAATTCCAAAAAATAAATAACTATTTTAATTTAAAGTCGTATTTTCGGTAATAATTTAGCAATTTGTGGTAAAATATATGAAGTAAAATCATATATTTTGATAAGTTCAATGAAGGATTAACAGAGTCAAACAACCTAAAAATAATATAAGTTAAATTGCAAGCAAAGTGTAATAAATAAAAAAAATCCAACAGAAGAATAAATTAAAAAAAATCTAATCCTTCTCTGTCTCCAATTCTTTAATTTATTCAAATGATTATAAAACACTATAATAAAAAAAATATTAAGAAGACCTTTAAAACACTATAACAAAATTGTAATATACGGACAACTTTTTTTTAGACCTTTTAAAAAACAACATTATATCATATAAATTACTGACAGTGGTATGAAAGAGTTATTATATTACTGAAATTGCTAAAACTTTTATAAAAAGTATTATTAAATTAAAATATTTTATGACACTTATAAATAGCATTAAATTAAAAAATTTTCAAACATTTTGTAAAAAAAAATTTCAATATTTATAAAATTTATGTACTCTTTTTATATATGTCGTTGAGTTTAGTAATTTATTGATACTTTTATATAAGCATTTTTTATTCGAAATTTAATTCTTCCATTGGATTTTCTTTTTTATTTTTTACACATTGAAACGACGCCATTTTTGGCTATAGAAGACACAACTAAATGTGCAAAATGACATCGGTTTTTTTTTATATAAAATGTCAAGTATGTAACGTTTTTTAACAGAAAAAGATACTTGTGACTATAGGATCCACACTGACACAAAATGGCAAATGAATTGCCATTTTTAACACACCAAAAACTTATATAAAGATATTGTAACACCAAATTTCCATTTAAAAAAAATCAAAATAAAAAAAACCCAGTTGCAGAGCCATGTATTATAAAAAGAATGGGGAACAATTGCCTGCCTACCTTGTTTTGAAGAAAAATTCAACAAAAATATTTATTAATTAAAAACTAATTATATCCCTTTCATATATTGAGCATATATTATAATTTTTCCATGTTTATGGAACTATTGAAATTTTTTTACGTTCAGCGATTAAAAAAACCGGTCCAAATGTACTGAAAATTTTTAAGTTCGAACTCCATTCCTTTTTCCTTTATAAAAAATTTCCTTCAATATCAAATTCTAACTCTGCCAATGGTGGCTATTATTTTAGTTATAATCCTACTAGTTTTCCCGCTTCGGCAGCTAGTGCATATTTTATTGTTTGCTTAAAATGATAAGAGCATAAACCTATACAATTAACGTTAATTTTATTGATAAAATTATATAAGTTTACTGAAGTCTGACAGATACCATAGGGATTGAATAATTCTTCCTTATATCTATATAAATTAATGTTGAATTCAGAAATTTTCCTTTTTTTTAAACAATATGTCAGCAAGTAAATTGTTGTTAAAAATGTTAATATAATTTTCAGGCTGAGAATTATTGTCAGCAATTATTTTTTCCATAATTCTCGTTCAGTCTTGATGCATAAATTTTTTATGCATCAATATATCGCCACATATATATAATTAATAAATGATAAATCCTGAAATTTTATAATATAACGAGTCATGCATGGTGAGCAAGATGAAACCGTATTAAGTAGATAGAAAGTGTGAGGTAGGATCCGGTCGGGCTTGATGAGAGAGAGGGTGAGGTCCTGCAAAAAAGAGAGGTTTATCCAGTCAGACCGGACGTGGACGCTCCGATGATTAAATCAGCCTATAAACTTTTTAGAGAGAAAGAGAGTATTATGCAAGATGTATACATTTGCAACAATGTGTGTTGTTTTGAAAATTAACCTGATATTTATATAGATGAGAGGAGTCACTAGGGGTGTCTTAGTATAAGAGTAGGCAAATAGTTATGTGGTGTTTGACTGATCTAGATTGGGTGATAAAAATTTGTTGACTGACTTAAAAAGGCATCGGTTGACTTTGATTAGGATACGTGTGGGGAATTAGTTAATAGGTTTTTTGGGCTCTTAGTTGTTGGAGAAATGATAGGGTGACCCAAGAAGGTTGGTTGAGTAGGGGTAAGATGGTAAAAAAGGTGGAAAATAGAAAAGTTTGCCAGTCACATGGGTAGGGATGATCACGGGGCGAAAATTTCCCAGCTTCGGCAGGAAACGGGGCAAAAAATTTCCGAATTTTCCTCCCGCGGGGACGGAAAAAAAAATCTCCGTTATAAATTCTGGGGCGGGGACGGAAAATGGGGTATCCGCCTCGATTTTTTTTTAATTTTTAAAATATAATATTTTGTAAATAATTAAAATTAAAATATAACTTAATTTTATAACTATTAAGTTTTAAATTATACTTAATTTTAAATTTATGAATGGTTAAAATTTATATTAATTTAAATTATGATTGATTTTAAATTTTTTATTTATTAAATGTTATATTTTAATTTTAATCATTTATAAAATATTATATTTTAAAATTAAAAAAAATATTCGGGGGATGGGGCGGGGATCCGCGTGGGGCGGGGGACGGGGGGGATTTCCTTCCCGTCCTAGAGTCGGGGGCGGGGACGGAGAATCCCCGACCCCGGCAGGGCAGTGAGTAGGGATATAATCCGTGGCCCCGCCTTGTCCCGTGAGCACCCCTACACATGGGTGCGTTTACTTACAGAAAATAGTTTTCTGTTTTCTGTTTTCTATTTTCTTAGAAAATTGGAGTATTTATTTTCAGTAAAAATTTAGAAAACGCGTTTATTTATCTACAATTGAAAAACTGAAACGTTTATTTGTTTGTGTGTATATATATACACACACACACACGTATGTATATATATACATACATACAGATATTAAATGTATATGTATGCGTACATACATACATATATGTATGTGTGTATGTATGTACATATGAATATATATATATATGTATATGTATGTGCATACATACATATGTATATGTATGTGAATATATGCACATACATACACATGTATTTATGAATACATACATATGTATATGTATGTGTATACATATCCATATATATATATATATGTATGCACATACATATATATACATATGTATGTATGCACATACAAGCACATACATATACATGTATACGAATATGTATGTATGTGTATGTGTATATGTATATATGTATATGTATATGTACATGTATAAATACATATTTATATGTATATGTATGTATATAGATACATACATAAATACATGCATGCATGCATGTATGTATGTATGTATATTTGTATATGCATATGTATGTGTATATATGCACATATATACACATACATATGTGCATATATACACATACATATGCATATGTATTTGTATGTATGTATATACATATCCATATGTACGTATGTATGCATGTACTACATGTACATATACATGCACATGCATATGCTTATGTATGTATGTACATACAAAAATTTATATATGCATGTATATGTATATGTATGTATGTACATATATATATGTGTGTATATTAATATTATTTAGAAAATTTGGAAAATATCTTTTATTAGTTTTCCAATTTCTTCTTTATTCTGGAAAACTGGAAAATTCATTTTCTGTTTTCTATTTTAGAAAACTGACGAAAATAAACATGATCTCTATTCTCTGTTTTCTGTGAAAAATTTTTCTGAAAAACTGGAGCAGTTTTCTGTAATTAAACAGGCTCTAAGGTTGTCCTGGCTTGTTCCAACGCACAAATTGGTAAAGTAAACAAAGGGATGATGTAAATGTTCTGAGTCTGGCAAGAAAATGATTTTTCAGGTTCTTTGCTTTAGGATGCATCATTCTTCCCCTTTTCTTTTTATATTTCTTATTTTGTCATAATCCAAAATTACAACAAATCCTTACCATTTAGGTTTGTTGGACAGCAAATCCTTATTATAGACAAGCGGACTACGTAATTAAAAAAAAAAAAATCTCAATTCCCTCAATATTGTAATGAGATAAGATTATTTAATAATTTTCAAACCTTCACCTTGACGTAATTTCCTACATTCTTTTCTTAATTAATTGATTTTCCAAACATTTTTTATTTCTTAAAGAATATCATGAGTCGACTACCAATCCTTCTCCTCATTGGTTCCATGGTAGGAGCTTCTATGGCCAATCTAAATGGGCGGTACGGCTGGAGCAGCCCTCCGCCTAGCCCGTACCGCTCAAATGTTGGCAATAAGATTATTGTATGTGGCTCATTTAATTGGACATTCGGCTTTAACTATGCTCGTTGGGTATCTTCTTCGTAAATGATACCCTCGGTAAGTTAATTATTAGCTCGATTTTGTTGAATAATAGTGTAAACATATTTGAATTAAGTAAAGGAATAATAGGATTAATTTTTTGCAGTATTCAAGTATGATCCACCCAGCAAAAACAACACGCATCCCCACAATAATGTATACTTGCTCCCGGACTATTGGAGTTACATGAAATGTGATTTGACGAATGCTATGAAGCTTTCCAATGAATCGCAGGGGGCAGGTGATGGGTTCGAGTTTGTGTTGCAGAAACGGCAACCCTATTACTTTGCTTGTGGTGCAAGTGGTGGCTTCCATTGCAATAGTGGCACTATGAAATTTTTTGTTTTGCCACAGATTCGTCATTGGCATTGATTCATAATACCAAAGATGTGGTGTTGTTTGATTAGTTTTTTCTAGGTTTAGTGTTCGTTGTTAATAATAGGATAGTTTATCTCTAGTCTTTCTATTTATTTTTTTGCTGTTAATATATGAGCTAATTATACCATATATATGTTAGGTCAAATAAACATTAATTTTGTTTTTTATTTTGGGGTTTTTTTTGAAAAATATTTGAAAATCGGGTGCCACCGGATATTTATTTAGGTTTTTAGTGTGTTAAAAAACGGCAACTACTTTATAGTTTTGTATGTCATAAGTGTCTTTTCATGTAAAAAAACGTCACACACATTTGACGTTTTATATACAAAAAAAAAAAGACATTGTTTCATGATGATATGAACATGCAAAAAAAGGACACATTGAGTTGTTGTTTTCTATGGACAAAAACGACGCAGTTTTATCATTTTCATCCCGTTCGAGCATAACATTTTATTCTCTGTTACTTTGCTTCTCCGGAAAGGAGGGATAAGAGAAAAATGAATTATTTCATGTCGTTGTCACTATCATGTTTAAGTTAATTAAAATTTTCAATAGCACTTTTGAAAATGATTTTGTTTAATTAATTAAATTTTGAAATGCTATAGATTTTTTTTTTCTTGAGAAAGATTGAACCCATAAAAAAAGAAACAAGTCATTCTTAGCTGCGAGCAAGATGAAGACAATTCCAAAAAATAAATAACTATTTTAATTTAAAGGCGCATTTTTGGTAATAATTTAGCAATTTGTGGTAAAATATATATGAAGTAAAATCATATATTTTGACAAGTTCAATGAAGGATTAACAGAGTCAAACAATCTAAAAATAATATAAGTTAAATTGC
Organism: Excoecaria agallocha; assembly: GCA_037975025.1. NCBI lineage: Eukaryota > Viridiplantae > Streptophyta > Magnoliopsida > Malpighiales > Euphorbiaceae > Excoecaria > Excoecaria agallocha. The sequence continues at coordinate 49,742,352 of CM075808.1, read as the reverse complement.
ACGCAAAGTGTAAGAAATAAAAAAAAAATCAAACAGAAGAATAAATAAAAAAAAATCTAATCATTCTCTGTCTCCAATTCTGTAATTTGTTCAAATGATTATTCCTCTAAAACTGATAACAAGAGTCATTGAGGTTTTTTTTTATTATTTATATTTGAGATAATTGTTGGAAAAATGGAAGATGATGTTGTTTAGAGATTTTTTTTCAACGCCCAACACAGTTTAACCACAATAAAATATTAAGAAGACCTTTAAAACACTATAATAAAAAAATACTAAGAAGACCTTTAAAACACTATAATAAAATTGTAATATAAGGACAACTTATAAATAGCATTAAATTAAAAAATTTTCCAACATTTTGCAAAAAAAAAATTGCAATATTTAAAAAAATTTATGTACTCTTCTTATATATGTCGATTGAGTTTAGTAATTTATTGATACTTTTATATAAGTGTTTTCATTGGAAATTTAATTCTTCCATTGGATTTTTTTTATTTCTTACATATTGAAACGACACCGTTTTTTATTATTAAAGATGCTACTAAACGTGCCTTTTTTAGCATGCCCAGATCATCGTAAAATGACATTAGTTTTTTTTTATATAAAATGTCAAGTATGTAACATTTTTTAACAGAAAAAGATACTTGTGACTATGGGATCCACATTAACACAAAACGGCAAATGAGTTGCCATTTTTTAGCCCACCATAAACTTACATAAATATACTGTAACATCAAATTTCCATTTTTTTTTTCAAATAAAACCAAAATTAAAAAAAAAAACCCAAGTTGCAAATTAAAAAAATGTTTGTATAAGTTTCCTCCTCATCTTTCTTTCTATGATTTTTTTTTCTCTTTTTTGATTTTTTTCTCTCATTTTTCATTAAGCGATTTTCAAATGAATTTGATAAATTTCAAGTTTTGTACTGTAAATTTTTCAATTTATATTTTAATATAAAAATAAAAAATATATACATCCTTTTGATAAAATAAAAGAGGTTGATTTTGTAAGATTATTTTTAGAAATATAAATATTGAAAAAATTAGTAGGTTTAAAATTTTATAATTGATTGTATATTTTTAAAAGTAAAGTTAAAAAGTACGGGTATGGTATAATTTCTTCATTAAACAAATCAGGCCCAATCTTGAGAGGAGGCCCAGTGGGCTTTCTGTTAAAAACACTCTGCGTATATGTTAGTTTTAACGAGAGCATAAAATTTCAAGGTAAGGAAGAAAATGAGTGTGTTCGGTGGAGACGGTTGGGGAAGAGAAGCACACTACAGGAAAAGAAGAGTGGATGATCTTCTTCTACAAGGCGTTGATGGTTCTTCTTTCAAGAAGCTCTCTTCTGGAAAATATGCGTGTCTTGTTTGCTCTCACAATCCAATTCTTGATTCTCCTCTGATGCTTTCTGTAGGTATTCTCTTTTTCTTTCTCTTGTTATTCTGTTCTTCCTTTTTCTTTTTTTTCCCCTTTAATTTCGTCATTGATGGGTCATTCGCTTGTTATAAGACTTAGAGGATCAAGTTGCGCCAATTTCGTTCAAACTTGGCTCCAAGTAGACAGTTCTTGGATTAGAACTTGCTGAATTTCAAATCCTAGTGGATTTATATTGTGATTGTCGATGCTTCCCTTAAAAAAAAATGAAATTCCTTATTTAGGTTGTGGTTTTGAGATTTGTTATGCGGTGATTAGGTTCATGATGCATTTTATAGAGCTAGATTGCTTTTGAATAATACCTAGAAATTTCGGTGAAATAATCTTCATTGGGTGTTCACCTGTAATTGGTAGCTGGCTTGTCTGAGCTATATTAATTTTTCTATTCAGATGAATTAGTTTTCTTATTGTGGAAGTATTCGTATGGTAGATGCATTGCAAAGGATCACGCCATCTTGCTGCAGAGTCCAGGCTAAAGGAAAAAGAAGTGACAAATAAGAGATTATCATTATCGCATGCTCCTTCTGGCATTGTTGATTCCTCTAGCAGAAACAAAAAAGTTAGGTTAGCTAATAAACCATTGATTCAGCAGACGGGGAAGGCTGTTTCAGAGGTTCTTTGTGGTAAAACCTCAGAGCAGAAGTCTGCAGACCGAAACTGTGGAGTGAAATTGAGTGAGAAACAAGTTACAAATGTGGCAAGAACTGCATGCCCTTTTGTCCAAGCATATGATAGATCACATATACAAGAGCAATTAGATTTTCGAGAGCGTAGAGAGCTGGAACTTAAGTTTAAAGAAGCTGGCTGGAAACGCGATTCTCATGGAAGATGGTACCAGGACGAAAATGTAAGTGTTCTTTCCAGATTGATCATTCATATTGTTATGGATATTGAGGCAATATTCACTTTTAGCATTTGTATCATGGATCTGTTGTACAAGAAGCCTGTTAGGTTCTAAACATCAACTGCATCTAATGTAGCTATTTATGATTATAAATGTTTGCAGGTTGAATTTGACTCTGATGAAGAAGATCCAAACGTCTGTCTTGGTTAAAACCTCATTTAAGGATCATCTTGGAGGACAATATTCATAGTATGGTCATTGAAGTGGCTCATATTTATGGTAACTTGATGCGGTTCATGTTTATGAAAACTTGAGACGCATAATGTTTGATTCTCCATTCTTCCAAGATCAGTGGCAAAATATTTATTCTCAATGATTTTTTTTTTTTGAGCAACATCAAAAATATCAATTTAGTGTGTGTGTGATGAGCAAAGTATGTAAGAGTAGACTTGAATTTTTTTTTTTTTTTTTGGTAACAAGAGTGTTGTTTATTTGATAATAGTGAAAGTGGGTTTTTGTTATCTGCCTCTTCCATCATTGTGACAACCTTCCTGCTATTATCTTACAAAGTGGCATCTATGTTTTTGATACATTGGTATTTGACTTCCAACAAGGTCGTATTTTAACCTAACTTATCTTGGACGAAGTGTTATCAAGCAACCTTCAAAATCCAACAAAGTGGTATCGGATCCTAGGTTGATCTTATACCTTTGAGGCTAGACGAAGAACCATCCAGATTTATGGGAGCTAAGTTGGATCTTGACAAATGAAGATAAAATAAAGACTCTTAATTTTCCATTGAAGGTGTTTCTCCAAGCTTGAGAACCTATTGAGGAGACTATATGCATTATATCGAAAGCATATATATACCACTTTGTAAGACAATTGAAGGAAGGTGGGAATAATTTATACAAAGACGGATGTATGTATGTATGTATGTATAGACAAACTCTTACTATTATCGAATCAACTCCATTGCAAACCTAACGCACAAAGGCAAATAATGAAACTATTTAAATTTTTATTTTTAACAGCGTTTTACATTCAGAACAATATAATAACTAGGTTGGATTTTAAAGTTTTGACTTTATCCAGGTTGATTAGATGCATAGCTATTGTTCTTACTAGGTTGGATTTTCAAGTTTTGACTTTATCCAGGTTAATTAGATGCATAGCTGAAGGAAGTACACGTTGCACATGATAACGCTCATTAGCTGGGTTGTACTTTGAACTGTTATACACTGCGGTACTTTTAGCAGGTATTGGGTTAACTGTAATGGCAATAGCGCGAGCAATAGTAATTATTTTGAACTTCCTCTTTAAAAATTGTTAGTGAAGAGTTTTAGAAGTGCTTTATTGTGCAAGTAAATTGAACTAGGTTTTAAAGGGGCAATTTATATCAATTAGAAATTGCAATTTGAGCTTATTCTTTTTAGAATTGAGTTGTATTCCATCCGACAGGATGATTAATTATTTGGCATGGAAGTTGATTAGGTATCACTTAGTGATTAATTGTTTGGCATGGAGCTTCATTAGGTGTCAATTAGTAATCACAACTCATTACCTCAAGTTTGCAAGCGTCATCAAAGTTAAATATGGAAGCTTGCCTTATAACTTAAGCTGATAGCAAGTCCTTTCTACGGCCTATTTGGTTAGTTTAGCTTTTTTTTTTTTGGGTTTAGGTAGTGAATGCACAGTTGTTTCGTATAATTGTTGGATACAAAAGAGTTATCACCTACCGAAGATATCTGAATCAAATGTGCTTTGAGTTGCTTGTGCTACCTAATCAAAGTTTTGTTTCTTCTTTCAATTTACCGTATTAAATAAAAAATGTGATCTTAGGAGTTGGTTCAATTTACCGTATTAAATAATAAATGTTATATAGTCAATGTAAGATTAAAGGCAGGATACATAGAAGAAGGGTGCAGGAGAAGCATATTCTCCATCTCTTTCACATTAATGATCATGAAAGTTTTGATTTGAACCGTTGCTGACTCAACTAATTATTTATGGTATTTATGATGGAATCTTAAATTACAATACAACAAAGTATTTTTCCCAATCTAATCTATGGAATGGGGATACAAATGGATATACCGATGACGTGTAATCCAAATGATGGCTAACATTGAAGCAGCAGCCTTTTTCAAACTGAACCTGCAACTCTAGGTTTAGGACCACCAAGCTATTAACTACTTGTGAGCTTGTTAGTAACCGTATCATCTTCTCTCCAAAACAATTCTAATTTATTTATTGGGAAAAATACCTGAAGTCTTCTTAAATTATCACTATTTAACTCTCTAAACTGATCAATTGTGAGATTAATTTTCTAAACTTATTAAAAATGTTAAATTACTTCCTATATAAACACATGACACATTACAAAAAAATGATAGATTAAAGAGAAAATTTGTATTAATCTTTTTTTTTTCATATTTTCACCTTAATCTTTATTTAAATTACATATAAAAAATCCAAAGCCAGAGTTTAAAAAGCGGACACATATCACTAAAATATAGAAAATGATAACAGTTCGAGATTAGCTGGCTGATATCGGATTTTGACTTAAACGAAAGATCGCTTTGATGATACTTGAAAAATAGAGCATCGACGAAGGTCCGGCGGAGAACTCTCCGACGATCAAGTCAGCGAACTGGTTAAAGGATATTTTTTGGTAAAAAATAGCTAAAAAGAGATCTCATACCTGATTGTATCGTTTATTTATAAGTGTCAGTATCCTGTCCTGGTTAGGAATTTTTATAGCCATGGAAGTCCTACCGGGAGAGGAGTCTCACCAGGATAGAAAGTTCTCCCGGATTAGAAAGTTTTTCCTAAATAGAAAGTTCAGCTAGGATCCATATCCTAATTGGATGGTAAAGAAATGACATCATTACCATGGGATCCAAAATGATCCAAATAGCCAAGCACTTGGATCTTAGGTCAGACTCCAAGCCCAATCAAGCCCAGTCTAGTTATCATAAGCCCCCCTCCCAAGGTATAGGACATTTATGTCCAGAAAAAATCGAACACTTGCACGAAATGACCAATCTATCTGGTATATTACCTCAAATGTCATCTCGATATTCGTGCTTGCCATTATTGTCAAGAAGTGCCTCTTCAATCTCTGTAATGACACTATCTTCATAATGATGCCTTCTCGTTTCTTGTATGATAGTTGTCGCCCAACTAATTCTCGTGCTTTCGCAGGCATCTAAATCGTTCATCCATTTCACATCCCAAAGCTCCTTCCTTCTATAAAAACCCCTCTCAACCCTTCATTTTTACATTTTTCGTTCGTTATTTCCTTCTCTGTCTCACACCTCGATCTCTGCATTTCTTATGCCATTTTCTTCCAACACCTCACTCTCTTCGCTCCAATTCGCAAATCAGTACCTTAATCCTTTCTTCAACATTTTTTGTTTTGACATTTTCTTTCTAATCTATAGATTTAAAAAAATGAGTGAATCTTTAGACTCTAACGATGTTAGAATTTTTGACAACTTATTAGATGATAGCACCTCTAGTACTTCAGCTCATAGTTCATTCATCGAAAGTACACCTGTAGAACTCCTTATATTTCAGGCTCTTTCCCACCAAACACATAAACCTACTGAAAACTTTCCAACAAATGCCCTTATTAACAGAACTCCTGACTCCCTTACATCAAGATTTAGGAGACCACCGAGGTCCAATCAAGCATTAGTTCTACCATACGATCTTTCGAACTCCCAACTTTAAGAGTTCACCTAAGAATACCTAATCAGTTCAAAATGTTAGCTTCGAGTTATCATATTACTGCTAACTTTAATTTTAATGACAAAAGGAAGTTAGTTCTCTATGAGGTCGATATCCAAGCTGGCATCACTCTTCCCTTGACCCATTTTGAAACTTCTTTCTTGAGGTATTATAACCTTATGCTAAGCTAGTTGCACCCTAATGCCTGGCTTGCTCTTACCATCCTACAAATCTGGATCTCAGAGAATGTCATTGACTTGACAATGCATTTGTTCAAGGCTACCCATATTGTTGGGCTTCAAAACATGATCGAGGATCATTGTTACATTCAAGCTCGACCCGGGTATGATGTGTTTTCAGGAAAGCCCAATTCTCTTAAGAGTTGGAAGAATAGATTTTTGTAATAAAGAGCGAGACAAACTTTGCAATTCGAACTTCTTAGGGATAGTTTATCAATAGAAATGATCAATAAGTGTTGCTAACCCAAGATGAGAAGAATACTTTAGCCCGGTAGAGGGAACTCGCTCGCCTAAAGATTGACATTTATGAATTTTTGGATCTCACATCTTCTTCTGAACCACCTGGTGAAATAAGAGGTATACTTTTTTTTTATCATTTTTCAAAGTATCTAATCTTTTATCTCATCTTATTTTTATTTTACAGTCATGAAAAGAGTAGGGAAATCATCATTTGGCAATAAATTCAAGGCTAAGAAGGCTAAGACTGGGGAAAGCTCCAGATAAGTAAGCATGGCGCCTACCCTTGCCCAAACTGTGGTGTCTGAATAATGCACTGGCTTGACTCCTTCTGTGGTTAACCTTACATCAACCACCGAGCCTCTTTCTGCTATAAGGACTCCTCCATCTGATAAAAGTCCCAGCACTGCTATCACCATTTTTTATACATCTTCTGCTTCCCCCATTAATAATTCATCGTAAGGAGGTCATTCTTTCATTATGCTGCCCGAGCCTTCTTCTGATCGAACCCACATAAAAAGTCAAAAAATCCTCCAAGCTGAAGCGAGAAAATCACCAAGAACATAAAAGAGGTTCAGAATATGTGGATGTCAAACCCTTTCACTTACAGCACGGCTGATTCGGAGTTCAATAGCTACTGTTCGCTACTGACCTATGTTTTCAATAAGGTCTCCTCTTTCATAAACTAAAGGTGAACCATCATTATGCCATCATGATTAGGCACCAGATAGAGGTAAATATTTGTATGTTTGTTATCTTATTTTATTCAGGTTTGCTAACACCGCTATTCTACGTTTTTCCTTATAGTGCAATCCTATTGAATGCTACAATAGGCAAGATGAATAGACTAGTTAGTGTCATTAAAGAGCTTAAAAAGCTCAACCGAGCTTGATAGGCAGCTAAAAGAGTCTTAGATGCCTGTCGATTATTGGAAAAACCATGTTTCTACTATGGAAGCTAAGGTAAATAAGGCCAAGGTGGCTACTTAAAAAGCAGCTGAAGAAGCAACTCATAAGCTAGCTAATGTTGAGGCTTCCTATGGGAAAGCAAAAGAGAAACTTCAAGCTTCGATGGCCGAGCTAGATAAATATCGAGTTGAGAAGGCGAAGCTGAAGAGTGAGAATGCTGAGCTTGAGGAGGAGGTGTGTGGATGACTTTGTCGTGGATAAAGCTATCATTTATGGAGGCAATCTCATCCGAATGATCAAAGAGAAGTGATAATGATGATTTATATGATATTTTTAGTATATTTTTAGGTATTTAATTAAGTTAATTTTGTATTAATTAGGTTGAATTTGAGTTTAATTGGTTAATTTTATATTTTTGGAGTTAATTATAAATTTTGGTGTTTTTTAGGATTATTTTGCTAGAAAATGGACTTAATTGCAAAAAGGCAAGAACATTTGGGCTAAAACTGTGAATTTGGAAAATTCATGCAAGAAGATATTTGTGGAGTCCAGAAGACTCATGATTGGCAGTGTGTTTTATGCCTGAAGACTCAAGTGGCCGTACATTGAAGATTTGGAGATAAGTGGCCATGTGATGCATAGGTTGGAAAAATGAGTGGCCGTGTATCAATTTTGCTGGAAGAAGTTCAAGTGGACGTGTGAATCATCTCAAAGGAAATCAAGTGGCTGTGTACTTTATTAATAGAAGATACACGGTGGTGCATCCACCAAAGAGAAAAATTCAAGTGGCCGTATATTCTAATTTCCCATAAAGCGAAGAATTTCCAGATTTCTCAATTAAGAAGAGTTTTCTTCCTACTTTAATTCTGGAAGTTTAGAAGGATTCTACCACTATTTTTGCCTATAAATAGAAGACTCGAACACCAAAAATTAATCAACCAATCATGAAGTAGAATCAATTAGGAGAATTCAATAGTTTTAGTTTTTTACGTAGTTTTTCTTCTGTTTTTATTCAGTATTTTTCTTTTCAATGTTGTTTTAGTTTTTAAATATGTTTAGGAAGTAGTTTTTCTTCTTTTGCTAATTGATTTTTGAAATCTTATATTTTCATTGTTATGACTTTGTTTTGAGCTTAATTTCAATATCAGTTGATTATTTCTTGATTTTAAGCATATTCTTATCTTTGATTGTGTTGAAATTGATTGTTGGTTTATTGAATAAATAACTAAAAGTTGATTTAGGCACTATCATTGATTTGCATATTCTTAGATTAATTTTTTAATATTTATGCATGATTATTATCTGAAATATGAGATAATTATGTGTTGATTTTATTGATTAATACTAAGAGATAAGGAACTAAGAATAAATTGGAATTGAGTTACTTGAAAAAGAGTTCAATGAAAGTTTATAAAGTTAAACTGGATTTTGATGCTGAGTATTAGATTTGTCTATGAGTTTAATACTAAGAATGATATACTTGAATATATCTGGCTTTATTACTAGTTTTTCCATAATCATTGGTGTTTCCTATTGAATTTAAGTCATTTCAATGAAAGTTAAGGTGGATAGTTCCTTTAGCAAGAGAGTTTCGGTTATTGTTTTATTTTTAATTCATGTTAGTTTAATTTTAGTTGTTGTTTTGTTTAATTATTTGTTTAGTTTAATTTTTGCTTTTAAATAAAAAATATTTGGGAAACAATCTCGGATTAATTTAATTCATACATAGATATTCTACTTAGCAATCCATGTTCCCTTGTGTACGATATTTAGGGTCTTAATTTATATTTTTCTGTATTACTAGCCGATCTAGTACACTTGCTAGACACAAGTCAAGAAGTTTCCCATTAGGACCTCATTTGGCTGGATGATGTCGAACCTGATGAGGAGTATGTCGAACTCTTTTTGCATCTCTTCCCAGCGATTTTAATTTTGTTTTTCTCGAACATGTATTTTTATTTCTTTTGTAATGGGCCTTTTTTGGGAAAACTTCTAATGAATATACACCTCTCTCTTTGATGCATGTACTTGATTTATTTTTTATGTTGAATGAATTCATACCGAGCAGGGCCTCATAACCTAAAATAAAAATTTCATGCATTTTGAAGTAAAATGACACATGGCTTGAATTGCCGATCTGCATAAGCTTGATAAGTGAACCGAACTTATAAATGTCATTAAAAATTTTTGAAAATTGATAAATAAATATGATTAAATAATGAAGATACCCAGGGCATTATCTAACTTAGTTGGGCTTTATTTTTCATTAATTAGACAGGTACATGGCTTAAGCTACCACACTGAGCTCTTACTGTTATTAATAAATGTGCTCCTAGCTTAAGCTGCCAAGTTGAGATGTTACATAGATTGTTCGTGGCATAAATGCCAAACTAAATTGAAAATTACATTGTACTTGGGACGATATGCCGATTTAAGCTAATGAAGTAATGCTCATGGCGATATACCGGGTGATCTAAAGAAGATCGAGCTCATAGTGATGTGCTGAGTGAGCTGATGAAGGTGTTTATGGCGATTTACAGATTTGAGCTAAAATAGGAGCTCTTGGTGATGTACCGAGTGAGCTGATGAAGGGGTTTATAGCAATTTACCGATTTGAGCTAAAGCAGAAGCTCGTGGCGATGTGCTGATTTAAGTTATTGAAGGGGCTTATAGCGATATGCCGATTTGAGCTAAAGTAGAAGCTCGTTATGATATACCGATTTGAGCAAAGGCAGGAGCTCGTGGCAATATACAGATTTGAGCTATTGAAGGGGCTCATGATGATATGCCAATTTGAGCTAAAGTAGGAGCTCGTGGCTATATACCAATTTGAGCAAAGGCGAAAGCTTATGGCAATGTGCCGATTTGAGCTATTGAAGGCCTCGTAGCAGTATGCCAATTTGAGTAAAAGTAGACTCCTGGTGACGTACTAATTTGAGTTGTGCTACTGGCAATTCTTTTTTAGGTTGGAAATGTTCCAAGAGTGCATCAGTAGTTTTTCGAACATATCTTTAAGCCAATAAGTCCAAAATTTACCACTTCATAAATCTCGAATGGGCCTACCCAATTACGACTTAATTGCTAACTCTTGATGTAGTTTGAGCTTTAACTACCTTTTTAAGGACTAATTCACCAACCCGAAGAGTTCAAGGCTTCAACTTATGATTATGATGAGACATCATCCTTCATATGTACGCCGTAGCTTGAATTTATAACTCCTTTCTTTTTCCCTCCAAGGTATCTAGATGATACAATAACATTTCTTTGTTTGCTTCTTCACAATATAGGTCAACCCTTGCATTTGGCATTCTGATTTCATAGAAAATCACTGCTTCCACTTCATAAGTTAGACAAAATAGTGTAACTCATGTTGTCACCCATGGTGAGGTTCGATATGCCCAAAGTACATTATTCAATTCATCCACTCTAAGGCCCTTAGCCTTATCAAGCCTCTTTTTCAAACCCATCAGGATTGTTCTATTTGTTACTTCGATCATGCCATTCAATTGGAGATGGTAGACTGATGTAAACCGAAGTTGAATATGTAGTTCTTCGTAGAAGTTCCTAAAAGATTGACAATCAAACTATTTTTCATTATCAGTAATGAAAGTGTGCGGGATACTAAACATGGTAATAATGGATTTCTATACGAACTTAATTAGGTTTGCCAGTGTGATAGTCGCCAAAGGTTCTGCCTCCACCCATTTAGTAAAGTGATCTAATGCTACAACAAGAAACTTTCTTTGGCCGATGGCTACTAGAAAAATGTCTTAGTAAGTCTATACCCCACTGCACGAAAGGTTTGCCTGACTAATCCATGGTGCATGATCTTCCTAAATTGCTGGCACTTGTCACATTATTTGACTAATCCTTTGGTGTCATCTTCCATCTTCGGCCAAAAGTATCCCTACAATAAAGCCTTTCGAGCTATTATCTAAGCTCCTTCGTGAGCACCACAAATGCCTTCATGAATTTCTATGAGGATATAATCGCCTTCCTCCGAACTCAAACACAATGACCAAAGGTGTAAGTACAATCTCCTATATAGTTTTCCATCTAAAAATAGAGTACAAATTAGAACGTCTGACTATCTTTTTGTCTTTTACTGATCTTCTGGAAGAATGCCAGAATCAAGAAACTGGTAGATTTAGGGATGCTCACGGGGCGGGGCGGGGCCGGGGATTATATCCCCACTCACTGCCCCTAGGGGTGATCACGGGGCGGGGCGGGGCCAGGGATTTCTCCCCCACTCACTCCCCCGCCAGTGGCGGGGATTCCCCGCCCTGCCCCCACCACCAATATCGGGGAGAGAATTTCCCCCGTCCCCGCCCCGTCCCCCATTTTTTTTTAATTTTAAAATATAATATTTTATAAATAATTAAAATTAAAATATAATATTTAATAAATAAAAAATTTAAAATTAAGTATAATTTAAAACTTAATAATTGTAAAATTAAGTTATATTTTAATTTTAATTATTTATAAAATATTATATTTTAAAATAAAAATATTTTTTTTTGCGGGGCGGATACCCCATTCCCCATCCCCGCCCCCGATTCTAGGACGGGGAATTTTTTCCCCCCGCCCCCGTCCCCGCGGGGGGAAATTTCGGGGATTCCCCGCCCCGAACGGGGCGGATCCCCGCCCCGTGATCATCCCTAACTGCCCCGCCGGAGTCGGGGATTCCCTGTCCCCGCCCCCTACTCTAGAACGGGGAGAAAATCCCCCCTGTCCCCCGCCCCGTGGGGATCCCCATCCCCCGAATATATATATTTTTAATTTAAAATATAATATTTTATAAATAATTAAAATTAAAATATAACATATTTAATTAATAAAAAATTAAAATCAATCATAATTTAAATTAATATAAATTTTAACCATTAATAAATTTAAAATTAAGTATAATTTAAAATTTAATAGTTATAAAATTAAGTTATATTTTAATTTTAATTTTAATTATTTATAAAATATTATATTTTAAAATAAAAAAAAAATATTTTTTGTGGGGCGGGGATCCCCGCGGGCGGATACCCCATTCCCCGCCCCCCGCCTCCGAATTTGTAACAGGGATTTTTTCCCCCTGTCCCCGTCCCCGCAGGGGGAAAATTCAGGGATTCCCCGCCCCGTGATCATCTCTAGGTAGATTAGCAACCTTTATCCCTCCATCTGTTTGTTCAACTAGATATAGTGGGTTTCGTAGGATGGTTGTTCGATGGCTGCCCAGATTATATCTTATGACTGTATAACACCATTTGAAGATGCTTTTTTGGCCAATAAGTCCATCCCTTTATTTTTTTTTCTCTTGGTATCTGTTCCATTATCCATGAACTTTGTCCCTTCTCCAACTGAACCAGCTGAGCATATTATCAAGTCTCAATATTTCATCATTGATTGCTCCTTAGCCTTGAACTTTCTTGATAGTTGACTAATGACTAATTGAGAGTCAGAGTGGATTAATAAAGAGTTAGGTTTTACCTCAATGGTGAGTTGTAACCTAAAACTAAGTGCCTCATATTCTACGACATTATTAGATGTTGGGAAGGATAGCCTAACCATTGCTCGTATGGATATTCTACTCGGGCTGTACAACACCACTCCTAAACCGGCTCCTTCTGAAAAGGCTGCCCCATCAATATATAGCTTCCATGCTACTTTATTTGGCTTAAGCAGGGAGGCATGAGGCTCGATTATAAAATCATCTAGAACCTATGCTTTCATTATTGAGTGAGGCTCGTACCGAACATCAAACTCCTCAAGGTGTGCTGCCTATTCAGTTATCCTTCTCGAGTCCTTCGATTTCTACATTACTTCCTTGAGGGGAGTATTGGTGCGAACAAATAATATGTGCAGCTAAAAATAAGGCCACAGTTTCACTGCCAAGGTGAATAAGGCAAGAGCTAGTTGCTTAGTTGTTAGTCTCATACCCCTTATCTCTATGAAAGGCATAATACAAGCTTTGATCTCTATTCAGGTTGTCTCTTATGGGCTTGGGCAATTTCACATCAAAGTTCTTCTTCATCCATGATAGGATCTGTGCAGGGAAGGTATTTAGCTCGATGAATTGATCTTCACTTTGATCGCCTGAGTACGATTTTGAGACCATGTAGGTTCTATACAACCCTCTGATAGGTCTTAACTCACCCCTCTTATGACCTCCTCTCTCTTGGCCTGCCCTTCTGGAGTTTTCACCATCTTTTTCCCGATCACCATACCTGAGTCTTCCGGCTTCATCCATCCGAATGTATTTATAAGCCCGAGTCATTAGCTCAGTAAAGTCAGCTGGGGGTTTCTTATTCAAAAAGTTACTAAAATTCCGACACCTTGTATTTCTGCTCAATGCTTTCATGGCGACTTTCAAATTCAAGTTTTGTATATCCATTGTAACCATATTAAACCTGTCTATATAACTTCATAAGGATTCCTCTTTTTCCTATACCACTTGATGCAGATCGACTGAAACTCTGGTTGGCTGAATGGTCACCATAAATTTTACCTCAAACATCTTCATGAACTATTGAAAGCTATTAATTGAGTGCTTGGGTAGGTTCCCGAACCATACCTGAATGGACTCTATCAGGATCTACAGAAAAATCTTACAGAGGGCACTATCCTCTGTAGTGTGGATTAGCATGGAGTGGCAAAATTGGCGAACATATGCTTGGGGGTTTGTTTTTCCATTGTAACTTGGCAAGTTCGGTAGTTTTATATTCGAGAAAGGGGTGGCGAGTATGGTTCGAGATATAGGGGACTGAAAATCATCTTGATACTGCTCCACACTGTGATTTTGCTTCTACTGCATCTTTTTTTCAATGAGCTTATCAAGCTTTTCGCTTGTTAACGTTATTCTATATCTTATTTTTTTATTGGGATGTGGAGTTTAGATTTTCAAGGGTAGGTGTAGTATTCATTTGGGTGATTTATGGTGTTGGCTGCGGTGTTGTTTGGGCCGCTACGTGTGTCAAAGTTGCCAAGAAGGCTTGGGTAAGTTAGGGAGTGAGGCCAGGCATAGGGGTAGCTGGTATTTTGGCGAGTAAGCTGGAGATGTGAAGGTTGTTGGAAGCGCCTTGTGGGGTAGGCTCCAAAGGCAAAAAAAATCGGTAGATGGGGGCTTGGGGTTGTGTTGCTCCGATCTTTCCCTGGTTGGTTGTTTTCATCATCAGAACTCATGGTTGTATTGGGATAAAAGGCTCTACGCTCACCGTACCAAATGATAACAGTTTGAAATTACCTGGCTAATATCGAATTTTGATTTGAATGAAAGATTGCTTCGATGGTACTTGAAAAATAGAGATCCGGCAGAGAACTCTCTGACGGTCAAGTCAGTTAAAGGGTATTTTTTGGTAAAAAATAGCTAAAAAGAGACCACCTCATATCTGATTGCATCGTTTATTTATAAGTGTCAGTATCCTATCTTGGTTAGAAATCCTGATAGCCATGGAAGTTCTACTGGGAGAGGAATCTCACTAGGAAGTTCTCTTAGAATAGAAAACTTTTCCTCAATAGGAAGTTTAGCCAGGATCCATATCCTAATCGGACTGTAGAGAAACGATATCGTTACCATGGGATCCAAAGTGATCCAAATAGCCAAGCACCTAGATCGTGAATCGGACTCTCGATCCAATCAAGCCCAATCCAGTTATCAGAAAATAATTAGCATTTCTATACTATTTGGTCTCTATTATGTTACATATAATTTTATTGGAAAAAAAATGGAAGAAGAAGAACTGAGATTTTTATAGATTGTTACACTCGCTAGAGTGGCAATTATTTTATTAAGTTGGTTGGTTGTTCCAAGATTTTTATGGTACTCAAATCTTGTTTTGATTCGTTTGGACCTTTGCTCTTGTTATACAAATTATCCAACTTGGAGATTAATTTAATATTTGTAGTTTGAGTGGAACATCATTTATGCATATTTTAAAATTTAGTTTGGACACATGCAAGATATATATATATATATATATATATATATATATATATATATACATATATATATATATTCTTCATTAATCATGGAATCAATTTGATAATTATTTCAATAATTATATATATGGCATCCTGCGACAGCACAATTCATTAGAAAAAATAAAATAAAATCATTAAGCGTTAAATTATCTAATAATGAAGATTGAAGAGTGATAAACTTGATCATAAGTAGATTTTCTGTAAATGTTAGGGTTAAACTTTTGTATAGAACTCTAAGAATATAGATAGATTAAAAAGGAGTGGTTGATTAGCATCCTATAAAGTGGATACAATTATTCTGTATAATTGATCTCTGACAATGAGATTTTATTTTATTAAAAAAAGTGATAGTTTCTCAGAAAAAATTCAGTGTGCAGCTCTTGAACGGAGCTGAAGATTAGCAATGGATATTACTATATAGTTAAAAATATGTTGAAAATTGAATTCCTAACTTGATAGTTGAAAATATGATGTGCTATAATAAAATGTTAATTGCAATATCTTAATTTAAGCCTAGAGGAATAATCGGGGAAGATTTGTGAATATTTTCTAAAACTTTTCAATTATATAATGAGGACATGGACATTTTTAATTATTTTTACAACAGATTTTTAATATGGTTGCCTAAGATAGCAATTAAATTTATATTCGATAATTAAAGTGGACTAACAGAATTGAAGATGGAGTGAAAGTTGGATGATAAAAGTATTACAACTCTAGTGATTTGAGAATTTTCAATTAGAAAAATTTTAATGTTAAATAAAGATAAAAAAAAAAAGTTGACTTATGACTTAAAAAGGTGGCACTGACGAGGGTAACAAGTGAGTTTTTAATGATATTAATTTTCAGAGTTGAAAAAAAAAATTGGAGAGCATATTAATTGAATAGTGAGAGAGGGGGGATGATATGTTATTCCCTAACACTAACAGTGACATTTTAGAGGGCGACCTACTCATTGATGTTTCGTAGGCAATGATGAGATAGAGCCAACGACTATCATATTCATTTGCATTAATTGTCATAAAATAATTTTGACGACTCTTTAAGAAACATAAATGTTGACCAAAAACGATAACTCAGAAAATTTACTAAACCATGATGGTGGAACCACCTCATATATATATATATATATATATTGTATTGACAGTACCTAGTCTCACCAAAGACGAATAGCCAATTGCTCATTACTTTCCAGAGAAATTATAGTATTAGTTATTGCCATTGGAAATTCAATTTGAGTAATTTAATTTAACACCTAGATTCATAGTAATCAATATTTAATTTAGTTAGGCTACGAATAATGAAATATTAATTTAAATGGATACCAATTTTAAATAGGATGGATATGAATAGTTAAATGGATACGAATTCTAATTAAATAGGATGGGTATGGAGAGTGTAATGCTAATTTTAAATGGATACAAATTAAATTTAAATATTTTAACTAATAAACAAATTTGGATATAAATATGATAATTTTTATTGGTTGTTACTTTTACCAACCCTATTTATGTATTTTTTTCTAATTAACTATCACATGTTGATGTAAAGGCAATTTAACATTTTTAATAATTTTAAGTTAATTTAACTTGGAATTAGTTTAAAATAATAATATATTAATGTCCAATTTATGAAAAAATATATGTATTACCCTAAAAATTGTACAACCAACTATAACATTAAACTGTAACAGTAGCACCAAAATTTTGTTGAGATTGTCTCACCAACCACGTAAGTCCCACATTCCATTTTCACAACATCTTGTTGCGGAATTAGACCAATGGATCCCACATATCGAAATTTCATGCAAAAATTTTTGACCCTCCTTGTTTACCGATATTGGAGTGGGCCCCACAAGCCATTTTCGCAATGATTTGTTGCGAAATTGAGCAACCCCATCCCCATTTCCCAAATAGTTCAAAAAATGCATCATTTTTCAAAATAAGTTTTTCAAATACCCTATTTTTAAAAAAATCTCTCTTTTGAAAGTGGTGTTGATTTTTAAAATAATTTGAAATTTGGTGTTACAGTAAAAATAATTTGAGTTTTGGGATGTCGAAAATCGGCACAAAAGAGTGTTGGTATTTGACAGGGTGGGATACACGTTGTACAGGGACGGGATTGTCAGAAACCGGCATACATGGATGCCAATTTTTGTCAGAGATCTGTTAGAAACCGGCACCTGTGTTTGCTGATTTTCCACACTAATTTTTTTTTTTAATTCCAAATTGATGGCCAACAGACAAAATCAAAACCTTGCATATATACTCTCACAAGTGCCCGACACATGCACTTTGCAAACAATAGCATTCAAAATTACAAAAGAAGTAACAAGCAAAGGCACAATATTTATTTATTAACAAAAAATAGTCTTTTCTCTTCCCATTTGTTTACTATATGCCCACATTCGATTCACTACCAATATTTAAAAAAATAACAACAATAATAATAACGGCAGAACCACCATTCATAGGATCACTACTGTATCTCTCTTCAAAATTCATATTTTCTCTCTCTCTCTCTCTATATATATTGTCTTAAACTCAAACCAATTAAGGTCAAAGGGCAAAAAAGAAAAAAACTAAAACCCTTCCTTCAACCAAAGGTGTCATGCAATAAATTTTATTTATGGCCAAACTCAGCAGGAAGAAGAACTCACAATCGTCGGAATCCACATAAGTAAAACAAAATCCAAGGAGAATAGCCAAGAGGAAAAATTTCACATGAAATGCCATAGTTGCCCTTCAAATGTTAAACCCTGTTTTTAATTCAAACTACTTATTCTCACCGACTCTTTCACAACAACGTCAAAGCAAAAGCTTGAACCAGAAAGTTCAAGCCTTTCACGTTCAGTTAAAACTGGGTAAGAAGAAAAATGAGAGAAGAAACAGGTTAAAACAAGTTTGTTACTCTTTTTGTAATTTTGAATGCCATTGTTTGCAAAGTGCATTTGTCGGCCACTTGTGAGAGTATGTATGTAGAGGTTTTGCTTTTGTATCTTGGCCATTAATTTGAAATTAAAAAAAAAAAAATTAGTGTGGAAAACCGGCATACATAGGTGCCGGTCAGATCTCTGACATAAATCGGCACCCATGTATGCAGGTTTTTAACACTCCTGTTCTTGTGCAGCGTGGGTTCCACCCTATCAAATACTGGCACTCATTTGTTCCGGTTTTCGACATCACAAGACTCAAATTATTTTTACTGTAACACTATATTTCAAAATATTTTTAAAATCTACACCACTTTCAAAAAACCCCCGATAATATGTGCATTTTTATCAAGTTCAGATATATAACAGGACACTTGCAAAATTTAAATGTGTAAAATAGCTTTTTAAGCAATTTTAAGAAATAAAATATATATTGAGTTAAAAAAATGCATATAATAAGTAATAATTAAGCATTACAAAAAAATTACATAACAAAATCATAAAAAAGATTAACTATATTTTAATGTTAATATTATATTTTTTATAATAACCCCATCTAGTCGGATTTGATTTAATACATTTATAACATGTAAAATTTTGGTGAATTCATGACTTCATTTGTTTATGATAAATCCACCCGATTTGATCTCTTGCCACCTATACTCCCTAATATTTTAAAATTAGCAAGTTCTGTTTCTACATTAACCTTGTTATTAGTGAAAATTATGCAATTTCGAGATTTTGATTTTATATATATATATATATATATATATTCCTTTAATTGGATGATTGAAGAATATATGGGTGCGAATCTTTCACCTAACAACAATATACATTAATCTCTGCACCCATGTTTCCCGCAATACATTGTATTGGCAATTTTAACATTAATAGAATTAATGAAATCCTCCAAAAGAAAGATACCAAAAAATATAAACAAAAGAATTGATGAAAAATGCGATCCACTGCTTAAAAAAGTGCCATACAAACGTCTATGTCCATATGCATGCACTTTTTTTTTAGTTCAATGCATATTCAAGATTGGAGTGCCACAATACTTAATTCTAAATTAAACTTGCATTGCAGTAGAATTGCTCATTTGTCAGTTCTTAATACATATTATGATTAGATTATTTTAATTTTATAAAAAAATTATTACTATGGATTATAATATCTTTTTTTATATTTTCTTTTCTATTTATTACTATCTCACCTTAGTAATGATGGTCAAATTGAAAATAGCTAATTAGTTATTTTTTAATTTTATAAAGCAACAATATATGTGGAATGATTATTCTTTTTTTTTTTAAAGGTGACTCTTACCAGGGAATAAAGAGAATAATCAATTCTAATATTGTTCTATTTTTTGTAAAATAAGCTATCTTATCATTAATTAATCAACAAACATGGTTATAATCCCTTAAAAAAGATAGATCATATATAGTTATAATTTAAAATTTAAAAATACTAAATAGATCAAATCCACTGAAATAAATATAATTATGTGTATTTTTATATTCCCTTTTGTTAGACTTAAAACATTTCATTATCACTTTTTTAACAACATCCAGTCCAACAGGTGTCTTTTAGAAAGTCCAGTCTTGTACGATCAAAAAAACATATGAGACTCCTAGCATTGGAAGTTAGGATGCAAGAATCGAGGCCATCCAATCAGACAAGACGCTTCCATGCCATGCGAAAACTCTCTGACGTATGCTTCTGTCAAATCGTCGCCTACAGGCCATTATATCGCCCTTAGCCTACTTGACATTAGGATAAGCCTCCTGTGCAGCTCATTGTGCACTCTATAAATATCAGGTTCACTCTAAATTCTACACAATTCACATGCCACTTCTCAGTATTTTCTTTATTTTTTCCGAGGTTTACTAACTTAAGTATTGAAACGCTGACGTCCAATCCGATCTGACTAACCTCTCTTTTGTAAGTTCGTTCACCATCTATCCGATCGAATATTGTCTACCTCACTCGCTGCGGACTCACCCTCACTCGCAGTAAAAGCCTTCGCCCCTGTAAAATCTCCTGAATTATCACTTTTTGATTTTTGGTACATAAATTATTAAATTTAATTTGTTGGATTTTGACTATTTTTACTATCTAACCTGCATATATCCAAATGCTAATTTCTAACCATTGCGATTAAATTCTAATGAAGTCGACTATTAATATCACTGCTTGATTTTGTTATTATGAGAAGAGATTTTTGAGAGCTTAGAAGGTTAAATTGTGAATTTTTTTTTTGAACTGGAGAAATATTTGCTTATTGGGAATCAGAGGCTATTCATAGAGCTACATAGATATGAAAAGAGGTACGATGTACCAAACAAGGTGCATTAATTAAATCTTTCTTCCTTAAACATAATTGTTAGGATCGATTAGGATATAATGATTCAGCATTCACTTTCTTTTTTTATATTTTTTAAAAAGAGGTTACATTATAAGATCATAATTAAAACAAAAATATAATGTTTAATTATAAACATAATATTATAATTAATTAATGTCTATTAGGATGCATTAAATTTGAGAGTTCTTAATTAACTTCGAAATCACCGGAAAAAAAAAAAACTTCGAAATCAGTTGTTTGTGGTTATTAAGTTTCATTATTTCATTGTTTTTTAAGGAGATTTTCTAATTTTCCTTTCGGAAACGTTGCATTCTGCTTTTAGACATGAAACAAAAATGACATTATAGTATACCTTATATATAAAAAGGCTAACTTGTGGTGGACGGTAGACCTAATCATTGAACAAAAATTAAAATTAAACTATGTACATATCATGAATAATTAATGTGATTATTGATATGGGTGTTGCCTTGCACATGGACGGGACATTCATATGTATATCAAATCTAAATTAATTTTATTACATGGATCCCAACAATTAGAAAATAATAACACATTGATTGAATATATATATATATATATATAAGATGATTTATAGACTATGTATGTAGGATCCGTACATTTTATTTTTTTTTGGTAAAATAAAGTGAGCCAAGCTCTCGAACACAAATGGGGCAAAATATTACATGTAATCTCTTATGATACTCCACTTTTGTTTTTTTGTTTTCTTTTGAAGAAATGAAACCCAGTGCCTAAAATTTGTAAATAAGTGAATAATGATATTAAATATATGGATATGAATTCCACATATATAATTATTTATTTTTCTTCTTTTCTTATAAAATTTATCTACTTAAATCACTTATAACTGTTACACGTTAATTTATAAATAATAAAACTATTACAAACCGTTATTTAGTATTAATAGCTTAATTCCAGTTCATCAAAGTAATATATACACAAACTTTTTTAAATTTTAATCCTTCAAAGTAAAGATCTTTAAATTCTAAATTGAACTTCTTTTTTTCTTATCAGAATTTTATTGGTATTTGTCCATTTCCAGGACTATCATTGCTCAAGCAATCATAGTTTTTAGTGGCAAAAATATTTGCAAAAGGCTTCATTAGCAAACAAAAATATTTATTTATTATTATATAAAAAATAATATCATATATAACTTAGCTACAATCTAATTCCATCCAATTGATTTATGATGTATAAAACTTTAATTTACTATAGTCCAAACCAATCCTAATTTAATTCCCAGCAATATATAATTCTATAAAGATTGGGATGATGTGTAAATAAGAAAATAAAAGCTGAAACGGGCATTGCATTGTTGCTTTATTGACCAGACAGCCACCACACGTATTTAATAATCTTGACTCACACTCCACTAAAGCACGGAAAAAGAATAAAGAGCAGCCTCCCACGTCCAACTGAACAAATTTTGTGCATGGTTGTTCACCTAAAACTATTTATTATATGTTATAACTCATTTTATTCCACTTTTATTTGCACCGAAAGAATAAAATTTTTGTTTTTATATGGAAAAGGGCCAACGTTTAATTATTATTACTATAATTTATACATATATGGCTCTATTTTAGCTTTGAAATGTTAGTGGGATTAAGTAAAATGTTTTTACATTCATGTTGTTTCGATTATTATTATTATTTTATAAAATATACGGACACGTTTGTATTTTACGCTTTTAAATTGCAATAAGAAATAAGCCAAATAACAACAACGATTATAGGAGATTCAAAATCTTTTTTTTTATTTAATTTTTTATTTTTTATTTTTCTGCATATTTTTTTGATTTTTTTAAATATATCTATAATAATTTTCAGATGAATATAAATATAAAATTTTGATATTTATCTGTTATTTTTAATTTTATATTCCATTGATTTTTTATATTTTTATTTTAATAAACTGATATTATAAATTTTTTTATCTTTTAATTTGAAGGTTATTATTTTTCTAAATGAAAATTTGTATCCTTTTTGTATGAAAGATGGTTCAACACTTTTTCTATAAATAATAATTGGATTGAGTATTTATGTCCGGAAGTAAAATTGTTAGCGACATGTTATTAATATTATTTACCGTTTTCACCAAAAAAAATTTAGAGATATATTTTAGTAATTCATTAGTTTCATATATTTTATATGTTTAAAAAAATTATTTGTAATTATAGATGTATATTTTATATTATTAATGAAATTTTAATTTGGGTTAAAAGAATTATGATTATAGGGGAATGATAAAAAGGTTTAACAATTTCCCCAGTAAATGCTCTACTAATTAGTCTGTCATAGTATAATATTGCATGCCAAAATTAATGCACAATATACGTGCTAAGCTGGTTTTCCAGTTTTGTAGTCGTGTTAGAAAAGGGTTTCAAAAGCAATAAATATATTTTAATTTAAAATGGTACCGATAAGAATTATTTTAACATAAACTGCTGTTTACTTATTAACTTCTTTGCAGGCCTACCCTTCAAAAGTAGAGTGCAAACTTTAACTAGGGGTAGAAGGTGTAATTTCCCATTTTCTCAAAAATCATAAAAAAATATATTTTATAATTTATGAAGGTTTCAACCGCATCTTAATATTCAACAAAAGAAAAGAAAACTATGTATCTCAATAGAGTTATAGTTAAGGTATTAGCTAAGTCATAAACAGTTAAACACAACTACAACGGTCACTCTCTTTATAACTTATAAATTACAACCAACTTCTGTCTTCACTGTAACAGTTACTTTCATTATTCGACCAAAGACAACTAATTTTGTTGAAGTATATATAAAATTTCCTTAACCAACTAACAAATCCACATCCATGTAATAATATATATATTTTCTCACAATTTGACCGTTAAATTATTAAAAATAGATTTGTCTGACCTCGAGACATAACGTTGCATCTCATCAGTTATTATGCTTTCAATTATTATTTTTAATATTTTTTATCTGTTATTTTTAAATAAAATTCAAATTTTATTTATATGTCACTTTTAAATTTTTAATATAATTTAATTATCTTTTTCAATTCAATTTTCTTTCTCAATAAAGTTATAACCAATTAAATTTGATAATTTAATCTTAATCACATAATTTAATATTAAATTTAAATTTTTTTATTATTTCTTAATTCTAGTGAAAACAACAAAAGTGATAGATAAAAAAGAATGAAGGGAGTATTATTTTTTTAATCATCAATTACTATTATTTAATTTCAAGGTTACGAAGATTAATTAAGTTTCAACTTAAATATTTTAGGCATTTTAAAATTTGATTTTGTTTTTCTAGAATAAATTGATTAAGGATTTGTTTGAATTTTAGGTCTAAATTATAATTATTTTTTTGATACTGAATTTATTTATCAATGAATTTCAATATATATATATTAACAATGGAAAATAGTAAAATAGAGAAAATTATGAAAGAAAAGTCATGTGCATGGCTCGTGTCGTGGGTGTTCACACTATCCAGCTCACTTTCACTTTCACTTTCACTTTCATTTTCAACTTTAAACTTTAAAGTTTCAGCTTCAAGTTCTATCATTCACTAGCAAATCCCTCCCTTTTCCTCCCAATCTCTCCGTCTCTTTCACTCTCTTCACATTCTCCAAACCACCGCCACCGTCATCTCCACCGCCAGCTCGGCCATCAGATCCCCCAGACAATGTCATAACTACCCAAAAAGCCTTCTTCTCCTTCAAAAACTAAAATGGGAACCTGCACCTCAAAGCCACCAAAGCCCAATCCTTACGCCCCTCAAGACCAACCCACAAATGATAATCCGAACCCGACCCAGACTCCGAAATCTCCACGCTCACCTCTCCCCAATCCAAAGCACTCACCTTTCTTCCCATTCTATACCCCAAGCCCTGCCTATCTGTTTAAAAAATCGGCTTCTACTGAATCCACGGCTGATAATTCTACTCCTACACCGTTGAGGATCTTCAAGAAGCCGTTCCCTCCGCCGTCCCCGGCCAAGCATATCAGAGCTGTCCTTCGCCGGCGGGAGCAGGGGAAGAAGAAGAAGAAGGCGGCGATTCCCGAGGAAGGAGAAGATGAGAGCGAAGTAGAGTTGGATAAGAGATTTGGGTTTTCGAAGGAGTTTACAAGTAGATTGGAGGTTGGGGAGGAGGTGGGCCGAGGGCATTTTGGGTATACTTGTTCTGCCCGGTTCAAGAAAGGTGATCGTAAAGGACAGCGAGTTGCTGTTAAAGTCATACCCAAATCGAAGGTTCTTTCTTTGAAGTCCTCTGTGTTTAATTTGCTTTAGATATTGATAATTTAATTTGATTTAGTTTTGCATGTTCTTGATTCGTTGGTTTAGTTTTATTTTTACTTTTTAATTTTATTGACCTTTCTATTTCAGCTGCTTGTTTCAAAGTTGGATGCTGAATTTTGTGGTCAATTATATTTTTGGGTATTAGTCTTATTTTTAAATATAGATGTGAGAAATCAACTTAATTTAAGTGGTCAAGAAGGAATCCTTCTACAGGTGGAATGCTGGGATTAATTTCATAGGTTTGTCTACCTTAAAGATTGGTTCTTTGAGTGCGATAGACACAAAGCGGCCATCATTTTTGTTTATTATTTTTATTGGTCAATGGAATGATTGATCTTAAGGTCCACCCTATTTTCCTTTGAGTGGCTTGTTACCGTGTGTAGATATGCTTGTTTGAGGTATTTTCGGTTTAAAGCTCAATTTTGGGCTAGATTGGCGTAGTCTGCAATAGCAATCTTTATGTTGTCCAGCTAATAAAAGTGAGTTGCCTAAAAAGGGGCGAACTACTGTTCAGATTTTCCTAAAGCGTTGTTCTGTCGACATTTTGAAATTTGAGGATTGATGTTAAAGAAAGAGAGAAGATGGTTCCAATGGCTGTGGCTGTGAGTGGACCTGATCACTGTAAAGGATTAATTGCTCATATGGGGAGGGGTTCTTTGGGTGGAACCCAATGAATCTGATTGCTTACACAACCAATCAACTTATGGGCATCACCATGTTATGTTTATATCTAAATTGGAAGGTGAAAGGGTTGTAGTAGTTTACTGGTATATCTGAAAGACACTATTGATTTGTATAATTCCTTATTAGGCAGAAGATCCATCGGCGGTTTGAATTTTCTTCCAAGAGGGGAGAATGTTAATTGCTTCTTGTATTTGTTTCATACATTTCATATTTGAGTTCCTATCCATATAGTTTTTGGAGCTCTCTGCAAGTTTTTGCCTATTGTAAATTAGTACTTCAATAACTGCTTATAACTGGCATATGAAGTAGCTTGATTGACATTTGTACCAATCGTTGTTGAGATGTCTTTCTGTCAAATGCCAATTAACTAAAAACAAGATCCTGAAGCATAGGGGCTATTCTGTATGTTTTTACGAGTCATAAATAGTTAGTAGCTTCAGAAGATAAATATCCTAGGTGATAGCCAACCTCTGTTGAGATGCCTTCCTGTCAAATTCCAATTGATTAAAAACAAGATCATGAAGCATAGAGACTATTCTTTATGTTTTTTATGAGATGAGAATTTGAATATATATTTTCAAAGACTGGTGGATGTGGCTGGTTTTCTGATGGCATATAAGGTTCACCGGCTGTCTTTGGAGTCTGGAGTGAGCCTATATTTTTTGTGGAGATTTTTTTATAGTTCTGAGACCTATTACTAAATTACCCTCTAGCATGTTATTTGTTGACATTTTTTTGGAGGTAGGCTGTTTTACCACTTCACGAGCAATTGACGTTTGCCTTGGGATAGCAGTGGCAGGGCAGGGTGCCTGTGATACTTGATACCAAAGGGACAAATAAAATCTGCCTAGTTATCAATGGACCACTGGTGGGCTTGCACAAAATATACATATATGCAAATTTACAGACTGACTACATTATTACATGTAAACATGTAAAAAATACTGCAAAATAAACAGAATTTTGAAAGTTTTCTCATCTTTTGGGTTAGAATACACAATATTTTATTCCACAAATAAACCATTTGTAAATATATTAGAACAAATGCTTATGCTTCTTTTGCCTTATAGGGGCCAATACCTGCTGGCTTAAGTAAGGCAAGATGGGTTTGGATATATGAAAACCCACCCTGTACCTGATCCACTATCTCTGACTTTCTCATGCTCAATAAAGTATGTGACTTGGCTAAAACAAAGGATATTTATAGTTTGTCTCATTTCTAGATCAATGTTTGATATTATTTGTATAATCGGACATGCAGCTATGAGAAAAAAAAAGTTTGAGATTGAAATTCGAAGTGATATCTTTAGGTTTTAAAGCAAGTTACACAATCTTCTTGTTATAATATAGGCTCTTTTTGTATGGGAAGCTCTGCCTTTTATCATCTGAGTCCATAATGCTTGTTATAAACAATGAATGAGTATAACTAGTGGACCTTGCTATATCTGGTATTGATAAGACTCTGATTTGTAAGTGACTTTCATATCTTGGACTAGAGACAAGATAGCAAAAAGAAATAATGCGTGATGCACTTGATTCTGTCAGAAGAAATTGGAAATAATATAATCAATTCATATATGTTAGCCTGCATGTTTCCTTTGGTTCATAGTGGTTCAGTACCAAGCTTCTGTTTATATCTCATCTTAGCTTGGACCACGGTGTGGTGCACTCTAATTGGTTATAAGGAGTGCAGAAATAATATGGTCACCCTTATATGGTAACCTGTATTATTCCTCTGATTGTTAGTGTACCTCTTCTGGTTCAATGCTAAACTTCTACTTATATTCCCACCTTGATATTTTCTGTCTTCTTTCTTTATTAGCATTTTATTTCATTCTGATGTACTCTATGTTGCCAGATGACAACAGCTATTGCAATTGAGGATGTGAGAAGAGAGGTGAAACTGTTAAGGGCCTTGAGAGGACATTGCAATCTAGTACAGTTCTATGATGCACTTGAAGACTTTGATAATGTCTACATAGTAATGGAGTAAGCTTGGAATTTTAAACATTTACGAAATCATGTATTTTTCTGCTGTATGCTCATTATTGATATAGGGAATGGAACTTTAATCTTCTGGATGATTCACGAGAGGACGAGAAAAATTCTTTTCATTTCATTCCAAATCTCTGCCCCTTTATTCAAGCATATTAATGCAGTTTAACTTCTATTTATTATAAGGGTATACCTACTAAACACTGTTGAGAGGAATGATCACTTCCTGCATGCAAACTTTATGAGATATTTGATCTCATGAAATAGTTTCCTATGGACCTTTCAGGTTATGTGAAGGAGGGGAGCTCCTTGACAGAATACTTTCAAGGTGATTATTTCAGTAGTGGCTTCATTGAAACTTTAAGTTTGCTCTAAGTTTGTTTTTTTCTACCTCATTCTATCTTCTGACTAGCAAATTTATTACTGTATTTAGGGGTGGGAAATATTCGGAAGATGATGCAAAGGCTGTCTTGGTGCAGATACTAAGTCTTGTTGCTTTTTGCCATCTACAGGGCGTGGTCCACCGAGATCTTAAACCAGAGGTGAAACATATTCCTATGGTTGTTCTTTTCTCTTATTTTTTTATGAGAGAATCCCATGCATTATTAGATTTACCGGAAGGAAAGAGTTCAGGGCATTTGGATGTGGCTAGAGTTTTTTGCACTGGGAATTCATCTTGTGATATAGCAGCTTGGGAAAACCTGGAAGTGGGATGGGTCTGCTGTAATTACATCATGGGGCTTTAGGAGAAAATTGGCTTCAAATAGTTCTGTTGTGCCTATTCTGTGTTTTCTGCTGTTGTTTACTTGGGTTTGTCAAACAATAAACTGGTCTGCAATCAACTATCTCAGTGAGAATAATGGTCTTAATGCATCAAGTTATATCATTTGCTGATCTGATTCTTTGTTGGAGTTAATGGAGAATAATCCCATGATGTGTGTGGCTAAGCTAAGTTGGACTTGGGATTGGTGATAATTGTTCTATTTGAGAATTATAAGGAAATACTGGACTATAAAAAGTATGCAAGTGATTAGTTATCCTTCTTGATCCTTTTGGTTCGTGAAAAAGAATATATTCCAGCCTTTGTTGTGTGGAATAATTGTCCTTTTTGTCGAGCCCAAAGGAAATAGTTGTCTCCAGAGCGAAAAGAATAATTATCTAAACTATAGTACCTAGAGTACAACCAAATGCTGCTGAGAATTGAACTATGAGTCTTGTAGTTAATTACGTTTTCTGATGGGTAATAATTGCCTATGAATAAAAAAGTCAGAATGAGCTTTTAAGATGCAGGGGTTGCATGAGAGGTGTTGCCTGGCAGCAATAATAATTAATAATGGTCATTATAGTGATGATTTCTGTGGGAATGGGATCACTGGTGGTGGGGGAGGATGTTATGTTTGGCGGGTGGGTATTCACAGGGAAATTACTGGTGATGATTTGTGTATTACAAAAGTTTATTTTTGAAAAGATTGTTTTGTGCTTCAAAATATCATCTTTTTCTTTTTAACTTAAACATATAAAGTAATTAAAATTAAGTGATTTTAATTATGGAATTTAAATGTTTATGAAATTACAAATGCTAGCAAAGGTATTAACCTGACTTGTTCATGCTTTGCTTCAATATTTAAGTAAGCAAGTTTAATAATGCTTAAAAGCTAGTAGAGATGGATTTACTGTTATTATCTTGGGAGTAATAACATCTCTATGAAGCTTAAACACGATGATGTAGTTATTTACATCTGCAGAACTTTAAAAACTGGAAAGGAAACAAACAACTTTTCCTTTATGTCGTACTAGTCATGTGAGCAAAAGAATGGATGCTAATTAAAGAGAGAAGAGTAATTGGAGTGTCTCATTGCATTAAATCATCAGGGTTATGCTTTCCTATGCTGTATTCTAAATCATCTTTCTGTTTGATCAGAACTTTCTTTATACATCGAAGGATGAGAACTCTCAACTGAAAGTCATAGACTTTGGTTTGTCAGATTTTGTTAGACCAGGTTTGTGCTATTTGGCAATATCTAATCGAGTTTTTGCTTAGAATTTGGTCCTAGTTGACATTGCGTGGGTGTTTGAGACATGATGTGTTTGCAGATGAAAGGCTTAATGACATTGTGGGTAGTGCATACTATGTAGCACCTGAAGTCCTCCATAGATCTTATAGCACAGAAGCTGATGTGTGGAGTATAGGCGTTATAGCATATATTCTGTTGTGCGGTAGTCGTCCATTTTGGGCCCGGACAGAGTCTGGAATTTTTAGGGCAGTCTTGAAAGCTGATCCAAGTTTTGATGAAGCACCCTGGCCTTCTTTATCTCCAGAGGCCAAAGATTTTGTGAAGCGTCTATTAAACAAGGACCCCAGGAAGCGAATGACAGCTGCTCAGGCTTTAAGTGCGTGCTTCATTTTCTCATAAATTTATATATTTAATTTCATTCTTCTAAATCACCATTATAAACTTTTATTTGCAGGTCATCCTTGGATACGGAACCATGATAATGCAACAGTACCTCTTGATGTCTTAATTTTCAAACTCATGAAGCAATATATGCGCTCATCATCTTTGCGTAAGGCTGCTTTAAGGGTGTGTATGCATCTGTGGTGATAAAAAACTGGAAAGAATCTGGTTTAATTCATCCCATAAAATTTTATGCCGTCACATTTTGGAATTTCTATTCTTACATCGTGCAACTTTTTTTTAATGTTCAAATATTCACATCTTTTTATTTTCAAATTCATGTGGGGTACTGATTATGATACTCTAGATATCGTGTTCTACTGTTGTGAGCATTAGGCTTTTGGTCAGTTTCCTTCTGACCGATCTGTTGATTTTGGCTCAATCTTGCAGGCTTTGGCTAAGACATTGACAGCAGATGAACTTCATTATCTGAAAGAGCAATTTGCATTTTTAGAGCCAAACAAAAATGGCAGTGTAACCTTGGAAAACTTTAGAATGGTTTGTGTCTTTCCCCTTTCACTTTCTTTCTCTATTTTATGCTGGCATGCATGTTTGAGAAAGCATGACTAGTTAATGGGAAATATTGTGCCATTGTTTTGGTTTTGTTCAGGCCTTGATGAAAAATGCAACTGATGCAATGAAGGATTCACGGATTCCTGACTTTCTATCCTCAGTATGAACCCTAGTACCAAATGTTTTAGGCTGTTCCGCCGTCTATGTGCACATAGGCTTCTAACTTACATACCTGCCTTCTTATTTATTTATTTTCACAACAGCTAAATGCACTTCAATACAGAAGAATGGATTTTGAAGAATTTTGTGCAGCGGCATTGAGTGTTCATCAGCTGGAAGCACTTGATCGCTGGGAACAGCGTACTCGTTCTGCATATGAACTTTTTGAAAAGGATGGAAACAGGGCTATTCTTATTGAGGAGCTTGCTTCAGTAAGTGGGAATTCTGTTATTTTTTTTGGCAAGTATCAATAATTCATGGCATTTTGGTGTTTTCATAATTAGAATACAATGTGGTAAGCCTGTAGGCTGATGTAATGACATCTTAACCATCTGTTTCATAAGATTTACAAATCTGGTAGTTGGCTAACATATCACTGCTTTTCTGAAAATTTGGATGTTCGTTGTTTTTCTGTTGTATCATATTGTAGTTTTATGTGGCTGTCTACTAGATTTGTCCCATTTCTTGATTGTCTGAAATTGTGCATTTAACAGGTTGAAATTTGCAGCTCACAAGACAAATTAGCTTTATCAGATTGCACATATCATATTGTATTTTCTGACAGATATTTTCAAAGTTTTATATTATTTTAGACAAACTGCAGTTATGACCCTGAGAAAATTTTTACACTTTATCAGGAACTTGGGCTTGGCCCCTCTATCCCAGTCCATGCTGTTCTCAATGACTGGATAAAGCATGCTGATGGGAAGCTCAGCTTTCATGGGTTTGTCAAATTGTTGCATGGAATATCTAGCCGAACCATTGCCAAGGTGCCGTGAACGTCAGATGAATGCTTTTTTATTTATTAGAAGTGCCAAGTTTAGTATGCCTCTTGGCGAGGCAGCAGAATGCGTGGGGATTATATAGTTAGCTTGGATGCAACGAAGGTGTCAGATGAATTGCCGAACCCAGAGGTTTATCAATGGCAGCTTCTTCAGCCCTTTGTGCAGGAGATTATGAGAGCATTTCATTCTCATTCAGATTCTTACAGGAAGTGAAAAATGACAATGATCTGCAGATTGTAGTAATTTGCCATCATTGGCATTGTGTTGTAAAAATATAGTTAGTGTTGGCCTAATCATGCAAAGATGATTTTTGTTACCACGGTTGATGCTTTAAGCATATCCCATTGCTTGTGTTCAAAATTTTGGGTCAATTTAACCCACAAATATTCCATCTGATCTTTTATAAACACTCATCGTTTGGTCGAAAATTCAAGAGGAAAGTGATGCAGTAGTTTAGTTGTTATTGACAGTTGATACCATTGCAAATCGAAGGCTTTCTTTTGGATATTTAATCAAATTGTAAATTAATTAAATAATGATTTAATTGTTGATTGTTAAATTAATCAAATTGTAACCTGAATGCAAAAGCTTAGATATGTGTGCAGACGGCGTTTTAAGGGTCTAATTTTGGTAAAGTTATCCAAATTCCAAAGATTGAATTCTGAAAAAGGTTGCATATTATTCAATACAAAGCAAGCAAAATTCACATTCACTCTACAACTACCCAATAAGACCAAAATTCAGCATGATTCGGTTAAGCCCTTTATTAAACATCTTGTGAGCATCTTCCACTTTGGAGTACTTCTAAATTACAGAGTACGAAACACCATAGTTTTAATTAAACCCAAACAACTATTGTTGGTGAGGAATTACAAAATAAATAGTTCTTTGCAAATTTTTTAAAAATTCTCTATAAATTCCCAAAGAAATATTTTTCTAGGCAAATTCTCAACCAAGCAATCCTCTACTGTGATTAATAAAATAATTTCTCAAGCAAACAATCAAGTGATAGAAATTTCTCTTTCTCACTCTTTGCAAAGCTGCAGTAACTATTCTCTAGTTGCCAAAATTTAATTCTTCTAATAACCCCATCGTTTTCTTCATCCAATTTCTTGCTTCACCTAAAATCATTGAATTTGGGATGAAATGGACATAATGAAAAAATGTAGCAAGAAATGTTATTTTGACAGGAAATATGGGATAAAACTACTGAAAATTCATGTGACAAGTTGACGTGTTATTTTTAAAATAACTATATAACTGATGTGATATGCCTCGTATAATATTTAGAAAAAAAAAATGCTTGCATGGCAAACTGAAATTAGCATAATATATTATTCAAAGAGAAACTTGCAGCGTGGTCATAGAAAAAAATTCAGTCATGAAAATGATAAGACCTTGTGGATACGAATTTCATTATCGAGAAGACGAGAGGCTCTAACAATATCATGCGTGGTCATAGATGCCAGCTGATCATCTTCGAAGCTCGAATCCTCCACGATCGCCGTGGCCATCGGATTGGTCTATTGACGTTTAAAAAAATGGTACAGGGAGGAAATCATAAAACCAAATCAGCTAAATCTTACCAATTCCAACATCTGGCCAATAATTTTACTAAAATAATTTCTTTTTGTTTTCTTTATAAAAGCCAACTAAAAAGTTGTTACTTTTCAGCTTCCAGGGAATTATTCATGGCTGGTGAAACTCATAAACCACATATATTTTTCCTTCCCTCATGGCTCATGGCCACAGTATACCATTAGTGGACATTGCCAAGAAACTTCAAGATTGCCATAATCACCACTCCTCTTAATGAGCCTCCCATTTCCAAACAAATCCAAAGAGCCAAAAATTCAAGTTCAAAATTTAATTGACTTTTAGGGGTCTGTGAACTCTATTTGATCTGGCCCATGGGCCTAACAAACTGCAAGGCCCTTTTCTTGTTTGATCTGGCCCATGGGCCTAAGTTAATATGATGACATTTACATTATATCTTTTGTATACATACGTACTATAATTTTGACTACTATTTTTCGCTGACATTAAATTATTATAATTTTAATTTAACATATATATGACGACTTTTACATATATATTATTATTACAAATTAGAATTATAACAAAAAGAGGATCACTTAAAATCAAATTAGAAAATCTCAAGGTTCATAATTTAAATCAATAACTAATATTAAGGACTAAATGAAATGCTATGGTGTTTTTATGGTATTAAATAAATTGATGTTATTAAATAATTTTTTACCATTTACCTTTTAAAAATAACAAATAGTTTACAGAATTTAAAATTTTAAATTTAATCGATTAAATTTACTTGATTAATGCTCACTCTGCTTTTTTTTTTTTATCTATTTTTACAAGAATTAAAAAATATTAATTAAATTTAAATTTAATATTAAATTACATAATTTTAACTAAATTATTAAATATAATTAATTATAAACAAATTAATTTTTATTAAAAAAATTAAATTATAATAAAATTTTAAAAACGGCAGATAAATAAAATTTAACTTTTTTACTCCCATAAATAAGAGAACGGAAGAAATATCTCACTAATTTTAATATCTATAGTCTGTATAATTATATGAAACAATTAACAATGCTTTCCAATCTTACCCGAAAGAAACAAATGGAAACACGGTTGGCCGGTCAGTTGATTGCCACTCCTCTTAATGAGCCCTCCCATTTCATACAGTAACGCTCGACCCGTTTGTCTTCAACAGCCGGATCTTAAAAACTATGGGAAAAACCAGAAAAAGAAATTGAATCACGGTTATCGGTTACATCTCTCATTCTCCTTTCACCACGCTGCCGTATTTTTACCTCTCTTTCTCTGTTTACCCATCGGTTTGCCTTTGCCATTTTTTGCTACATAGCAGCAACCCGCCAATATCCGTCCTACATAAGCTCTTCCACAGCAGTCCGTTCCGCGGCGGAAATCTCCCTCACTGATCTCGATTCACCTAAAACAAGTAAGATTTAGTCATAGTTTACTGCATCGTTCCATTTTAGGTTCAGTGATTTATTACTCTGTAACTGTTATTATGCAAAATCTTTGAGGTTAGTGATTTTAATGCACCGTCTAGAAGATTATAGAGCTTATTCAATCTCCGCGATTATCTTCAATAACTGTTGAGCTACGGTGCATGAGAGATAGTTGTCTCTTCTATTGCACTACTGCGAGTTCTGTATTTTCTATTGCTTAGAAACTATGTTAATTTATGATGAATTCAAACATCGTGTCAATTGATCATGAATAAAGACTAAATAATAGACAAAAGAAGATTGTGAAATGATATTTTTGGTTCATAAGCAACGTTCTTAAAAGGTCTCAACTTTGAATTTGCTCAGGAAGGTTAGAGCTATACCGTGTTTAGTTTTTAGTTTTGTTTAATAATGTGCCTTCTATTTTTTTGATTGTAAGATCTAATGATTATTTGAGGTGAAATAATAAAATTATTTATTTGATTCAACTTCTTAAACAGAAGCTGGAGCCTAGGAGGGCGTAATCTTCTCTAGTTTTTTTTTTTTTTTTTCCTCTGTATCAACTTTCCTCAAGTTCTCGAAATGCCCCTCCCGAAGCCCCAAATTCAACATGCCATCTCTTCCCTTTCATCTCCCTCAGATGCGCTTCTAGTAGACAAAGCGCTAACCCTCCTCAGACGCCATCCTTACCAACTTAATTCTCTCTATTCCCATTTCACCCCTGAAGCTGCTTCCTATTTACTCCTCAAAGCCCAACATGACAAAACCTTAATTTTAAAAATAATCAATTGGGCAAAACCCCACCAATTCTTCAATTCTCACTGCAAGTGTCTTGGCCTTCACATTTTGACTAGATTCAAGCTCTACAAATCGGCACAGACTCTTGCCCCAGGACTTGGCTTTTAGCACAGCTTATGATAATGGCAGTGTCGTCTTTCAGTGCCTTAAAGAAACATATCATATGTGTAATTCCAGCTCTGGGGTTTTTGATTTAGTGGTAAAGTCCTATTCCCATTTGAATTTGATTGATAAGGCTTAATGTGGTTACATACAATACTGCAATTGATGGATATTGTAAGTTGAAGAAGATTGATGAAGCATTTGCTTTGTTTAAGTCTATGGGGATGAAAGGTTTGGAGCCTAATTTGATTACATATAATGTGATAATCAATGGGCTATGTAGAGAAGGAAGGATGGAAGAAACAATGGAGAATCATGCTGAAATGAGTCATAAGGGTTTTGTTCCTGATGAAGTGACTTATAATACACTTGTTAATGGGTATTGCAAGGTGGGTAATTTCCACCAAGCACTTGTTTTGCATGCAGAGATGGTGAGAAATGGATTATCGCCCAATGTTGTTACGTATACTTCATTGATTAATGGCACATTTAAGGCTGGAAATTTGAATCGAGCCATGCAGTTTTTTGATCAGACGCATGTTAGAGGGCTTCGTCCAAATGAGAGGACATACACAAAGTTGATCAATGGGTTTGCGCAACAAGGAATCTTGGATGAAGCTTGACGGGTTCTGAGTGAAATGACCAAGAGTGGGTTTTCACCTTCAATTGTGACTTACAATGCCCTTATTAATGGTCACTGTGTATTGGGGAGGATGGAAGAGGCCATAGGGTTGTTACATGAGACGACAGAAAAACGGTTATGTCCTGATGTTGTTAGTTATAGTACGATCATATATGGATTTTCTCGTAACCAAGAGCTGGACAGGGCATTTCAAATGAAAGAAGAGATGGTTGAGAAGGGGATAATGGCAGACAGCATCACTTACTCATCCCTTATTCAAGGTCTCTGTGAACAGAGAAGACTAGTTGAAGCTTGTGACCAGTTCGGGGAGATGTTGACTGTGAGGCTGATTCCTGATGCATTTACTTATACAACTTTAATAAATGCTTACTGTAAAGAAGGAGATTTGGCAAAGGCTCTTCAGTTGCATGATGAAATGATACGGAGAGGACACCTTCCTGATGCTGTTACTTATAGTGTGCTGATTAATGGACTTAATAAACAGGCTCGAACAAAGGAAGCAAAGAGGCTTCTGCTTAAGTTATTTTATGATGAATCTATCCCATCGGATAAAACATACAATACACTGATAGAGAATTGCCATGACAATGAATTTAAGAGTGTGTTAGCTCTTATGAAGGGATTTTGCATGAAAGGTCTGATAGATGAAGCAGACAGAGTTTTTGAATCAGTGATTAAGAAAAACCATGTCCCAAATGAAGATGTTTATAATGTTATTATACATGGTCACTGTAGAGGTGGAAATGGTCAGAAGGCACATGACCTCTACAAGGAAATGCTTCATTGTGGTTTTGTTCCTCATACTTTGACCATTATTGCTCTGGTAAAGGCACTTTTCACGGAAGAGATGACTGAGGATTTAAATCGAGTCATAGGGAACATATTAAGAAGCTGCAAGCTTACTGAGCCTGAGCTTGCTAAAGTGCTTGTTGAAATAAACCATATGGAAGGAAACATGGATATGGTTTTCAATGCTCTTACTGAAATGGCCAAGGATTTTCTTATTCCAAGTAGTGAGACTCCTGCAAATGCTGAAGTATAATCTATAAGATGGATAATTATTTTATCTGCTGTGAATGGGCATTTAACATATTTTCCTCCGAGGTGGATGTAATGAATGGAGCTGCATTCCATTGTTTCCATTTCTTGCCTTTATGCTTTCTTAAAATTCAGATGCTGCATGGACTCACCAATCTAATGCTTCCCATGTTTCCTATGAATCAGGTGTTGTTGAGTTTTCTTATTTATTACCACATTTACCTTGCTGACTGTTAAAATGAGAAATGTAACATATATCAGCAAATTTCACAGGCGTTTTTCTGCCTTCCTTGTAGAAATTGAGACTTCCAGGAAATACATACAGATATACATTATTTAAAGTTCAGGTACCATTTTTATTGTTTTTATTGCTAAAGTTGATCTTCATTAAGTGAAAATTTTTGTTCGCTTTATACTGATTATTTTTAGAATTTCTTTTCCTTGTTGCTCCAGCTTGTTAAGTTGGGTGGTTGATGACTGTTGGAGAAAGGCTGTACCTCACTTTTTGAAGTGGCTTCTTTACTGCAGCATTCGGCCTTATTTAACAAGTAAAAATAATTCTTTTTCAGCCTAAATTGTTTAATCAGTGAATTTGTGGCCTCTTTAGCTGTCAAGCATTAATGAAGTATTGCGCTCTCAACTGTGCTGTTAGCCTTTAAGCTCGTCCACAAAAGACCAATGTGAATGTACTTATTATTACCACTAAGAGTTCTGATTTGTATTAGCAACTGAGGCTCAATTTGGCGATGCTTATGGAGTCTTGTGCATAAACTCCAGCAAGGTAAGATTCCAACTTCAGCTACCAGCTCAGGGAAGAAACCAGAAGGCCAATTCTCTGTCATTGTAAGCTCTTTTTTCCTATTTTGCCACATGGAATGTTTATCTTTCAAAAAATTTGCTTGACATTAATTTCAAGGCTTATATGGAAAAGCCCATTAGGTTTTTATGTACCAAATGAATTTATGTTTCCTTTTACCAAGAGCTCCTTAAAATCTTTATTTAGTGTTGCTCAATTTAACAGTGAATATAAAATTATGTTTCCTTTTGTAATAGTTTATTTGATTCTTCGTATAAACGTTAGGAGGTTTATCAATTAGTTAAAAAATTAAAAGATTAGATCAAATTGATTCTTACATTAATACTTGTTATATAGTTAAACACGGGAACCAACGCCAGCCATAAACGAAAAACAAGGCTCCTCCTCTTATTTAGCATCTCAGCTGAATTTCAGTAGGCTTTCATAACCTTGAAACTAAAATAGTAATTAGAAAGTTGAAACGATCAAAAAGTTGTGCTAAGCAGTAGATATATGAATAAATGCCCAGCACCCTTCATACATATGGACACAAATGAAATGAGACGAGAAAAGGGGGCTTTACAACCGCTGTTTTAACTTGACCATAATTACATCTAATATGCTGATCAAGCAGATATTAGTCAGCTAGGAGATAAGGTTCAAAAGGGGTTACACAAGGATTTGAATCATGCTGCATGATATATGCAGCACGTTTAAACTCCGCCCTCAAAACCCTTATGCTGTACTTATCCACCACTCTCCCGGGATCATGAGATGTCTCAAAAGGGTCCCTTTATGCATATCAAAAGACTATATACCAAAATATATATCTTTTATCATTAACTTGAAATACATTTCTCCAGCAGCAAAGCCTACGTACAAGGACATACTCATGATTGAAGAGCTTTATCTTTTGGTATTGATGACATGTGGAAGAAGTTGTAAGTTCCAAAAAATCACCTGCAAAAAGAAATAAAGAATCGGTGGATTTTCGACTAGAAAGTTTTCGACGATTAAGTTAGAACTTTTGATGAATAAGAATGTATTTTCTGAAAAATAGATTTCAGATCCCTAGTTTACCTGTTTTTCCTCCTTTTATAGGTGTTTTGTCAATTCTTTGGGGAAAGTGGGATGAAATGTAACGTCCCCAAATAGCCGCTCGTGAATATTGTCCGCTTTGGGCTGAGGCTCTCACGATTTTGTTCCTGGGTAAATTACCCAAAACGTGTCCACGAGGGTAAGGTATCCATAGTCTTATAAGGACTATTTCGTTCACCTTACCAACCGATGTGGGATATTACATGAAATTTCCTTTTTCTCGACCACTCTTCCCACTACTCCTACTGTTGGGGAGACGTGGAGGAAAAATAACTGTCTTATCCTATCGTGACAGTTACCTTTTCAGCTATCACTACAAAAAAAATGCCAGTTAGCAACTAAATTTAGCGACGGCATTATTTTCGTCGCAAATTTAGCGACGGATTCGCGACTGTTTTATATCCGTCGTGGGAAGGAAATTGTCTATTTTTTGCGACGAAATAGCGACGGATTGAATAAACAGTCGCTAATTAATGGCTGGAACATACGCGCCATTTTTGCGACGCTTTAACGACGAAAATATTCGTCGCTATATTTTATAATTTTTATTCATGAAATTAGTTCCAGAAAATTTAGCGACGGAATTTTAGTCGCTACTTTTGGAGGGAAAAAATAGCGCTTTTAGCGATGGTTTAGCGACGGATATTTTACTGTCGCTAATAATAATTTGTTACAGTAATACAATTAGCGACGGAAGTCATTAGTCGCTACTCCGTCGCAAATAAAGTAAGAAATAATTTTGTTTTTAATTTCACTCACATAATTTATGTATAGTTTTAAGTAATTTTAATATAAAACATATGAAATGAATATTTTATTTTGTAACAAAAAATTAGAAATTATTTTATAAGTTAATAATTTTTTATCAATTATACCAAAATGTAAATTTATTTATTTAGAAAATTTATATTTTTAATAATAATAATAAACTAATTATTACGATTATTATATATTTGTGTATTCAAGATTAAAAAAATAAATATTTATAAAACAGTAATATAAAATTTATTATTTCATTCAAAATAATAATAAAAAAATTTGTAATTAATTTTTATTTTATAAAATTTTAATCAAATATTAAATTATTAGGAATTCTATTGATTTTTTATCAATTATTCCCAAATATAAATTTATTTATTTTAAAAAATTACATTTTACTAATAATAAAGTAATTGTTATAAGTATTATATAGTCATATTATGAAAAATAATAAATATAAATATTTATATAATAATAATATAAAGTTTATTATTTCATTTAAAATGATTATGAAAAATTTATAATTTATTTTTATTTTGTTAAAATTTTGAGCAAATTTTAAATTATTAAAAAATTTAAAATATATATTTATAAAATTATCCTTGAATACAAGGATAAAATGATGAAATTTGGTAGGAGCATTTTAGTAATTTCAAAATTTTACCCTACATATAAAAATAACATTCCCTCACATCTCTCCACCGTTTCAATTTAATGCGTATATGATTTTAAACTTAATTTATTATT